>JASVER010000236.1:170625-187431 GCA_030449065.1 Oceanodroma leucorhoa | reverse complement strand
CATAGAGCGGGTCCCCAGTGCCTCGCTGACCCCCTTCCCCCCCTCTCCCCACCACAGTGCACCTTTCGTCTTCCTGCTTCGYCCCGGTCCCAGCCCGGGCTCCTGCTCCCGTCTCTGGAAATATGTCCGAGGGAGTGGATCTGATCGATATCTACGCCGACGAGGAATTCAACCAGGTGAGCGGCGCGGCCGGCCGTGGGGCTGGGGGTACAGATCCCCCCCCCCTTTTTTGGGGGAGAGCACCGTAACCGGCGTCGGCTGGAGCGCTYAGCTGGCTGCGTCGAGCGGAGGCAGAAGATGCGACCGGTGCGCCCGGGAAGGGGGGGTGGAGCGCTGGAGGGTCCCTGTGGGGAGCAGAGGGCTGGGACCGTTCCTAAATCCTGGCGGCTGCCACCTCGAGCTGTGAATGAAGGGTCTTCCTGYGGGTTTCACCGGAGGTTCAGCATGTGGATGGGCACAAAATGTTTGGGACGGGGAGGCAGGGTTTGGACCAGGATATTTGCAGTGATGAGCAGGGAGCAAAGGGGATAGTTACAGCCTGGTTGGAGAAATGAGAAATCTAAACTGGGAGAGGCACTGCCAGGGGAACTCCACCGAACCCGCGGGACCACCGAGGCTGGGAAGCTGCGGCAGGGACTCGCTGCCATCGGAGAGATGCCCGTGTGCCACCTCTCCCACCCCGGGGCTGGCTGGGACTCCCAGGAAGAAATGACAGAGAAGGGTGTGTGCGTGCGTAGCTGTTGGAGAAGCGGATTTGAGAGAGAGTTCGGGGATCCAGGAGAACACGGATGTTCAAAAAACTGCCGTGGAAAGCTCGTGGAGGAAAGTTGGTCTGTGCGAGAGAGCGAGCCGCACAAACTGGAAGCAAAACACGCGGAGGAAGGAATCACCGTGGGCTCCCAGGGGGCTGAAGAGGAGCTGGGGGTGATAAGCCCTTTGTTCTGAGGAGGCGGGAGGTTATCAGGTGAGAATACGCCACGGGGTCRGGCCTTCAGGGAAGAGCGGAAACGGAGCCGAGGGGACTGCGGGGTGCTTTCCAGCCGCCTGGGAAGAAGCAGGAGTTCTCCGCTGAGAGCAATTGCCTTGGAGCAGGGCAGGGTCCAAGCTGGCCGTAACATTGCCGAAATAACAGGAACCTCACTAGGAAGGTGAGTTGTGAAGCAAATGCCTGTGCTGCCTGTAGCAGCCCTGCAGCTCTGAAATACCTCTTCCTGCGTCCTGCCTGAAAAACTCCCGGAAYAAACCCGATTCCCAGTGTATTAAAGGGTCTAGTACTGTGCTGGGACCAAACGGAACTGCTCTGGCTTAGGAATGGCCTCAATTTGTATGTTTTTATGCAATTGGCTTTTAACAGACTCGGGGAAGTAGGCGTACCTGGACTTGGGAGCAGAAGGGAGAGCTGGCTAGCTGCGGGAATAAGGATGGAAGGTGCAGATGAAGAAAATGCGCGGAGGTCGCTGGGCTGGAGTTTAGAAGTGCAGAGAATAACCGGGAAACTTMATTTATGGCAATTACTCTGGACGCCAAAGGGAAGCAGTGACAGCGGAGGTGGGTAYCTACTGTCCGGAGAAGAGCTGCGACGTTGGCGGGTGCGAGTTGGAAAGTCTGTGACGTCTCGGAGGACGACTGCTSTACAACAAACAGGTGGGAGGACTGCGATGGAGAACTCCGCTGCCGCTTCACGGGCGCTCCGCGGAGACGGTCCAGCGCTGCCCGCCCTGCCTGTGCCTGCGGGGAGGCTTTCCCGCGAAGGCTGGGCGCCCGGCAGGCCTGGAGCAGGAAGGGTGACAAAAGCAGTGGCTTGAGGT
Organism: Oceanodroma leucorhoa; assembly: GCA_030449065.1. NCBI lineage: Eukaryota > Metazoa > Chordata > Aves > Procellariiformes > Oceanodroma > Oceanodroma leucorhoa. The sequence continues at coordinate 185,623 of JASVER010000236.1, read as the reverse complement.
GACGCGGGAAAGTCTGCCGGGGAGCTGATGAGTCTGGTCTGGTCTCGGTCAAGTCTTGGAGTAAAGAAGTGAAGCAGCTTTGAGAGGAGGACGGAGCAAGCCTGGCTGCGCAGCGGGAAATGGGGTGGAACGATTTAACCTGGAGGGTTTGGGGGAACAGTAGACAAAAGATCTTTGACACGGCCAAGTAGACGGAGGCTTTTTAAAGCTGGAAGTGATTATCAAGGCTGCCGACTCCAGCATCTCGCTCGCCTCGGGCTGCGCGGCGGCAGGAAGAAACCCAGGGTTAATCTGCGCGCCGTGCCGCGCGTGGGATCGAAGCGCGGTGGGAAGGTGCCCCGGCTGCCCCGTGGTCCCTGTGGCACACCGAGGACGCCAGCGTGGGTCCAAATCCCACGGCACACGTGGTAATTGCCACCAACGGTGCCCGGCTTCATCCCCGTGCACCTCGCGAGGCATCGCGTGTGGGTTCGCAGCACGTTTGCCGTGTCGGGGTTTGGCAGCGAAGGTGTTAGCTGGCGGGGCGGCGGGTGRTGCGAGAAGCCTCTCGCTGCTGTGCGTTTCGAGCGACGGTCCGTAAATTCCGTGCGAGGGCAGAGAGCAGCGGAGTGGACTGTGAGTGCTTCTACACCATCTTCCCATCAGGCTGTTAGTTTTTAAAGGAGAGTGTCAAAAATGGAACGGAGCCAGAGGATCTCTTAAACGCTCCCAAGCTGAAGCATCCCCTAAGTAGCCTAACTGAGGGCTTCCGAGCGATTTCTCCTCTAGCCTTCTATTTTTGTTCTCGACTTTCTGAAACTTTCAGGCAGAAATCTTCCAGCCTTGGGCCGTGTCCAAAGGCGCTAGGTGTAGGAGGTGGATTAAACAAACAGTTGAGCTGTTTTGAGAATGAGTACAGAAATACTGCTCCCTGTTGAAATTCTTTTAACCTTTTTATCAGGACTGCAGCTGAAATAGCCGGATGCGAAAGTTACAACTTGCCTTAGAAATGGACGTTGCTGTCAAGAAGAGTGTCGGGGGGAAAAAGGCTTGATTTTTATATTTCCGTGAYACTTTGAGAGCCATGTGCTGAGCACCCTTCCCCGTCTCTCCCCTGAGCTCACAAAGGGCCGTGTTGTGTGTGTGCAGTTCCCTGACTGTCACGGCGTAGGGGATTTAACCAGCTCGCGCACTCTCTAGCAGAAGATGTTGTCCAAATTGCCTTTGAATTCCTGGAATTAAAAATCTGGGAGCAGAGCCTCTGGTTTTTGTGCTGCAGGGGACCTGTGCGTTGCTCCCGTGGGACAGATACTAACGTAGTAATTTGTAGTATGAAACGACGCTCAGCGCACGCCGAATCCGAGTGAGCAATTAGTCTGAAGATCCGTAGTAAACACAGCACTCGCTGTACGCTCCAAATTAAATATAGCCCGGAACAGAGTGGGAATTGGAAGGCAGATCTAGGACACTTGAGTTCGCAGCTCAGAAGCTGCCTCGGCGGCTGGTTCGTGCCATGAAAGGCTGGGCTGCCGAGGGGAGGGGAGACGGCGCGCCTGCATCTGCGTGTGCAGACGGCGTGTGTAGCTCCTACCCCGAGGAAGGCTCCGCTGGCCCAAAAACGAGCGAGCTCGTGGCGGCGTATCCGAGGCCAGCGGAGTCTGAGGGTGGGCRTGCAACCCCCAGGCTGGACTCGTGAAGCGTGTGCCTGCCCAGGAGCGAGAGGCTCGTCCGTTGAGGGCGTTTGGTTTTCCACCACTGAACTCTTGCCCTCGCAGGCTTACAAAAGCTTGAGCTTCTTCCTAGGAGCCTCCCAGAGCAGCAAGTTGTGTCTTGCCCCGTTGCTCAGGACGGGTGATGTCCTAGCGAGCCAGACTCGCGCGCTGGAGCTCAGCAGAGGAACGGATGGAAAAGCAAAAGGCTTGTAGTTGAAGTTGGGGAGGGGGAAATCAAGCCAGCGCAGGTCGCCAGTGGGGTGAARCCTCGTGGCTCTGCTTCGTGTGGAGTATTCCTCTCTTTTCCGTCTCCCTACCTGTAAAATATGCGCCAGGGTTATGTCAAGCATCGCAAAGCAGAGCCTGTTGCCCTGTCTTCAGGGCAACCAGTAATCCTCCTTGCTGGGGAAAGGAGACGTCGATCCCGTCGTTGTGAGGCTTGTGTCAACGCTTCGCTGGTCAGAGAGCCGAGCGGCCGGACCGGAGACGTGCGAGATGCTCGCTCGGTGCTAATTGCAAGCAAGAGGGGTTTCCACCTCGGCTGGGAGGAAGAGCAGACGCTGTGGTGAATTCCACGAGCGAGGGGTGGTCGTAAGCCTGGGGCACGGTGTGGTTTTGCAGGGCAGTGGGGAAGAGCAGTGCGGCGCTGAGAGGGGTCTGCCGGGCCGGGGGGGAAGCGCGGGGAGTTGTCGCTGCAAAAAATGAAGTGCTGGAAGAGGGACGAGCCGTCAGAGGGACGGTGGYGTGCCGCTGAGCCGAGGGGACGGGGCTCTGGGCGAGAGGAGCTGGCTCGTGAGAGGTAACAGGCGCCGGATCTGTTTGCTGTGGCTTTATTCATGGCAGCGATTCACCGCCTTCGAACAGAGCCAGGACGAGTGGTTTGGGTGCTAAACCTTTGGACTCGGCTTGTGCCGCCTCTAAAGAGCTCGTGCGCGCCGGCTCCCAGTGAATTGGGCCGACTGGTTTGCAAACTSTGAAGGAGGCTTCCTCCTAACCTCCAGCGTTGCTCATCCGCAGCCCCCGGCACGGCRGGGCACCGGTGGCAGAGCAGCGCCGTGGGATGACTTTTAAGCATCTCCTGTGGTGGTTGGTGTTCGGCTTCTGCTGGGGGGTGTCGTGAAAGAAATTAAAGGAATTTAACTCTATCCCAGCCAAAACCAGGACAAGGACTCTGGGAAAACAGGGCACTCCTCCAGAGCCCTGTTTAGGCTCTTAACAGCCCACAGGTCCCTTTCCGAGCTGCGGTTTCACCCCTGGGGTCTCCCCTCTGCGGAGCTGCTCACGGTCTCTCCCCTCACAGGATTCTGAGTTCAGTAATGCTGATCAGATGGACCTGTACGACGACGTGTTAGCAGCCAGCTCGCAGCCCCCCGAAAGCCGCACCAGCAGCTCGGAGGCACCCCCGGAGATCCGCCAGGAGCCGTCTCCCAAGCCCAACAGCAAATCTCCCGCCATCCTGTACACGTACAGCGGGCTGCGCAACAAGAGAGCCGCCGTCTACGTGGGCAGCTTCTCCTGGGTGAGTGGGATCGCTGCCTGGCTGTGCTTGCCGGCCGAAGGGGTCTCCAGACCACCTCCCTGGGCAGTTTGGGTCTCCTGTGGTGCGTACGCAGATGGGGGTCCTCCAGAGAAAGCCCCGAGGGGCGGCAGGGCTCTTTGGGGGTGCTGTTCCTCCTCGATCCACGCTGACCCAGTGTCCCGAGCCAGGTCGTGAGCTGGGCTTGACCTTGTGATCCTCAAGGAAAAGGGATTCGTAGCCTTAAGGGGCTTCAGGTCTAGTCTGGGGGGAGTGACCAGCGGCTGTAGTGCCTCCCTCGCATCGGCTGCTGCCCCCCCACCCCAGCTCTGCCTTCCTTCGGGCTGTGCAGGCAAGTCCCCTTCTGTTGACAGATACGGGGACAGTTCTGGGAAGGCTCTGTCTTCTCCAGAGAACAGGGACACCTCTGGTAGACATGCTGGGGGCCTGTTTCGGACTCGAGGTTGATTTTAAACTCCCTGTAGGGGCTCTGAGGGTGTCTATACTCAAGTGCCCTGCCCCAGCCCCCTGAGCCTGGCTTAACTGGGGGGCACTGGGGCCTGCGAAGGGCTGCGTGAGCTGACACCGGCCTCTCCCCCTCAGTGGACGACTGACCAGCAGCTCATCCAGACCATCCGCTCGGTTGGTGTCTACGACGTGGTGGAGCTGAAATTCGCAGAGAACCGAGCCAATGGCCAGTCGAAAGGGTGAGAACTGAGGGGGCCGTGGGGGAATGGGGGAGCCATGGCCACATCCTCTGTGTTGGGGGGAGTGAGGGGGCAGCCGGTGCTTTTCCTGGCTGGCACAGGGGATGTACAGCCCGCCTGGAGCGGGGATGGTAAAGCGGAGACTCCCAAACAGCATGGGAAAGGGAGGAGGGGACATGTAACACCAGGGAAGGCAGCGGGAGGTGGTGCTGGGTGGTCTCTGCCAGCGAGGGGGTTTCCAGCGAGGACRGATGGAGCCCCGGGGGGTTTGGCAGGGGGTCCCTACCCCCTACCAAGGGGGTGAACCGCGTGGGGYTGGCTCTTGCTGCCTGACCGCCGGGCTTTCCCGCAGGTACGCAGAGGTGGTGGTGGCCTCTGAGAACTCGGTCCACAAACTCCTGGAGCTTCTGCCCGGCAAAATCCTCAACGGGGACAAGGTGGAGGTGAGGCTGGCAACCCGGCAGAACCTGTCACAGTTCGAGGCGCAGGCTCGCAAACGTGAGTGAGGGGAAGGCACGCCGTTGGGGGGGGGGGGCCTCCGTGCTGCGCGGCAGCTCCCGCGGGCCCCGCAGGTCCCCAGCAGAGCTGTCAGGCYGAACCCACCGAGATCTCGGGGTGGGGGGACGCTGCCAGGAGTCTCTGGGGGTTGTTTCCTGTTGCTGCTGAGTCTGATTAGATCCTGACCCGAGTCTTTATGATCCCCTTTTAGGTGCTCACACACTGCGAAGATCCCTCGTAGCCTCCTCCTCCTCCTCTCCAAACTGAATGGGCTTAAGCTCTTCAGCCTATCAACATAGCTAAGACCCTCCATATCTATTAGTAGCTCTTCTCTGGATCTCCTCCAGAATTTGTCCATCCCTGCGGAGGTAAGGTGCCCAACACTGGACACAGTATTCCAGCTGGGGCCTGGCCGTGGGCTTTCTACAATGGCAATAGGTGGTCCTCGCCTCACTCCGCAGCGATGTGACGCCCCAGCCCCGCGCTGGGGGGCTCTGCGGAGCCGCAGGGACTGTCTTGGCAGGAGCGTGTACGAGGAGGTCTTGGCCAGCTGTGGTCATTGTAGATCCCGTGGCTCATTTCACGCAAGGAAAGCCCTTCTTTCTAAGCGCCCTGGCCGAGTCGCAGCGGGGTAGCTGTGACCTTCGCACCATCCCTTCAGCTCCGGTGYCCGCGGTGATCCGCTGCTCGGCAGYGCCGTGCGCTGTTAGACCGYGGCCCGACCTGCCCTCGCGTTTCGGTGGAGCAGGGCGCGTTCCCTTCTCCCACCCCGCGCCTCGCCGGGCACGGGGAGGCTGCGTTTTAGCCTGTCCCCAGGGGCCTTGCCACCGGCACGGCTGAGCTCGCGTGAACCCTTGCCGGCGGCCCGGCAGCGCCGACGCCGGAACGGTGCTTTGCTTGACGGCCGTCAGAGCGGCAAGGCCTGTCGGGGAGCCGTGGCTCCCCCCGAGGGGCTCGGGCAGAGGCAGTGTCCTCCGTCGTACCTCTCCTGTCTCATCCTCCAAGCCTCTTTGGACACAGCGAGGGTTCCTGTCCCTCTCTTCAGGGGCARACGGGCGCCGAGTTTTCCTTCCTCCAGCAGTTCCGTCGCTGTCGGTACTTGGGTTCTGTCCCCTCGTGTTCCTCCACGCTCAGGCCTTTCTGCGCCCGTGTGTGGATCGCAGGCTTTTCTGGGTCGTTTTATGTCTTTGGGGATTCGGGACCCAGCGATCTCTCTGCTGGAGACCTCTCGCCATTTCTTGTGGCTTTTCGCTTCTGTCCCTGTAACCCGCTTGCTCGGTGGCTTCCGCGGAGCCACGCTGGCCGAGGGCGAGCGTCCCCGGGGCGCCGTGCGGGCAGCCGGGGTCTTGCTGGAGAGCCGGTCCCCTCTTTGAGGCACGTGGAAGCGGAGGCTACGTTTGGCTGGCTGGATCTTTCTCTGGGCACCTTGAGCTCTCCCGAGGCCGGACCTCACGGGGCTGCGGGAGAGGACCGTCCTCGCGCCAGTCGCTGCGGGTGGGGAGGAGGAGGAGGAGGAGGAGGTCTCCGAGACCTGGAGGCCGTCTGGCCGCGACTCATGGCTCTTTCCTGTACCGCTTGCAGGTGTGCCGCCGAGGGCCCACTCCCGGGACTCCGTGGACTCGGTGGACGGCCGTGCCACGCCGACGGAGAATGCCTTGCCGCCTGCCCGCGTGGAGAAACCCCCCTCGGTCCTGCCTTTTTTCAACCGCCCCCCCGCTGCCCTACCCCTCATGGGGCTGCCCCCACCGCCAATGCCACCCCCGCCACCCCTTTCCTCCGGCTTCGGCGTCCCCCCGCCCCCACCCGGCATCCACTACCAGCATCTCATGCCCCCGCCGCCTCGAGTGCCACCCCCGGGGGCTGTTCCCCCTGCCCTGCACCTCAACCCTGCCTTCTTCCCCCCACCCAACACGGCCCTGGGTCCTCCACCGGACACCTACGGCAAGGCCATGGCTCCCTACAACCACAGCAGGTGAGACGGGGCGCGGGGAGGGGTGGGGGGCTGCGTGCCGCTCGGTACCAAATTGGGGGGGGCTGACCCCCGCCTGTGCCTCCTGTGCAGCCGGGAGCTGGGCCCGCCGCCTCCCCCCGTGAGCGAAGTGGAGTTTGAGGAGATCATGAACAGGAACCGGGCGATCTCCAGCAGCGCCATTTCCAAGGCAGTGTCCGGCGCCAGCGCAGGTAACGGTGACCGTGTCCCCTCGCCCCCTCTGTCCCCCCCCAACCCCATCCCACGGCAGTTCCGCCTCCCTCAGCCCTGCTCCTCTCCCCCAGGCGATTACAGCGACGCCATCGAGACCCTCCTCACGGCCATCGCCGTCATCAAGCAGTCCCGCGTCGCCAACGACGAGCGGTGCCGCGTCCTCCTCTCGTCCCTCAAAGACTGTCTGCACGGCATCGAAGCCAAGTCCTACAGCACGGGCGCCAGCAGCAGCTCCTCCAGGTACCGACGTGCTCTGGGGCTCGGAGCCGCSGGGGGGTGGCTTCGTTGCACCCCCCTCTTGGGGCTTTGCTCACCAACGAGATCCTCTCCGGAGGTGACTGAAAATTTTTTCTTCTTTTCCCCAGGAAAAGACACCGATCTCGGGAGCGTTCTCCCAGTCGGTCCCGCGAAAGCAGCCGGCGACACCGGGACCTGCTCCACAGCGAGGATCGGCACGAGGACTATTTCCAGGAGCGGAACCGGGAGCATGAGCGACATCGGGACAGGGACAGAGAGAGGGACCGGCACCACTGAGACAGGTGAGCTGGTGCCAGGGCGCTGCCGTGCATCCCGCGCCCTGGGTGTGGAGTCTCGGGGTTCCCCCTYGAGGAGCGAGGGCTGAGGTGGTGGGAAAGGTGCTCGACGCTGTTCCGACCACTCCTCTCGTCTCTCCCCGCAGGAATTTGGCAGTAAGTGGTTTTTAATGGACTCGTATCTCCTCACCTCGACCAGGACTACGTGACCGAGGCCGCTCCACACACACCCCCCCCGCCCCTTTCCCCGCCACCCCCAGCTCTCTCCGGGCGCCCGAGGAAAGCCGTGCCGCGCCCCGGCGGGACTCCCACCGACACCTCGTGGCCTTGGGGCCTGAGCCCTTGCCCGCACTCACCGCTACTGCTGCTTCCCCGGGGAGAGGCGGGGAGCCGGGGGACACCCGGGCCACCCTGCTCCGCTCCGTGGACACTCGGACCCAAAGAGAAATGGTGCTTTTTTTTTTTTTCCACGGAGGGAGGTTTGTGAGCCCTTTCCTCTCCGGGGGTGGCTGGAGGGGGTGGACCCCTCCCCGTGCCGTGCAGCGTAGGGGCTTGGAGGCCCACGGCTCCCGAGCCCGTGCCGGGGTTCGCTGGAAGCGGTACGGGACCTTCTGCCACGTACCATCCTCTCACCTCGCCTGGGGACRCTCCTGTCCCCATCGCCCCAGCGGTCCCGGTCCCGCGGGACGCYGCGCCACACTCCTGCTTTCCCCCCTCCGACCCGGAGGGGAAGCGCAGCCGATCCCCCCCACGGGCCTGCCCTCGCCCCTCGCCCTCTCCGCTCTGCCTGGGAGAGCAGCGTGCTGGGGAGGGGGTCACCCCCTCCCTCTGCCCCCACGTTCCCCGCAGTGACATTGCCACCTCCGCGCTCGCCTCCCAAACAGCAGCTCCGGCTGCCGAACGCCGGCGGGGCCCTGYGCGGAGCCGGCCTCTCCCGCAGCGCCTTCCTTGTTTTAGAGGAAGCAGAGGAGGCAGAGCGCGGCAGGGCGGGCTGCGACCCCCCTCCCCGGGCTGTCCTCGGGGACCGCCTGTCCCCCACGGGTGCTGGGTGCTCTCCCTTCCCCAGCCGTGTCCCTGCATCCCCCCGGGCTGCCCTTTTCCTAACGCGCGGAACGGCGCGGTCGCAGCTCGGTTGTGTCGCACGGGTATGGTTGGGACACGGCGGCGGGGAGGGGGGGGTCCGTGCGCTGCGCGGAGCAGCAGGCAGCCAGGCAGGAGCCCCCCCAAGTCCTGCGCCCTTCCGGGCCGCGGGGCCCYGTGCGGGTCCCTCGAGAGCCCAGGAGGGTCGGGGTGAGCTGAGGAGACGCAGGGTGACTTCCAGGGTGGGTGCCAGCCCCCAGGGCTGCCGGCCAGGCGGCGTCGCCCGCTGAACTGTTGCTGGACAGGAGAAGCCCGGCTCTGGAGGTCTTTTTAGGGTGAAATCACACATAAAAAAAAAAAAAAAACCCATCTTGTAAAGTACCATGAGGTGCCGGCTTAGCGGGTGAGTGCCGGGGGGAGCGCTCGGTGGGAGAGTTCTGTTTTTTACTTAACGACACAAATTTTTAGTTTTCTTTCCAAATAGTGGGGAAAAGTGCAGAGCAAACCCCTATTAACCACCCAGCGAGGCGCTGCCCCTCCTGCTCGCAGTGACTAGATTTGTTTGTCTTTCTGATAGGTTGGAAATTGTGTAATAAACTTGATGACATTGTCGATCTTTTATACGGCGCTGTAGGGCTCTTCTGTTGTGTCTCCTCCCTACGCTGGTCTTTTAGGTAACGGGTGGGAGTGTTTTAGGGCTACTGTGTGGGAGGGAAGGGCAGCACTTGGGGATTATTAGTGACTCTGGGGCAGCGGTGCGGTGCCGGAAGCTCCTGAGCACTTCATGCCCAGCCCGCTGCCCCAGGGGAAGCCACATGCCCAGGTAAAAATAAATATTTATTGGAAAATAGTGAATTATTCTGAGAAGGCAGTAGAAAAAAAAAAAAATAATAATTCTCTGTACCTCAAACCGACCTGCGCGTCACAAGCCCTGGGGGCTGCGTCCCGGGTGGCAGCGGGTTGGTGCTGCCCGGCAGGTCGCTGGTGCGTGGTGCGGGCGAAGCGGAGAGCCGACACCGGCGTGGGCCTGGCCCGGTGCTGCCGGCTGGGAGCTGGAGCCGACCCCGAGGCCGCTGGCTCCCTGCCGCCCCGCGTACCTGTGCCGCTCTGTGCCTGGTCCTGTGGCGTGGCGCGGGGCCTCAGTACGAATCCGCGCTGCGAGGAATAAAGAGGGGGACGTGTCAGCGCCAAACCGGCGTGGCAGCTCACCGTGCCGGCTGCCGCGGCGCCCCGGCATTACCCAGCTCCCTTCACGGCATGATCGGGCAGCGGTACCTGGAGAAGGAGACCAGCGCGAGGACGCCCAGCAGCAGYTCCACGGCGTAGAAGAGGAGGAGGATGGCGTTGAGGATGGCTTCCAGGCGCAGGGCGTARGTCTGCAGCAGCAGGTAATAAGCCGCCATTACGGCTGCCGGGACGGTCAGGGCCAGGCTGATGGAGAGCGGCACCTTCCGCTGGCACAGGTTGCCCTTGGACCCTGTGGGGCAYGCGATTAGGGGGTGTCCCCCACCGGGCCTGTGAGCCCCCCCAGGACTCTGTGGGGGGGACACRGTAAATGGCACCGCCACGATCCCAGCTCTGCCCCAGCAGTTCCTGGGGGGGKTCTCCGGAGCCTGGTGTCACCCCGGGGGATGCCATCCCCATCCCCAGCACTTACCGAAGAAGATGCGGGTGGCCTCAGTGCCGAGGTAGAGGAAGAGCAGCACCACATCCAGCACCAGGTTGGTGAAGGGGTACGGCAGCAGCAGCACTGCGGGCACAGCCACCGCCGCCCTCAGGGCCTGCAGCGAGGGCCCGCCCCGGGCGGGGGGCTGCTGCCCTGGGGGAGCAGGGGGGGGTGCCGGGGGTGGGGGGGGGGACTCACCCTTGTACACGAAGACGAAGGCCTCCAGGAGGAAGTAGGTAGCGCTGTACCACCCGTTGAGGAAAAGCAGGACCTGCAGCGGCGCCGAGGAGCGCTGGCGGCCTGCGGGCGCAAGGCGGCCGTGGGCGGGGGGGGTCCGGCCCCAGCCCCGCTCCCCGCCCCGCTGAACCCCGTTCCAAGCCCCGCTGTGCCTTGGCTTTCTCCCGGTCCCACTCTACGCCCCGCTGCCCCCCCCCCCCCCCCCCAGTCCTGGCCCCGTTACCCGCTAGCGGCTCCTCACGCACCCCTGGGCGCCATCTTGTATCTCCATGGGAACCACCGCCGCCGCCCTCGCTCCCGGGAGCGCTGGGCGGGAAGGCGCCCGGCCGCTCTCTCCGCCCTCTCTATGGCTCTGGAGGACCGGGCCGCGGAGCCGCGGGTTCGAGTCCCGCGCCCGGCCGAAGGGCCGCGGGGCCGGRCGGGCGGGGGAGCCCCGGCTGCCCTCCGGTTCTGCCTCCGTTCCTACGTTGGGCCGAGCGTCCCACGCTGCAAGGTGGGAACAGGCCTGTTCTGTGGCTGCAAGCGCAGCGCTGAGCTGGCCGGGGCCGGGGGAAGGCTGCTGGGATGGCAGCCGCTGTCAGTGGGAGGACGGGAAGAGCCAGGGGGGTTCCCTGGGCGCACAGACAGCAGGCAGCCGCTGGAAAACGCAGCCAATTTATTTTTTTACTGTTTACAAAAACACTCAAGTCCCAACAGGGGCTGTGGCGTCGGGACGGACCTTCCCGCCGCACAGCCGGGACGCACCGCGAGCCTCCCACCCACTCCCGGCATCCGTACGAGACGTGCCAGCGCCGGCGGAATGGCTGGTCCCCGGGAGGAAGAGGAGGAAGGTGGCTGAGCCAGAACCGTCCCCAGCGGGGCCCGTGAGGTGCAGAGAGACGGCGGGGGCTGCCGGGGAGCYGAGGGGAGAGACGGCGGGTGGCCCAGAGCCCGAGGAGAGCCGTCAGCCGCGGAACTGCGCAAATTCCTTGCGCAGCCAGAGTGAGTCCTGGTAGAAGAGGGGGTCGCCCAGATGCACCGCCGTCCTCTTGTAGAAGTAACAGTAGAGCACGGCCGCTGCGGGAGGGAGGGGGGTGAGGGTGGGCCCCCACTTTCACCCCCGCAGGCTCCCCAAAAGGGGCAGGACCCCACCAGGGACCCTGCGACCGTGAGCCCTTACCCAGCCGCTGGAAAACAAAAAGGGTCTGCAGGCCTTCAGTCCACACGAAGCGGCTGGAGTCCCGCCACCGCAGGTTCTGTGGCAGACAGACAGACAGGCAGACAGGAGCCAGGAATAAACCGTGCGTTAGTTTGGGGGCAGCACCCCGCGCCTCTGGTTCCCTCAGCCCCGTGTGCTGCCGGCCCCGAGGCCGTGCTCGGGCCAGGGGCGATGCTGCCGGCTGGGGGGAGCAGCCCCCCACCCCAAAGGTTAAGCAGCTCAGGGGATTTAGCCAGCGAGCCGGGACCTATTCAGACTTCAGATCCTTGTAAATCCCCGTCAATCCCCTGCCCGGATGGCGTGGGCAGCAACCGGCGCGGCCGTCTGCTCGGGCAGCCTGCCGTGGGGCAGCCCCCAGCCCAGCTCTAAGCGCTACCCCTGCCCCGGGGCAGCGGGGTGGGGACGGACCCTCGCTCAGAGGCTGGAGGAGGGGGGGCCGAGAGGGCTGGTGGCTGGGGCAGGGGACAGGAGGGAGTTTAGATGAGGGAGAGAAGGGGAAGATGCTGCCAGCRAACCCTGACAGCCCTGGGTGCTGCTTGGTGCCAGCGGGGAGGGGGCTGCCCCCAGGCTCTGAGCGCTGGCGTTTGCTGGGGATTAATCCCAGGTAAACCGGGAGCTGCTGTCACGGACTTCAGCGGGGATTACCCCAGCGGGGGTTTCTGTACCAGCACAGAGCCGGAGCTGCTGGGTTTCCCTTGGGGAAAGAGGATTTTCCAGCAGGTCACAGTCCTTAGGGAAGGGGCCGGGATGGGGCAGCTCCTTTCCAGCCCAATATCTATGGGGGTGTTGTGCAGGGAATCATAAGGGGACATCAAACTGTCCCTGCGGTGGTAGATCGTGGCCTTCATGGGAGAGGGACTGAAGGGAGCAGGAGTGAACCTGCCCTCAGGAGAAGCTGGCAGCCCCGAGCCCGCCCCAGCCTACCATAACCCAGACGTGGAAGGAGATGCTGAGCACCAGGTAGGCTGCCGACAGCAAGATGGTCCCCTTGAACTTATGGAAGAGGAGGTTGACCAGCCCGGCCTGGAAAACGAAGGTGTTGAAGAACATGAGGAAGATGATGATGACGTTGAAGAGAATAGCGATGTCCTGGATGCTGCAGGAGGAGAGAGAAGTGGTGAGACCCCGGCCCTCCTGCCCCACCGCACCGCCCGCACCGCCCGCCTGGCACTCACATGAAGAGGACGAGCTGGACGGCAGGAGCCGTGCGGAGCAGCTCTGAGAAGGAGTTGACGAAGAGGTCGTAGAAAAGCAGAAGRAACTGCAGGAACAGCACCAGGCTGTAGTTGCTGGTCTGGAGCATCTTCCTTTTGTGGGGGTTGGAGCCCTCAGCCCCGGCATCCCCCACGGCAGAGCCAGCTCATAGTTCGGAGCTGAGGGGCTCAGCGTCGCCTCTCCCTACAGCCGGGACCTGGAGGGGGAGCGGAGGTTGCATTTGGCAGGGTGGGACGTAACCCTCCTCTGCCAGGAAACCCGCAGGAAGGTCAAAGAACAGTTTCTAGCACGCCGATRCAGAGCCGTGCTCTGCCCCTGGTCTGTAGGCTGGGCTCTCACGAATAAGCTGTCTCCCCTCTSTTCTCACCACACAGTGGGCTCAAATTTGGTCCCTCCCTCCCAGCCTCCAGCCTCACAGCCGCCCCAATCTCAGGAAACACATGGGAAGAAATTCAGGGACGAGGGAGACGTGCGAGTCCCGGGGGGCAGTGTCCGGGCAGGTTATTCACACCTCTCACGCTGGACAAACCCTAAAGCTGCTGACGGCTCACTGGGCAGTGCTGAGCAGGCCACGCTACGGGGGCAGGTTTGGGCAGGCCGTGTCCCAGCGTTGCTCTCCTTCGCCCCACCCCAGGACCGCACACCCTGCCTGGGGCAGCTGGTCAGAGAGGGGACGAGGACACAGTGAGGGAACGGGGCTGTTTGGGGACAAGCGAGGAGGCACAGCCCTCCTGCCCACTTCTCCCACCGCTGACAGCCAGCCCGGGGCCTGCACTGCCTGGGGACAGCGGCACGGCCGGGGAAAGAGGGAGGTGACACAGAGGGGGGTAAGGTGGCGCTCGGAGGGATGGGGGGGTCCAGGAGAACGGGGGATCCCCCGCGTCCTGGCAGGAGAGTGCTGCGCCGAGGCCCTCCTTCTCCGAAATGGAGCCACAGGGGTGGAGGTGGGGGGGAAAGGGGGCAGCTCCCCGCACCCCCGGGGTCTCATGCCACCCCCACCGTCCTCTCCGTGCGTCCCCTCTTGTCTCCCCATGCAGCCCCCGACCCCAGTCCCTAAGAGGCCTTAGTGCCACCGGGGCTCTCCCAGGCCCTGCCGCCCCTGTAGGCCGCCGTGCTCCCCCGTCCCCGGGGGCCGCTCCTCCGGCTCTCGCCCCTATCCCACCCCCCCCCACACACCCCTCTCCGGTGCAATCCGCGCTGCCCGGGGCTGCGGGTGCCGGTGGTCCCCGCCGCATCCCACCCCCTCCGCACCCCGGGAGCGGCCGAGCGCTGACCTGCGGCCGCCATCTTCCGTCTCCACGGCAACGGCGCGGCCACCGAGGCGGGGGCGGAAGCGCGTGGCTAGAAGGAACGGTGCGGGGGCCGCTCTGGCCACCGCTCTCGCTGGCCGCCGGCCCGGGCGGTGTTGGGTGGGAGCCACCACCGAGGCGAGCGGCCAGAGAGGCGCCGTCCAACATGGAGGCGCCCGGCGAGGCCGAGGGGGCGGCGGGGTCCGGCGGGCGGCGGGCGGGGCTGAGGTACGGCCCCGGGACCAGGGGAGCTGTGGGGGCCGGCTCCGTGTTCCCGGGGCTGGGAGGAGCTACGGGGCTCCCGGGTTTGGGGGAATCTCGGCGCCGGGCCCCGTGTTCCCATACCCTGGGGGAGCTGTAGGGCCGGGCCCCATGTTCCCGGCGTTGTGGGAGCCGTGGGGCCAGGCCCTGTGTCGCCAGGTCCGGGGGAGCCGTGGGGCCTCGGCTGTGGGGGAGCCGTGGGGCCAGGCCCTATGTCCCCAGGCCCAGAGGAGCCGTGGGGCCCAGGCTTTGGGGGAGCCGTGGGGCCAGGCCCCACATCCCCAGGCCCAGGGGATCTATGGGGCCAGGCCCAGGGGAGCTGTGGGGCCCAGGCTTTAGGGGAGCTGTGGGGCCAGGCCCAGGGGAGCCGTGGGGCTGCTCAGCGCCGTGGCAAGCATTGCAAGGTCTCGGAGGGAGTGGGTGGCTGAGCTCGTGATCCCCGTGGTGCATCGAGGCAGCGTCCCACCCACCTCCTGCCTCGCAGTCCCGTGGGGCAGCTGATCCCGGGGAGGGGGGGGGACAGGGCCATCCCCCRCCCCAGAAGGAAGCATAAATATCTATTTCTGGAGGCAGATGCAAATCACCAGGCGAAGGAGCKCAGCCACGCTCCTGCCAGTCACCTGCTCGAGCCCCGTGGGCTGAGGGCAGCACCGAGGGCAGGGTCCTGCCCCRCTGCCCGTGGGGCTGTTGCCYGTGGGTCCCCCCTCCCCGACCTCGGTGGAGCAGGTGGGGTGAGGGCTGGCCCGGAGCAGGCAGGAGGGAGCGGAGGTGCTGGGGCTGCCAGGGTCCAGGTCAGGGGGGGTACAGGGGTGCCTCCTCGCACCCAGCTGGGGTGAGCTCGGTGTGCTGTGGGTGCAGCTGGAGGGGTATAAGCTGGGTGCTGGAGGGTGGGGTGGGGAGGGGG
>JASVER010000236.1:138934-161793 GCA_030449065.1 Oceanodroma leucorhoa | reverse complement strand
GGGGGTGCTGGGGGGGAGCTGGGGGTGCAGTGGGGTTTCTTTGGGGGATCTGGGCCAGGCTTGAGGTTTCTGAGAGCTCAGTGGGGTTTTGGTGTGTGGGGGTGAAGTAGGATTGCTGGGGGGGGGGCTAGAGAGCAGCAGAGGGTTGGGGTGCTGCAGGGAGAGGGGGTGGTGGTGTCTGTCGCTGTGTCTTGCTTTATTGCGAGGTGTTTTGGGGTGTTGCAGTACACTCCGGAGAGGGGGTGTGGTGGAAAGGGCCCCCGGGAGTGGGGTTCCCTGGGGAAAGACGGGAAGTCGGAGCTCAGGGAAGGCAGTCACCGAGGGGGCCGGGTGCTGTGGGGGGAAGGTGCTGGGGTTTCGGGATGCCRTGGCTGGGGCGGGGGGTGCCGCAGGGAGGCCGGTCTGAGGCTGGGGGGGGTGCGGACCAGACGCCCCAGGATCAGCGGACTCCTGCAGGTTGTTCAGCGAGAGCACCCCAAGAAGAAGCCGTCGCTTCTTTGCGGCTCAGCGGCCGATTTCTCCTCTCCGTTTCCCAGGGCACTTCACCTCGGCGGAGGATTTGAACCTGCTGATCGCCAAGAATACGCGACTGGAGATCTACGTGGTGACGGCGGAGGGGCTGCGGCCCGTCAAGGAGGTGGGAATGTACGGCAAGACCGCCGTCATGGAGCTCTTCCGCCCCAAGGTGGGTGCGCTGCGGGGAGGGGAGGGGGCTGCCCGCCAGCTGGGGGGGGCAGGCGCGGGGGCCGCTGGCTCCGACGCCCTCCTGAAGGCCCGCCGCCGCTCTGCTTTGGCAGGGGGAGAGCAAGGATTTGTTGTTCATCCTGACGGCCAAGTACAACGCCTGCATCCTCGAGTACAAGCAGAACGGGGACAGCATTGATATTATAACCCGTGCCCATGGCAACGTGCAGGTGAGTGAAGCTGCAGCACCTGGAAAGGGGGGGAATTCCCTTCCTTAGGGATGGTTTTACTTTGCCAGTGACGAGGGTGCGCTTAGGTGATGGGTTTCTGCCTCGTTATTTGTGATTCTTTGCCTGCCACTGACTCTGGTATGGTTCACCTGCTGCCACTGGTATTTCCAGAGGTTTTTGCCTGCAGCGGGTCAGTCTCAGGTTCAGGGACTGAGGACATGGCTACAGCTGTGTTCTCCTGGTAGTTTGTAGAATAATAAGGTTAATTTGAGATACTCCTACTGTAAAGAGAATTAGTGCTCAAAACTCAATGTAAGGTAGAATTTTTCCCTGGGAAATGACTCCTCCGGTATTTTGTGGCCGGGGAGGGCCACAGGAATGCTCCTGCATTCCAGGAGCACGACTGCTGAAGTTACTCTTACCATCGTGGCCATACAATATTGTTAATAATTGTAGATGTTCTCCGTTGTTCTGTTTTATGTGGATTAAAATCACGCCTTCTGAGCAGGTCAGAAATCCACGTGTCTCTTTGGCTTTTTGTTAGTCATTAGCCAAATGATTTCCATCAGCTGTCAAACCAAAACATCTTCCGTCTGTTTCCAGGCACTGAGCTTCTGCTGGCTTACTGCTGGTGAGGCTGAGCAGGGGCTTACGGGCAGGAGATGTAGGTGGGCATCTCCTGGCCCTAACGTGTTGGTGTGGTTGGGGAAAAGTGCTTAATCTTCCYGTGCCACGGTTCTGCCTCGTGACATATGGAGATGCTGATATCAGCCCCCGCCGAGTCACGCTGAGGGGGCTGTGGGGGCTGATAACAGGGCTGGATTTTTGGAGGGTGATTTTTGGGTCGTGGGTATCGAAGCACTTCGCAGCAGCGGGGAGCATCGCTCTCTGTCAGCRATAGAAAGCGGAGGCGCAGGACGGCGATGCGGCTTCTCCGAGGTCGTTCCGTAGAGAGTTGGGATTAGAAAACCAGTTGCAGGGTCTGCTCCTGGAGCGCCTGGTTCCTGGGAGAGAGAAAGAAAGTGTGTGCTGTGGGAGTTCTGCCAGGCTCTTGGGTGGAAAGGACCTGCTGCTTTGGGCAGGAGATGCCTGGATCGCCTTTGGCTTGCCAGGTGGTATTTTAAAGCCTGCAGGGAGTCCCTCCTCAGCCGAAGGGCGGTAACTCTTGTACCTCCTATTCTCAAGTCCCACGCGGGGATCTTTTTCTAACACTAATTGCCCTCTCTCTTTCCCCTCTCGCTCAGGATCGCATCGGTCGTCCCTCAGAGACTGGCATAATCGGCATCATTGACCCAGAGTGCCGGATGATCGGCCTGCGGCTCTATGATGGCCTTTTCAAGGTCATTCCCCTGGACCGGGAGAACAAGGAGTTAAAGGCTTTTAACATCCGCCTGGAAGAGCTCCAAGTCATCGATGTGAAGTTTCTCTACGGCTGTCAGGCTCCGACCATCTGCTTCGTCTACCAGGTACCTTGTTCTCGATTGGTGACTGGGGCGGAGGGTGCTGGAGGTTCCTGGTGCACCAGCCGAGGTCTCCAAGGGTCTTCCAAAGGACTTGGAGCAGCAGCCGTGTCCTGGAGCCATCGCAAAGCAGTGCTTTGGACAGAGCGAGAGTGTGTTCTGGCTCCTTCGGGCTCATCGTGTAGCCGAGGAAAGTCCATGTTCCTCTGTGCTGCTTTTTTCCATTTYTGGGAGCGAGGAAGCAACGCTCTCCCACGGGATGATATCCCATCTTTGGGTGGGACCGTTTCCGCGTTAAACGCTCGGGAGRAGCGCGTGGGTCTTTCCAGCCAGTGCTGAGCAGGTGGATTAGAGCCAGAGTCAGTTGTTTCCTACAGGCACTGCTGTGAGATTTGAGCCTTCCCCTTAAGAAAAAGGCAATATGTCGTGTTTGGGAGGCCGCTCCGGGAGTGCGAAGAGGGGCTATAACCTCTCCTGTCACCTGGGTCCTCACAGAGGCAGTGTTTTTAGGCCCTTCTCTAAACGCTTATTTTGAACCAAAGAGCCTTTGCTGTGCTGACTGGGCGAGGGATTATCTTTGCTTTGTCAAATTCCGGGCTAGGCTGGGCCTAACTGAAAGTTCCTGCGACGGCAGCACGTAGGATCTGCTGTGAATTTAGTTTAGCTTCGGCGTAGTTCTTGGTGACAAACTCGTACCATAAGAGCTTCGAACCACGTGGCAGCAGCGACCTGATTATTCCCTATCTGGGTGCTGTTGAACCCCCCTGACAGTTACCGAGTGAAGGCACGGGGCAGAAATCACTCTGTCACCCTATAACTAGGGGTTGGGGGGGCAGCCCAGCTTCCCCCGTGTCAGGACAGTGCCCTTCCCCTGCCCGGTGGGGAGCTGGTGCTCTCCCTTGTCACCCGAACAAACATCAGCGTGCTCCCTGGGGACGTGTCCCCAGCCGTCACGCGGCCCACGCAGACGCTTGCGTGACCATTTAACGGTGAGCACAAAAAGGGAAGAAAACAGGGAGGGGCTCGATTAAGAGGCTCCACCTGAAAAAGCAAAGGATTTTCAGCTAATGTGTAGGAACAAGCGCTGTTCTCTTACAAAAAGCACTGCCATTCTTCTCCTATTTATGGGAGAAGGCAGTCGTGATCCCTTGTACGACGGAGTGGAGCCTGCCCCGGCGGGCTGTGTCGTGCACGCTTTTACAACACGTGGCCCTCTTGTTTCTGTGTGACTGGGGCGTGTATGCGGGGCCCGTATTTTTATCCCGTGTAGCCGCGCTGACTTTGAAACCTGGCGTCAGAAAGGAAGCTGGTAGCCAGCCTTTGCTCTAGAAATAGCGCTAAGGGTGRCTGGTTTATTGGGTGTTTCTGGTTTTGACTCGCTGCCTGCCTGACKTCCCCCGAGCTAGGAAGCCTGGCAGTGGCGGTGTGCCGCTCTGAAAAGCGCCGAGTGTACCCGGGAGTTTGAYTGGTACCGTTGCTGTTGCGTGCTGGGGAAACTGAGGCAGAGAGGGACGGTGATTTGGACAAATTCTTAAATTCGGTGTCAGGGTCCGGACGGGAGCGTGCCAGTTCCCACTCGGTGCTCAAGAGCGTCGTAAAAGAGGAGCTTGGTCACCCCATGGTGTCAGCGWGTGAAAAAGGTCTTATCTGGAGGTCTGACGTCTTTACAGATTAAATCRGAGCAAATCTGTTAATGGTTGATTCGTTATAAACAGGTATTGGATGAATAAAGAGTAAATTAATAGCCTGCTCCATGTCTAACACTCTTAATACGAATTTTATCCTTGCTGCAGGAGCGAGATGTAAGTTCTGTCTGACTCATTAGGCCTTACATAAAACTCTGGCTTTGTTTTGGTCCCTGGGTGTCTGACTYGCGTGTGCGTGGAGAGGGGAACGTTTCCAAGCTGCTGCTTTGATTCCTTCTCAATTTATTCATCATTATCACAGGATTTGGACTGAATAGAATAGCAGTGTCTGAGATAATTTTTGTGCAGTTCTGAAACCAGAGGAAGATACCGCAAAAAGGGGAAGTGCATAAAAATAAAAAAAGGCTTGAGAGCTGCTGCGGTGTGGAGTAAAAAGGTCCAGAACCGTCAAAAGTTTCGTTAATGACTCCTCTGCCATTTTAACGGCCCCAGTTCAACTTTCTCCTCCCCACGGAGCTATTTCTCCTCCCGGCTTCCCTTTCTCTGTCAGCCAGTGCTGCCCTTTGCTTCCCTCGGTGCTGCACCGCTGCCTCTCGCCGGCACCTCGGGCTCCGGGCTGCCGTCAGTGAGGATGTTTGCCGAGCGGCAGAGGCTGTGAGGGGTGAGCCAGGAGGTGCCCAGCTTTCCTGCGAGTGTTTGTTTACAGAGCTGATGGCTACGGGGAGGGGAAAAAAAAAAACCAAAAAGCTTTTACTCGGATCTGGAAAAGTGGTGAGGCATAATAAATAAAAAGATGAACAGCTCTTTTTAAGCAGTTCTACGAACAACACGACTAAGGAAACCTGKCTCCCTGTGATTTAGCGCCTTGTCTCAGCTTTTGAGACGTGAAATTGGTCGGTGGGTTGCGTTCAAAGCCCTCTCTGTGCTTTGGGTGCTCAAATCTCTCTTCCCCATGTGGGTTCCCAAGCGCTTGTTAGCGTAGACCACSTCTCCCGTAGCGGGGCGCTGATTTGGGGGCCTCTTCTCCACCCACTGCGTATTTCGGTGAAGCCTGCGTGGACTCGCTGCCTCGGAGACCTCYGTGCGTGTCAGGTTTGGTTGAAATTACCCTCTGGGCTAGGAATTACTGGAACGGCAGAGCCGTCAGGGGATTATTCAGCAAGCAGACGATGTTTCATCAGGAAACCAGGCTGAAAGGCCCGAGGAGCACGGAGATGGGAGCTCAGCTGCTCTGGCACTGGCGCCGCTACAGCAGAGCTGAATTCCTGAACTCCTCGCTGGAGCTGGAGGCGGTGGCGATGTTGCGTAGTGCCACTCGTGCCCRGATTTGTCGAGCTGCGCATCAGATGAACACAAGTCCCAGAAAATCCTTGTATAAAAACGCCAAAGCGGTTTTCAGTCTTTTCTGGCACAGGGATTTATTCAAGGGCGGTTCAACACGTGGGTAAGGTTAGGGAGAACGTTCGCGTGCGTACGTACAGACGCGTGTGCGGTTGGAGGGAGACTGAAGAGGAGGTGGGCACGGTGGGGAGCCTCGGGAGCTCGCTGGTGGCGGTGCTTTTGCAGGAGCTGAGGTGGAGTCTCCTTGCTTSGCTGGTCAGCTCTGCTGCTGGAGTCTCCGTTGCTCTGCCCGTGAGGCTGTCGTCACCGTTACGTCGTCGTTTGTGGCTTCTCTTGCAGGACCCTCAGGGTCGCCATGTCAAGACGTACGAGGTCTCCCTGCGCGAGAAGGAGTTTAACAAAGGTCCTTGGAAACAGGAGAACGTAGAGGCTGAAGCCTCCATGGTCATCGCAGGTTGGTCCTTCTTTGTACAAGRTCTTCCCTCCCGTTTCTTTCTCAAGGCTGAATGCCTCAGTCGTGCTGCMCAGGTTCTCTAATAAGACTTATCTTCTTCCCTGCTTGTCTTCTCCCCTGCACAGTGCCAGAGCCTTTTGGAGGCGCGATCATCATCGGGCAGGAGTCTATCACCTATCACAACGGCGATAAATACCTAGCTATCGCTCCACCTATCATCAAGGTGAGTGACTACTGAGATCTAGAAATGCGTCCCGTGTAATTCCTCCATTCCCGGGCGTCTCTCTGAGTGCTGGTGGGGTATTGGGCGACTCGTAGTCAAGAATTTAAACTGCTCTTGTCTCCAGGTGTAGCCTAATAGGGCCGCTTACTCCCAGAGGTTTGGCGAGTGTGGGTGTTTCACACGACGCCTCGTCTGTGTTTTTGGGGACTGAGGGACGTAYGTGATCCTTGTACTGGTGGCAGCGTGCGCTTGCCCTGCAGTGTGTGGCTCTGCTCCCTGTGGAGTGCTCGGAAATGGTGCAGTAAAGCTGAAATCTTGTTTGGGCCCCAGAGAAAGGGATTAATTAGGAGGTAGTGCGTGGTTTGGGCATGGGTCCAGGCCAGAGCCCGGTTGCAGTTCAGGCAGCAAAAGGTATGAATGAGCCCCTTGGAGACTTGAGTCCGCCGGTGTATGATTGGGGCACTTSTTCAAAGGAAAAAAAGACTTACAGAGTTTGTGACAGAAGTTCAGCTTGTGGTTTTTGTCAGAGGCTYGGGCCAGTTCCCACATTTAAATGGTGCAGGAAGCACAGACGGCACGGCTGAGGTGCTGCTCGGGGCTGAAAGAGGGCTTGAAAGGACCTGTGATCAAAAGGTCCTTTTAAGCTGGAAATAATGACGGGCTAGAAAAGAGCTATAAATCTTGGGTAAAGGAATACTAATATTATTGCCTGAATGCCTACGGGCTCTCAGACCGCTGCTGGGGCTCTGTGATGGAGAGTCTTATATTGGAGCAGGCGGAGCGAGTCACTCGTGCTCTGGGCCTTGACCTGCGAGCAGAGCGCAGGCCCGTCTGTACTCAAGGCCAGCGGGATGTTTGCATACAATCAAGATCTGCGAGATCAGGATTTTTAAACCGAAACCAAATACGTTGACGGGAGGCCAGRCAGCATCCGCCAACAGAGCAAAACGTCTGCAGAGCTTGGGCCCGGAGATGCAGCAGGCTTGGAGCTCTGCCGGTCCCAAATAGCATCCCTGCACCTGTGGAAGGCCCGGCGTTAGGAAAGCAGGCTTTCTGACGGCGTCTTTCCTGGGCTGTGAACAAATTAGCGACGTATTTAGGAACCTTGAGGTGGTTCCTAGTGACCGAAAGTGAGAGCGTTTGACCGCGGATTCTGGTTGTGTTCGCTGATACGGTTTATTGAAGGGTGCCTGGTGCGCTGTGGATGTGGTTGTTCCCTTCTGGCGTGTGGAGAGGCGGTCCTCGCTAGATGCCTGTTTGGGGCTGTTCCAACGGGTTCCTAAAAATTCTCTCCTCCTTTGCGTGCAGCAAAGTACGATCGTTTGCCACAACCGTGTGGATCCCAACGGGTCCCGGTACTTGCTGGGGGACATGGAAGGACGCCTCTTCATGCTGCTCCTGGAGAAGGAGGAACAGATGGACGGCACCGTCACCTTGAAGGACCTGCGCGTGGAACTGCTCGGCGAGGTAGGACTCGGCCGCGTCGTTACGCTGTCCCTGTCGCTTCTCACCGCGGGGCTGGGAGGGTCTGCAGGCTGGAAATGCTCCGCTGAGGACCGAGTGGCAGGAACGGTCTCTCTTTTGGAGCCCGGGGTGGGGTGAAGTTTCACAGTTATCACGGCTCTGAACTTTCGGGTGCTGGGAAATTCCCTATCTGGGCACTTGAAAGTTTACACCGTCTTCCCAGGATTTTGCCTAGTGCTTGTGCGCAGTTCCTGGGAGAAGTTTGGAGACTCTGTGGGTTTTGGAAAGGGATTAAATTCCCCTCCTGTGCCCAGGGTCTTCCTGTTGGGCTGCAGCTCAGGTGTGGTGCTTGCGGGGTGTGGCGGGGTCCTTTTCACGYTAGCGGTGGTTCATCTGCGTCTCCTCAATTCCCAGACATCCATTGCAGAGTGCTTGACCTACCTGGACAACGGAGTTGTGTTTGTCGGTTCTCGGCTTGGGGATTCCCAGCTTGTGAAGGTACATGGCAGCTGTCTTCTGGCTACGTTGTGCGTTCAGACAGCATTTTATTTATTTTCGTCATGGCCTCGAGAGGCGTATGTGGATAAATTTCCCTTTCTTCTCCTTGTCTGCCCTACGCCCTTTCCACTTGCTTGGTCTTGCTGGTTGAAAGCCGATGATTGTGTTTATTCAYAGCTCAACGTGGACAGCAACGAGCAGGGCTCCTATGTAGTGGCTATGGAGACCTTCACCAACCTYGGTCCCATCGTCGACATGTGTGTGGTAGACCTGGAAAGACAAGGCCAAGGGCAGGTAACGTTGATTCTGCTTTTCTTTTTTCAGTGCTGGGGATGTCTGGGCTGGCCAGATGTCTGTGTGGGTTGTCCGTGGAAGGAAAAGACTACAAACCATTTATTGGAGGATCTCAAAGTCTTATCCAGGTGCAGGGATGGTATTGAGGTCTTACACTGAAGAGTGGTACGAGTGGGGAGGCTAAGTCTTGGATACCCCTGTTCATGAGGAAGGGGTTGTCTTCATGCAAGGGGGAAGGATCGACTGCCAAAAAACCTCCTCTGAGAAGTGGAGAAGATGGGTTCAGGGGAAGATGGGGTACCCATCGCTACAAGGAGGAGTGGGGAAGCTTCCCAGAAATGGTTGGTAAAGTTCATCTGCTTTTCCTCCAGCTGGTCACGTGCTCAGGTGCATTTAAAGAGGGTTCACTGCGGATCATCCGGAACGGCATTGGGATTCACGAGCACGCCAGCATTGATTTGCCGGGGATTAAAGGTGCGTGAGCTGTTCGGTGCTGTCAGATACAACCCGCAGCCTGAGAGGGCCCGGTGGGGACACGTGGTGTGCACAGACTGAGGTTGGGGTGTGGGGCAGGGGGCTCGCCACCCGCCAGCTTTTGGAATATTCACTGTGAGCAAACGTGGCCTCTCTTTGTTGCAGGCTTGTGGCCCCTGAGGTCGGACTCTCATCGTGAAACGGACAATACCTTGGTGCTCTCCTTTGTCGGCCAGACCAGGTAAGGTGAGGTTAACGCTGAGCCAGGCTCTCACGATATAAGAGCACRATATAACAGGAGTTCCCTTTCCTGCTCAGGGTTCTTATGTTAAATGGAGAGGAAGTAGAAGAGACGGAGCTCACAGGGTTTGTGGATGATCAGCAGACTTTCTTCTGCGGCAACGTGGCACATCAGCAATTGATCCAGGTAATGCCAGTTCTAGGGAAATGCGGATATGTCTCTCACGGTGACCCTACGGCCCTTATGGATTGTGGGGCTAACCTAGATCTGTGCTGCTTATCAGGGGCAGGGTTTGCCGTGCTTCCCTGCACTGATGTCAGAAGGGAGGTGGTGTTCCGGCTCTGAGCAGGGGTGTTCTCTCTCCCCAGATCACCTCTGCCTCTGTGAGACTGGTTAGTCAGGAGCCCAAAGCCCTGGTGAGCGAGTGGAAAGAGCCCAACGGAAAGAACATCAGCGTGGCCTCCTGTAACAGTAACCAGGTCGTGGTGGCTGTGGGACGAGCCCTCTACTACCTGGAGATCCGACCCCAGGAGCTCAGGCAGATCAGGTAGGTGCAGGTCTCTCATCCTGGCCCGAGGGCTCTCAGCCTCTGCTGTCTGTCTGTGAGCTCRAGCCTGACACCTCTGTCTGCTTCCTCCTTCCTGCCAGCTGCACAGAAATGGAGCACGAAGTTGCCTGCCTGGACATCACYCCTTTGGGGGACACTAACGGCATGTCCCCGCTGTGTGCAATCGGGCTCTGGACTGACATCTCTGCCCGCATCCTAAAGCTGCCTTCGTTTGAACTGCTGCACAAAGAGATGCTGGGAGGAGGTAGGGCTCTCCTGGCTGGTGGCAGCGGTCGCTGACCTGGCCGAGTGGTGAGTGACATCAGCCTTCTCTTCTCCTGCTCCCTGCAGAAATTATCCCTCGCTCCATCCTGATGACGACCTTCGAGAGCAGCCATTACCTTCTGTGTGCCCTGGGGGACGGAGCTCTCTTCTACTTCGGGCTCAGCCTCGAGACAGGTGACTGCAGGGCCTAGCGCTGAGCGGGCTGCTGGAGAGGGTGGCCGGACTCGTGCCCTCTTGCTTGCTTGACGTGGTTTCTTTCATCCTTCTGGAGAGATCTCTCTCTTTTTCTTGCTTTCTCACCGTGACGGGGTCGTGCTTAGGTGGGACTGGCTGTGGGTACGGTGGATTTCTCCAGCGGACTCTGGAGAAAGAAGATCAATGCTTACATCCGTTCCTTTGCTGCCCTGCGCTGACAGCAGGATGCATTTACCCGCACTCGTTTCTCCCCAAGGTCTTGCAGCCGCGTTGCGCTCTGCCGTGCTGCTCTYGCAAGCTCCGTTGCGGCAGCTCCCAACACCGGTGCTCCTTTTCTGCAGGCTTGCTGAGTGACCGAAAGAAGGTGACCCTTGGGACCCAGCCCACCGTCCTGAGGACTTTCCGCTCTCTGTCCACCACCAACGTGTTCGCCTGCTCGGACCGTCCCACCGTCATCTACAGCAGTAACCACAAGCTGGTCTTCTCCAATGTCAACCTGAAGGAGGTGAACTACATGTGTCCCCTCAACTCGGATGGGTATCCCGACAGGTGAGCCTGCACCTTGCCTTGTGTGATATGGGGTGGGGAAGGTTTGGACTCTGCGGGGGGTCCTGGGATCAGCCAAGGGGGTCCTGGGATCAGCCAAGGGGGTCCTGGGATCAGCCGAGGGGGTCCTGGGATCAGCAGTTTTGAGGGGTGTGGAGGAGAGGGAGGTCCTTGCTCTGCCACCCACCTTATAAGCGCCGTTGCTCGTGGGTTTTTTTTCCCCGTACAGCTTGGCGTTGGCCAATAACAGCACCCTGACCATCGGCACCATTGACGAGATCCAGAAGCTGCACATCCGCACGGTTCCCCTCTATGAATCGCCCAGGTGAGCTGAACAGTGGGAGGGAGCCTGCCTTGAGGGCCCGTGCTCTGCTGCGTGGGACGAGGTCGGGGGGAGACTTCGCAGTCAAATGTTCCTGTTGTGGGCTCAGCACCCAGACGGAATGGGTGGCTTGCGCTGAGAGCAGTCTGGGCGAGCGAGCAGCTCTGCCTCCTGTCTCCGAAGCCTCTGTGCTCTCCTTGGAGTGGCCTGTCCTGGCTCTCCTGCCCACACAGCTCTGTGTCCCGCAGGAAGATCTGCTACCAAGAGGTATCGCAGTGTTTCGGCGTGCTCTCAAGTCGTATCGAGGTGCAGGATGCCAGYGGAGGCACCACTGCTCTCAGACCCAGCGCCAGCACCCAGG
Organism: Oceanodroma leucorhoa; assembly: GCA_030449065.1. Taxonomy (NCBI): domain Eukaryota; kingdom Metazoa; phylum Chordata; class Aves; order Procellariiformes; genus Oceanodroma; species Oceanodroma leucorhoa. Next base: position 150,528 of record JASVER010000236.1, on the reverse strand, counting down.
TGAGGGGTAGCTGCTAGATCATCCCTGAGCTCTGGGCTATGGGTATCATCGTTCCTCGGGCCAAACCGTGATGCAGATTTTCCTTGACGATCTTCTCTTCCAAAGCTCTGAGTGCAAGCTCTCCCTTTGGCAGCCTGGGAGGAGATGGGGTGGTAAGATCTCTCCGTGGTGGTGGTAAGGGCTCTCTGTGCTGCTCTCCGGCAGCCTTGGCATGCTCAGGGTTCTGTCAGATCACTTTTGGGTTTGGGGRCTGCTCCTTCAGTCTCCTGTACAGGCTTTTGTTCGGTCTCCAGTGGTTTCCTTCTCCCAGGGACGCAGGCRCAAGTCCCCTTCAGGCAGTAGCTGTGGGGGAAGCCACAACGCTGCATAAACTCTTCTATTAATGCCGGTGCTCAGCGGTGCTGYCTCTGCCGTGCGCGGCACACATCTCTGCCGGTGCAGGGAGTGTGTCCCCTTACTCGGATCCAGGGAGCTCCTTGCTTCACCTTCCCTCCCATTCATTCTTCTGGTTCCCGGTTGCCTCAGCCCCTGTGGAGCAGCGTGAGGACGTGCCGAGTAGCACGAGGATGTGACCGATCTTCCTGTGTCCTAGGCCCTGTCCAGCAGCGTGAGCACCAGCAAGCTGTTCTCCAGCAGCACAGCGCCGCACGAGACGTCCTTCGGAGAGGAGGTGGAGGTGCACAACCTGCTCATCATAGATCAGCACACCTTCGAAGGTACCGCTCCCAAATGCTGCCCGTAGTCCAGTTTTCTCCTCCGGGAGAAGCCCGTTAGCGTGTGGCTGAGACTTGTGATCTTCACGGGCTCGTCAAGATCTGTCATCTTGCACTTTTCCTTCAGTCAAAGCATTTTTCCTGGAGGAGCGTAGGTTTACGGCGTAGTGGTTTTTTGATGGCACAAGGTGGTGGGGAATAGGAGAGGGGRGATCTCCAGGCAGCCATCTTGGACATGTCTTAAGTTTTCAGCTGCTCCTAGGCAAGCTGCTCTGCCCACGCGTAGAAATGCTGCCTGCCGGGACCCCGGGGGACCCAGTTGTTTCTGCCTTTCCCTCTTCGCACAGTGCTTCATGCTCACCAGTTTCTGCAAAACGAGTACGCCCTCAGCCTGGTCTCCTGCAAGCTCGGCAAGGATCCAAACACCTACTTCATCGTGGGCACCGCCATGGTGTATCCCGAGGAGGCAGAGCCCAAACAGGGCCGCATCGTTGTCTTCCACTACTCTGACGGTAAGAGCGAGGTCTTCTCACGTGGCCAAGTCCAGCTGCTTGAGGGAGATCAGAGACGAGCTCCTCAGGCCTGAGAGAGCTCACGTCCCCATAGCAGGCAGAGAGGTTTTTCCTGAGGGCCCTGCTCTCAGCTGCCCGCAGGCGGGATCTGTAGGTGCCGTTGCTCTGCTGCCACCATCACGGCGTGTTCCCTTTCCCCTCACCTCCCAGAGGAGCCCGAGAATCCCTCACCAGAACTGGATTCGGGGATTTGCTTTCTGTGGGTCTGCCCCTGCTCTCACGTCACTCCTGCGTTACTTGCCCACGGATCCTCTGAGACAGTTTCTAGGGAGAACAACGTTGTTTAGAGCAGCTTGGTCTGAACCCCCGGGGCTTGGGAGCGCAGGGCGAATAACCGGGCGGTGCGTGGGTTTATTCCAGGGAAGCTGCAGAGCCTGGCTGAGAAGGAAGTCAAGGGGGCTGTGTATTCCATGGTGGAGTTCAATGGGAAGCTCTTAGCCAGCATCAACAGCACGGTAGGGCTCTCGCAAGACCCTGACTTGTTTTGGGAGGCTGTTTCAGAGCTGGAAGCTGCTCCAGCTTTGCGGATGTCAGCCAGGTCCCCGATCTCTGTTGGGGAGTGTATCCTGGCTGGCACGGGTGTCCGTGCTGGCTCCGAGCTGTGTCCCTTCCTTCAGGTGCGCCTGTATGAGTGGACAGCAGAGAAAGAGCTGCGCACCGAGTGCAACCATTACAACAACATCATGGCGCTCTACCTGAAGACCAAAGGAGATTTCATCCTTGTGGGAGATCTGATGCGGTCTGTCCTCCTCCTTGCGTACAAACCCATGGAAGGAAACTTCGAGGAGGTATCAATGCTGTTAAATAGTCTGGGTCAAATGCGTGCTGGGAGCCCCTGCTGCATTTTCCGAGCAGGCACGGAGACAGTCTGTCCACTTTCATGGTTCGAATGGCTCTGGGCCTGGTTTTGGCACGGGCTGGTCTGCGTTTGCCCAGGGAATGCCCTGGCGTTGTCCGAGTGCCGCCGGGGCCGGGGCCGCCTCCGGAAGGCGCTTGGTGCCTTTGGTGCTCAGCTGCTTCATCTTAGCGGAGAGGGACAGACTGGATCCCGCCTTGCTCCTGAATGTTGGCGTTGGGTGGAATGAAGATGCTGGATCACAGGACGGGCCGTCTGTGYGCGCTGCCTCTCCTCTTGTCCTCTTCCAGATTGCCCGAGACTTCAATCCAAACTGGATGAGTGCCGTGGAGATCCTGGACGACGACAACTTCTTGGGAGCRGAGAACGCTTTCAATCTGTTCGTGTGCCAGAAGGACAGGTGAGCTGGCTGGGGGGGGATGTGGCAGTGGGTGACGGCAGGGATGGGGTGATAGGACCTTCTGGTCTCCACGTTACGGCTCCAGAGGCATGTGTGTCAGGCAGGAAAGCTGGGAGGAGCACTCCCAGCTCTAAGGAGCAGCGAGGTGGGAGCAGGGGAAGCTTTCGTGTCACCCCAGCACAGACTGAGCGGGGTGCTTTGGATTTCAGCGCGGCCACGACCGATGAGGAGCGCCAGCACTTGCAGGAGGTGGGACTATCCCATCTGGGAGAGTTCGTCAATGTCTTCTGTCACGGGTCTCTGGTCATGCAGAACCTGGGCGAGACGTCCACACCAACACAGGGCTCGGTTCTTTTCGGCACAGTCAACGGCATGATTGGTAAGGGTCAGGGTTCCCCAGCCTGAGCAGGAAGGTAACGGGTCCCCTTCCCTGCTGCTGAACCCGGGCTGGGGTTTCCTCGGGTCTCCGTTCTTCTCTGTTCCCCAATCGAGTGACTCTGTGCCGTAATCCCCTCAGAAACCTGCTTTTCTCCCTGGATTGCTTCCAGGAGAGGAAAGTGCTCTGGCTTTCTTTGAAACCCCTYCTTTGTCCCAGCCCTCCCAGGCACCAGCTTCCAGCACAACTCCAGTCCCGGCAGCCTGCCCATCCCTGCCTGCTGGGAGCTACCGGGATGCCCTGGGATTGAGCCTTGAACCTTCGTCTCCGTTTTGCCCTTTGCAGGACTGGTGACCTCGCTGTCGGAGAGCTGGTACAACCTCCTCCTGGACATGCAGAACAGGCTGAATAAAGTCATCAAGAGCGTGGGCAAGATCGAGCACTCCTTATATCCTTTCGCAGTTCAGTCGGGAGCCTGTGCCACTCAATGCTGGGGGCTGGCTTGTGAATTCGGCCCGAGCCAGGCGTGGGGTGGGGTGTTGGAGGTTTATTTCTGTTGGGACACACTGGTGGGAGTGTGTTTGCCAGGTGCCCAGGGCTTTGTGCTCGAAGAGAAGGTGCCTGCGGTAGAGRGGAGTCTTATCTTGCAGGGTTTGAGGATGAATCTGGCTTTGTGGTGACCCTAAAAASGCGGCACAAATTCTGTCATCCTCCTGATGCACCGTTGTCGGTCTGTGCTGTGGGCACCCGTAGCCCGGGGCTGGTGTTACTCCGTGGGGATTCGTGCTCCTTGACGCTGGMACCTGGAGATCGTTTCACACCGAACGCAAGACGGAACCGGCTACGGGCTTCATTGACGGTGACCTGATTGAAAGCTTCCTGGACATCAGCAGGCCCAAGATGCAGGAGGTGGTGGCAAACTTGCAGGTGAGATGGCTTAGGCCCTTCAAAATTAGCAGTAGGGACCCTGCTCGGGAATCCGGGCTGCAGTAGATCAGTAAATCCTAAATGCTTGCCTTCCYGCCAGGCGATGGTCTGGGGGGATTCTTCAGCGCCTGCTGATGTCTCCATGCTCKGACGCCTTTTTCTCTCCTTGCAGATTGATGACGGCAGCGGCATGAAGAGGGAGGCCACCGTAGATGACCTGATAAAGATCGTGGAGGAGCTGACCCGGATCCATTAGCAGGATTCGGAGTCGTTCCCTAGCACCTTCCTCCACGTAGAGCAAGGGAGTCTTTTCCCCGCCAGCGGCTTGGGGACCCCTGGCCGGCTGCACTGAACACCCGCGGTGGTGGCCCTTGCCCGAGGGGACGTGGGGGAAGGAGTCTCTGGAGGGGAGCCAGCTTGCTAGGGATTTGGGGTGGGAGGGGTTGGTCAGGCCCCACGTCATCACTACTTGGATTCACGAATCCTGTGGACTCGGCTGCTGACCCAGAACTGGGCTTCGCTGGTCGCTCTCGTTGGGTGACCGACCGGTAGCGCTCGGCTGATGCGGTGCCCTTGCCTGGATTCACTCTTCACTCGTCTTTAGTATCTTTTATTTGTTTGTTTTGGTTTTTTTTTTTTTTCCTTTCGGTTTCGTTTTTGATTCTTTTTGATTCCTTGTGTTTTTTGGAAGAGGAAGTGAAGCTGCCTGTAGGGTGAGGGCGAGGGCTGGAGGAGTCATCTGGGGCTGGTGAGAGGTGCGGGCGCGGAGGGGGGAGCATTTGTCTACACCTGGGTGACGAAGCTGAGCGGGACAGCGCGCTCCCGTCTCCACCGGATCTCTGGCTCGCTCAGGGAGGGAAGTCCTGGGAAGCTTTGGTTTCTGAGTTTTACCAAATAAAGTAGTCCAAGAGGAAAGGTTTGTCTCCTGGTGCCGAGCTCCTCGTCGTGACCCTGGGGTGGTACCCGCTGTGTGGAGCCGTGTCCTTGGCCGGCCGGAGTGACCCCCCCTTCCCAAGCCGAGGCGGTTTTCCCCACATCGGTGTCGGCGAGAGCCGCGTGGGGGGCAGCAGGCTCAGCGCATCAATCTGCAGCTCCTGGGCCACGTGTCTGTTTTCCAGATGCATTTTTATGGCTTTTCTTTGACTTGAAAGAAATTTTAGCTTCGCCTCTTGGTGCAGCCTGGTGCAAACGGGTTGGCAGCGGCGGCGCCGAGTGCCCCTGAGAGGGAGGCAGATCTTTTGCTGAATTTTTGAGGAGAGCTGGACCGTGTACATCCAGTTGGGAAGAAATGCATCTCGGCAGCTTGCCTCTCCCCGGCGGCAGCGCTTCTCAGCGGCGTGTGGAGGTGGGAGAGGAGACGGTGTGGTGACGCGGCAGCGCTCGCCGCCCTCCTGGGACCCCGGCGTGTCCTCGGCAGCAGCCGGCATTAGCGGAGCAGATGGGAGCCAGGACGCTCGTCCTCCGCTCCACCACCTTCTCCCCCGCGGGCAAGAGGGGGACGAGATGCCCCTCTGCTGCTCCCAGGGCAGGGGTTAGCGGGGCTTGTGGCTGCAGCGTCTTCCCCCTGCACGAATKGGCGAGAAGCGGATGTTGGATGAGGCTGACGGGTGCGGGGGTCTCGGGCTGGTCCTCTTCAAGCAGCAATTAGCACTAACGATGCTGAATTCTGCTCGTAACTTGCAGCTCGAGGGCCTGGGCTGCTGCTCCCTGCAAGGGGGGTCACACTGAGGGTACTTTGGGCTCTGCGGCYCCACATCTGGGGGTCCCGCCCTCCACGGGCGCAGCGTGGGTGCACGGGGGAGCGATTCACTCCCCCAGTTCTCTGCGCGTGGCGTCCGCGTTAATAATTATCCTCCYGGTCTCCACTTGTCTATTTATGCTGTAAATTGTCCAAGCCGGGGGCTGCCCCTGGCTGGGGATGGGGGCTGCCCTGCCTCACTGCTGCCCTCGCCTATGGGTCGCTGCCAAAATGCACGTGAGGGTGGGAGAGGAGTCCCCGGCTGCCCTCCTCCTCCTCCTCCTCCTCCTCCTCCTCCTGGGCCTCTCCGTGGCTCTGTGTCCGCTCTCCCCACCTGAGCCAGGCTGGATCTCGATCTCACCCGTCCCTAACCCATGGTGTTAGGATCCCACGAGCCCCCCTCATCCCATCCTGGGCGGATTGGCATCAGCACGGGTTTTCCCCAAATCCTTCCCTCCCTGCAGCAGCAARAGGCGGACGGCGTCCTGAAAGACAAGGCGTGCTGAAAGCATCCTCGAGCTCCCGCTAACATCTCTTAACTGTYGGGCAAGCCCCGGTTTCCTCGAGGAGGTCGCAGGGAGAAGGCTATATTTGGCCATGTCTCTGCCCAGAGAGGCTGTTTAGAACCGGGGGAAGCGGACTGTGACCCTTTGCAAGGAGCCTGGACTGTGTGTTCACGCTGGCTGCAAGCAGACGGGGGGGGGTTTTATTAGCTCGGGTGTTTGGGCTCCGCGTTCCCCTGCCCGGAGCCGCTTCATTCCTTGGCCCCTCACCAAAAGTGGGGGATCCCAGGGAGCACCGGCACGCTTGGCTCCGCRCGGCTCCCGTAGGCGCTCCCCTTCCCCAGCAAAACTGGGGGTGCTGGTGCTGACGCCGTGCTGGCAGCCTCCCCTTTTTTTGTGCAAACAGCCTCCTGCGGCCGGGTTAGAGCCGCTGCTGGCCGGGGCAGGGCCGGGTGTTCATCCCGTGCCGCTGGCCCTGCTCCAGCCCTGTTCGTGCAGCCGCCTCCCCCGGCCGGGGTCACGTCCCCCCCAGGGCAGCGGCTTCCTTGCTCCCCCCCCCAAAAGCCGTACTGGGGGTCCTGCACCCCTAGAGCCGGCGTGTGCCCCCCACCCAGCGCCCTGTAACTCTTTAATTTCCAAGCGTGCGGGGGGTGACGGTGCTGGGGGGCGACGCCGCGTCCTGCTTGGGGCTGGGCTGCGCTGGGTGACCCCAACCCCTGGGCAGGGGGGTAGTTTTGGGGGGAAATCCACAGCGGATGGGCAGCTGGAGGCTGGGGGTCTGTCCGTCTCCAGCGAGGCTGCAGGTATCSACCCCATCTCTGCGCTACGCAGGGGCCAGCAGCCCCAGCCCTTTGCTCCCTGGTATAAATCATTTACCTGCCTGCAACCTTCGCTTCAGCCCGGGGAAGGGCTTGAGGGGGGCCATGGGAGGGGGGGGTTTGGCTGGGGGGTGACCCGGTGCCTCGGAGCKGGGTGACACCGCTCTGCGGCTGTCCCGTAGCATCCCGTGCCCCTCTCCCTGCCGGGTGCACCCCACCATCCCGGCTCCACTTTGGCCCCTTTATCTGCTGCGTGCTCCTCTTTGGTGGGTCCCTGTGCAGGGCTGGGAAGGCGGCCCAGTGCCGCCAGGAGGAGGAGGAGGAGGAGGAGGAGGGGTGGGGAGAGGCCATGCCGGAGCTTTGCCAGATGTGGGAAAGGAGAGAAGGAGGGGGGGGCGGACACACGCTTTCACTGCTGCTTCCCGCCGCGTTGGGGACCCCCCCACACACCCCATCCTAAAGCCACCGCGCTCGTGGCCGGGATGGAGCCGCTCGCCCCGGCTAAGCGAGCCAGCCTTGGGGCGAGCATCCCCCGGGGCCGGCGCGTCCCCCCGTGCCGGGGKGGGTGGGTGGGTGGAGAACCGGGTGCCGATGGTTTTCCCCCCGCAGCGCTCCCCGCTCTCGCCTCCCTCCACCCCCCGCATTGTTCCCGGCCCGGCGGGCGGGAGGAGGAGCAGGGCCAAGGGCCAGCGTGCGGTAGGCGCCCGTGCCGCCGAGGCAGGCGGGAAGGCAGGCAGGAAGGCAGGCGTCGGGAGCGTGCCGCCGGCCGGAGCCGCCTGTCATGTTGGTCGAGCTGCTCTTCCAGGCTGCCTGTGTGTCCCTGTTCCTCCCGGGCGGCCAGGGCAGGGTGTATCCCGGGAGGAAGAAGCCGGCCAGCTTTGCTGTGGAGAGGTAGCCGGGTCCCCCCCCCCCTCTTTTTTCCTTCTCCTTCTTCCAGCTACACCTGGGGATGGCAGCGTGCCGTGCCGAGCTTCGGCCATCCGCCCCCTCGGCTGCCTTCGGGGCTCCGGCCGTGCATCCCATCCCAGCCGGAGGGGCTGGCACCCCGCGCGTCCCTCCCTCTGCCCAGGGGTGGCCGGGACCAGGGGAGCGTGACCCTCGCAGGGGTCCTGCTCCCCGCATCCGTGTCCTGCTCCCCGCGTCCATGTCCTGCTCCCCGCGTCCGTGTCCTGCTCCCTGCACCCGTGTCCTGCTCCCCGCACCCGTGTCCTGCTCCCCGCACCCGTGTCCTGCTCCCCGCATCCGTGTCCTGCTCCCCRCACCCATGTCCTGCTCCCCGCATCCATGTCCTGCTCCCCGCATCTGTGTCCTGCTCCCCGCACCCATGTCCTGCTCCCCACATCCATGTCCTGCTCCCTACACCCATGTCCTGCTCCCCACACCCATGTCCTGCTCCCCGCATCCGTGTCCTGCTCCCCGTGTCCTGCTGGGGGATGTTCCTCCCCTGTTACCGCATGCTGGGGTGTTCAGGCGAGCCGGGGCACGGTCCTCTCCCTCTGTCCCACCTTGTTTTGGGGTTACACTGTTCGCCTCGTGCCTGCCTCCCCCTGGATCCATGCCGTGCTCTGCTGCCCGGGATGGGGTGGCCATGGGCACGTCGTGACCGCTCCTCTGTGTCCCCCTGTCCCCGCGCTCCCCGGGGCGGAGGGCTCCCCGCCGGCTGGAGGAGCCCCCCCGGGACCTTCGCTCTCTGCCCCGGGGGGCTCGGGGCAGGGTGGTCTCAGCCTCCCGTCCCCGGCGCAGGCGCCGCGTGGGGCCCCACGTCTGCTTCTCGGGCTTCGGCAGCGGATGTTGCCCCGGGTGGATGCTGTCTCCGGGCAGCGGGCAGTGCACCCTGCGTGAGTAGGGGCTCCGGGGGCGTGGGGGGTGRGTGGGGGGTCCCTGCCCTCCTGACGGCCGCCTGTCCCCGCTCCCCCGCAGCGCTTTGCTCCTTCGGCTGCGGCAGCGGTTTGTGCATCGCCCCCAACCTCTGCTCGTGCCCGGATGGAGAGCAGGGCATCACCTGCCCAGGTACCCACCCGCTCCCGGTCGCACCGAAAGCCGGGACCCCCCGGGYTTTCCTAGCAGGGCACGTTGCTCCTTGTCACTTCTCCCTGCAGCATCCCCCGGCGYGGTCCCCGTCCCTGGCAGGGGTGTGGGTGCTCCCAGGGCAGGGTGCGGACCCTGGGGGATCCGGGGAGCGGGTGCCACGGTGCAGGGCTGGGGTGGGAGGGWGGGTGGGTGGGCTCTGGCGTGGCATCGGTGCCCTGTGGGCCCCCATCCGTGTTTCAGAGCCGGCGGGGACGTGCGGGGAGTACGGCTGCGACCTCTCCTGTAACCACGGCGGGTGCCAGGAGGTGGCCCGMGTCTGCCCCCTCGGCTTCTCCATGGTGGAGACGGCCAACGGCGTCCGCTGCACCGGTGAGCGGGGATGGGGAGGTCCCGGTGGGACGGGGGGGTCCCGGCGGCGGCGGCCCCCCATTTCCAGCTCTCCCCTCTTRCCCCTAGACATCGACGAGTGCCTGAGCGCTGCCTGCGAGGGTTTCTGCGTCAACACCGAGGGCGGCTTCGTCTGCGAGTGCGGCCCCGGCATGCAGCTCTCCGCCGACCGCCACAGCTGCCAGGGTGCGTGGGGGCYGGGCGGGGGGCAAGCGGGGTTCAGCCGGGGCTGCTGACCCTCAGCCTCTGCCCCCCAGATACGGACGAGTGCCTGGCCACGCCGTGCCAGCACCGCTGCAAGAACAGCATCGGCAGCTACCGCTGCTCCTGCCGGCCCGGCTACCACCTCCACGGGAACCGGCACTCCTGCGTGGGTGAGCGCAGCGTGCCAGCCCCCTCTTCCCTCTCCACGCCGCAACGCCCAGGGGACGGAGGTGACCACTGAGCCCGTCGGCACGGGGCTGCCACCTTGTCCTCATCCTTGCGTGGGCCGTGCCGGAGGGGACAGCTCGTTTCCCGGGGCGTAGCACCGGCACTGACAAGTCTCCTTGTCCCCCAGATGTCAACGAATGCCGGCGACCGGGAGAACGCCGAGCCTGCCAGCACGCTTGCCACAACACGCCGGGCAGCTACCTCTGCTCCTGCCGCCCCGGGTACCGGCTCAGCGGCGACAGGGTCTCCTGCGAAGGTATCCGTCTCCTTCTCCGGGCCAGGGCAGGGGAGYGGGATGCCCCCAGCTCCCTGCCTGCCCCAAGTGACGTCTGTTCCTTCCTTCCTAGGCTACCCCAAATCCATCCTGGCCCCGTCGCCCATCCTGCAGTCCCTGCAGCATCCACCCACCCTTGTCCTCCTCCCTCCCGGCTCTGGGGGATCCCTCCTGGTCCCCAGGGGCTCCCCCTCACCCCACCTCCCTCCCGCAGCTCCTGGTACCCAACTCCCTTCCTCCTCTCCCGCCCCAGCATCCCCGGCCACCCAGCCATCCCCGCGTGCCGTGGGACCCCCCGGTACCTCCACCCCATCCGTCCCTCGCTGTTGGTACCGGGGGGTCCCCCGGGAGCCCGGCGCTCGCTGGACGGAGCCGGGGTGCCGGAGCTGCGCCTGCCAGGTAAGCACCCCATCCTCCCCCCCCGCCGCACCAGCCCGACGTTGGGCTGAGCCGGCGTGTGCCCTTGCAGGGGGGACGAGTGCTCTGCGAGGCCATCAGCTGTCCCGTGACCTGCTCCCACCCGTTGCCCGCCCCGGCCGGGGGCTGCTGCCCCAGCTGCGCAGGTGAGCCCCGGCCCCCCCCCGGCCCCGCTGCCCGGGGTGACCCCCCCTGACCCGCGGCGGCCCCCCCCCTGACCCTCCTGCCTTGCAGGCTGCTTGCACGAGGGGGTGGCCCGGGCCGAAGGCGACGTCTTCTCCCCGTCCAACTGGAACTGCACCGTCTGCGTCTGCCTGGTGAGCCCCCGCCGGGATGGGGGATGGGAGCATCCCCCCGGCTCAGCCCGGGGATGYGCCTCCGGGGTGATGGAGCGGGGTGCGCTGGGGCGGATGATGGCCCATGGTGGGGAAGGGGCTCGTCGCCCCTCGGCTGCCCCGTGACCGCCCCACGCTCTCCTCCRCAGGCTGGTAACGTCTCCTGCATCTCCCCCGAGTGCCCCCCGGGCTCCTGCCCCAACGCCTCGCCGGCTGACTGCTGCTCCTGCCAGCCAGGTGGGTCCCCCGGGACCCCCAGCCCCTGGGGCGTGTGGGGCAGCCAAGGGATGGGGGTTTGGGGTGGGGGGTCAGCAGGAGCCGCGCTTTGCCCCCCAATCCCAGCCCCGGCCCCCATTGCCTCTCTCCTCCCCAGCAAAGTGCAGTTTTCGGGGCCGCACGTACGTGCACGGCGCCCGGTTCAGCCTAGACGGGGACGACTGCACCACCTGCGTCTGCCGGGTAGGTCCCGGGGGGCCGGGGGGGGGTCCCCGGGGCTGGGGGTCCCCAGGGATGTTCCCCCACCATCCTGCTGGGGGGATCCAGCCCTTGCTCGGGGCTGAGGCAGGACGGGTGGGCACGGGGCTGGGTCCGGCTGCGCGGCCAGCGGGTGACACGTCCCCGTGTCCCCAGGGTGGCGAGGTGGAGTGCTCCTTCGCCCCCTGCCCCGTGCTGGACTGCCCGCAGCACCAACGGCACCTGGGCCCCGGGCAGTGCTGCTTCACCTGCCGGGACCCCCCGGCCCCCGCCGGTGAGCCCGCGCTGGGGGGGCACTTGGGGACGGGGAGGGTGGGATGTGGGGGACGCTTGGGGATGGG
>JASVER010000236.1:115030-138485 GCA_030449065.1 Oceanodroma leucorhoa | reverse complement strand
GGTGGGATGTGGGGAATACCTGGGCACAGGGAGGGTGGGATGTATGGGACAGCTGGGGACAAGGAGGATGGTATGTAGGGGACATTTGGGGATGGGGAGGGCGGGGGAAAGTGGGCGATCTGGATGTGGGGGTGCCCGGGGACTGGCAGGGTATTTGGGGGGCTGCACAGCCATAGGGTTTGGAGGTGGGGAGTGGGCACAGGACGGGAACTGCAGACGTGTCCAGCAGTGCAGGCACACGCCTGAGCGCGCAGCAGGAGGGTGATGGGCTGGGGGTGCCCGTGTCCCCCCATGTCCRTCCCCCCCCTCAAGGTTGCTTCGTGGATGACAACGGGGTGGAGTTTCCCATCGGACAGATCTGGTCTCCGGGCGATCCCTGTGAGTTATGCATCTGCCAGGTGAATGAGAACCTGCTCTGCTTCACTCCTCCTACCTGCCCCTGCCCCGGCGCACGGCTCCTGTCCCCCTCCTTCCCTCGGGATGCCGGGCTGCTCGTGGCYGTGGTCCCCGGCAGCTCCCCGGCTTCGTGGGCTTTAAACCCCGCGGTTTTGGGCAGCCCGAGGTCTCTGTCAAGTGCTTCTCCCCTGCAGGCAGACGGCTCGGTGAGCTGCAAGCGGACGGACTGCGTGGAGACCTGTCCCTACCCCATCCGCATCCCCGGGCAGTGCTGCCCCGACTGCTCGGCAGGTGATGAGGGTGGTGGGTGCTTTTTGGAGGGCTCCACCGCATCCCCTCTGCATCCCCTGCCTGCAGCCCCGGGCAGGACCAGACCCAGCAAGCTTGGGCTTAAGCAGGGAGGTCTCCTGGGGGTCTTCGAGCCACCTGGGGACCACAAGTGCCCCTCTCCTCCCCACAGGCTGCACCTACATGGGAAGGATCTTCTACAACAACGAGACCTTCCCCTCCGTCCTGGACCCCTGTCTCAGCTGCATCTGCCTGGTGAGGGCTGCGCCGGGGACCGCGAGATGTTTTCGGCTCCGGCCTCGCGGGCTGAGCCCCAGTTTTTTCCTCCGTTGCAGGAAAAAGCTCCCGGGCGTTTCGGGGCTGCCCCTTTTTCCCCAGCCCACCCCGGCGGGCGCTAACGCCCGGCCCTCGCGCGTCTCTCCCGTCTCTCGCAGCTGGGCTCGGTGGCCTGCTCGCCCGTGGACTGTGCCATCTTCTGTACCTACCCCTTCCACCCCGAGGGCGAGTGCTGCCCCGTCTGTAACGGTAGGAGCCGGGTTGGGGGGGGGGGGGCAGGGGGCCCCGTCCCCCCCGCCCGGTGAGCCCCCCACCACCCGGTGAGCCCCCTGCCGCGGGCTGAGCGCTGCCTCGCTCCCTGCAGACTGCAACTACCAGGGTAGGAAGGTGGTGAACGGCCAGACCTTCACCCCCGAGGGACAGCCCTGCACCCGCTGTACCTGCCAGGTGAGTGGGGGGCCCGTGCCCGTGGGGTTCCCATGCCCACGGGGTGCCCATGCCTGCGGGGTGCCCATATCTGTGCCCACGGGGTGCCCRTGCCCACGGGGTGCCCATGCCCGTGCCCACGGGGTGGCCATGCCTGCGGGGTGCCCATACCTGTGCCCACAGGGTGCTCGTGGGGTGCCCGTGGGGTGCCCATGCCCACGGGGTGCCCATGCCTGTGCCTGCTGGGTGCCCATGCCCACAGGGTGCCCATGCCCGTGGGGTGCCCGTGCTCGTGGGGTGCCCATGCCCACAGGGTGCCTATGCCAATGGGATGCCCGTGCCCACGGGGTGCTCATGCCCATGCCTGCGGGGTGCCCATGCCCATGCCTGCGGGGTGCCCATGCCCGTGGGGTGCCCGTGCCCGTGGGGTGCCCGTGCCCATGGGGTGCTCATGCCCATGCCTGCGGGGTGCCCATGCCCACAGAGTGCCCATGCCTGTGCCCGTGGGGTGCCCGTGGGGTGCCCGTGCCCATGGGGTGCTCATGCCCGTGGGGTGCCCGTGCCTGTGGGGTGCCCATGCCCACAGGGTGCCCGTGCCCATGGGGTGCTCATGCCCATGCCTGCGGGGTGCCTATGCCCACAGGGTGCCCRTGCCTGTGGGGTGCCCATGCCCGTGGGGTGCCCGTGCCCACGGGGTGCTCATGCCCATGCCYGYRGGGTGCCCATGCCCACAGGGTGCCCGTGCCTGTGCCCGTGGGGTGCCCGTGCCGGTGGCAGAGGGGACCGGGGAGGGGATGGCGGGGATGGCTCACCCCCACCTTCGCCCCCCGCTGCCAGCTCGGGGAGGTGAGCTGCGAGAAGAGGCTGTGTCCCCGCTCCTGCGCAGAGCCCCCCGCGCTGCCCGCTGCCTGCTGCCCGCCCTGCCGAGGTAACCGGGATTCCTGGGCTCCGGGATGCCAGCGGCAGGGTCTGGCTTAGGACCCCYTGCCCTGCAGGGGCACCCTGGGGTGGTTGGGTGCCCCCCGCGCAGGCTGGGGGGTCCCGGGGGAGAGGCGGGTGCTRACCAAAAGCATCTCTCCGTTAGCCACAGACGTCCGGCTCCCGCTGCAGAGCAGCGACCCGTCCCTGTCCCCAACCCACGAGGACTCTCCCACTGGCACCCTGCACCCCAGCCCCCCCCCATCAACCCAGCCCCCCCGCCACCGCCTGGCCCAGCTCCTGCTCCCCAACACAGCCCCCCTCGGCCCCTCTCTGGGGAGCGCAGGGGCTGGGGAGCCCCCTCCGACCACGCTGAGCCCCCCCGGGCACTCATCGACAGCCTCTCTGCCCCCCGACACCCCCTCTGAGGCCGCAGCCCCCCCAGCTCCCACAGGCAGCCCCAGCTCGAGCCCCGAAGCTCAGGGACCCCCCGGGGATACGGACCCCTCCACCGTGCCACCGGCCAGCGGGGAGAGCCCCGGCGGGCACGTGGCTCCCTAGGGCCCGGGTGCCGTGCGCGGCTGGTGCGGTGTGAGCAGGAGGAGAGGATGAAGAGGAGGAGGAGGATGAAGAAGGAGAGGAGGAGGGGGTCTGCAGGACCAGCAGGCCTGGCCCACCAGGCCCCCGGGGTGGTGGGTGGCTGGGGAGGGGGTGCCAAGCAGACAGGGTGGGCAGCAGCATCCCCACTCCCTCGGGTGCATCCCCACTCCCACGGGTGCATCCCCACTCCCACGGGGGCATCCCCACTCCCACGGGTGCACGGGCACTGCCTCTCTCTCGGGCAGAGGCTGCGCGGTCCCCATCTGCTCCGGGGTGCCGGGGTCCCCCAGCCCCTCACCGCCCCACTGAGGCAGGGCTGTGGGGCAGGAGCAGCCCCCCCCGCCCCTCCCCAGCTCTCTGGGTGCAAGACGTGGGGCTGGGAGATGCTCCTGGCAGGGCTGGGGTGCCCCGTGCCAGCCCCCAACCGTGGCACGCACCCCTGGGGTGGGCGCTGCCCCCGGCTCCTGGCGTGGGGAGGGGGCCAGCTGCCCTCCCTGCCACCAATAAAGTCCCCCTGGTATTTATGCCCCGTCCCCCTGCTCCTGCTTGCACCCGCTGGCACGCTGAACCCAGCCATGGGGCTTTCCCTCGGAGGGGGGTTTTTGGGGTCCCCCTGGGATGAAGAGGGCAGTGCCGGAGGTGTTCATCCCCCCTGAGCGGGGTTTGGGGACGGGAGGGACRTGCCCTGGTGGCATGAGCATGGCTGGGGACTTCATTGCAGCCGGTCGGGGCAGGCTGAGGGGTTTCTGGGGGCTGGCAYCAAATTTTGGCTGCTCCTGGTTGAGATTTTCCAGGGGCTTGAGCTGAGCAAAGTGCCCGGTCCTGGGAAAGGTTTGCAGGGTGCTGAGGCTGGTGCTGCCCCTGCGAAGGGGCTCCCAGAGCACGGCTCTAYCCAGGGAGATGGTGAAAAGACAGGTCCGTGGCTCCTGGGAACTTCACAGGGGGTTTATCCAGGCGGTGTCCAGCAAGGAGAGATGGCGATTAGCGGCACAAAGCACCCCCAGCACCAGGATGGGACCCGGCGCCGCGGCAGGCACCGTCCCCCCAGCCCCCAAGGTGGGCGTCGGATGCTGGCAGGAGCAGAGCCGCAGCCGTGCTCCCATCCTGGTCCCCTGTGGTCCCCCRCACCTTCCCCATCCCACCCGGCCACCACCAGCCCCAGCCACCTCATGGCGTGCCCCGTGGCGTTGGGAGGGGGGACGGAAAGGCCCCACCTTTACCTGGGGCTGCGTGGAGGCGTGCCCCAACCCCGGCTGAGGAGCACCGGTCACCCCGATAAAGTCTACCCGGGCACCCAGTTGCAGTTTGGGGGCTCTTAACGGCTGCGGGTACCCCGTCTGCCCACCCACCGGTGTCCGTGCCCAGGGCCGCGGCGGCAGCACCGCGGCGGCCGAGCCAGCCCTTCCCAGAGAGACGCGAGACAGGATTGCTTCTGCGTGGCTTTATTGCGTTCGGTGGCCGYGGGAGGAAGGGACGGGAGAGCGCTGGGCGAGGGTCAGCCCAGCCAAAAAGCTGGGGAGGCCGGGGCAGCGGCGCTCTTGCCTGTCCTCGTCCCCAAGGCGGAGGAGGGGTGCTCAGGACAGGCGGGACAGCCCCACCATGTTGTTGGCCCTGTTGAAGATGACGTAGTACTCGCGGATGAAGACATCGCCCAGGATCCAGAGCTCRCCCGATTCGGTGGGAGTGTCCATGCCTTGTAAGCCCAGGCTGCAGTATCCGTTGAACTGCAAGCGAGAACATGGTGGTTACCGACTGCCGGACCCCCCCCCAAAGCCCCCCCAAGTCCCCTTCCCCGGGGGGATGCTCACCTCTGCCACGTAGGCGCTGGCTGGCACGGGGAAGGCTTGGCCGTTGATGTGGAAGACGATGTCGGGCAGTTTGTTCATGGCGCTGCAGCTGATCTGGGGGGGACACGGTAGCGAGCGGGGGTCAGCGGCCACCCCAAGAGGGACTACGTGCCCCCCCAGAGCGATGGGGACCAGTGCACCGTGGAGCAGCCCCAGGGTCCAGCTGGATACCCCAAAGGTTCCCCAAAGCCCTGCGCGCTCCCCTGGGGCCTCACCTGGCTGTTGGAGCTGACGCCGAGGGCGCGCAGGATGGTCCTGAGGGCTCCGTTGGGCACAGCCAGCAGCGAGGTGCCCGTGTCYACGATGGCCTGGCAGCCGCGGACGCAGGCGACAGGCCTCCCATCGACGGTGACGCTGGGGAGAGGGGCACGGGGTGAGCCTTCCGGGCACGGGATGAGGGGTCGCACCCCCCCAAAACACCGGTTGGAGGGTAAGGGGAGCCACCGAGCCYGGGGGCTGCGCCGGGATTACCTGTCCATGGTGATCTGCCAGTAGGTTTCAGCGGAGAGGGGGATCCATTTGATGCCGTTGGTGGTGTAGGAGTAGTCGATGGCACCGAAGAGGACAAAGCTGCCACTCTGCTCGTCCCTGCRAGGGGAGAGTGAGCCGTGTCCCCCAGGAGCCACGGGGCGTCACGCCACCGGGGAAGGGTGCCGGAGCCAGCCCCGGTGGGAGGGAAATGGGAGAAAATCCTCGGCAAGGGCTGGGCGGCTCCGGCCAGGGCTTACTTGCTCAGGTAGACGGAGAAGAGGTCCTTGCTCACGAGGCCTTCCGACATCATGTTGTCAAAGACAGGGGTGGCTCCGGAGGAGGAGATGCTCGGGAAAGCCAGCCCCAGGATGCCATCGAAGGGGCAGTAGTAGAAGAAATTGCCAGGCTCTGACTCAGCCAGCCCGAAGATCTGGTTGAGAATCTTGATGTTCGCGACCTGGTTGGGGAGATGGAGAGAGGGAGAAGGGCTTGGTTTGGGCAAGCGGTGTCCCGGTGTCCCCCTGGGATGGGGGGGGCTGGTGCACCCCGCCTTACGGTGACGGTGTCGTAGCCCAGGACGCCGCTCATGCTGCCAGTGCCGTAGGCGATGTAGAGGCTGTCGTTGGTGGAGACGAAGGTGGAGGAGTCCGCGGGGTTGAAGCGCTTGTGGTCACCTGCGGGTACAGGAGGGAGACAGTCACGGTCCGTCCTGTCCTCAGGGACCGAGGGTGACCCTCCTGTGCCTCCCCCATTGCCCGACGTCCCTTGGGAGAGACAGGGCAGAGCCGTCCCCGGCTCCCAGCCCCCCCAGGGGCTCCCGGAGCCAGGCAGGGCAGGGGCTGGCCAAGCCCGGAGCTTCTGCTGCCTTCACCCCTTGCCCAACCGGCCACAGGGCTACCAGACACCTACTGCAAGACACGCTGGAGCAGTACACCGAGGGCACCCACAGGTTGGAGGAGCCGGTGTCAAAGATAACGGTGAATTCCTGGGGTGGGGTACCGATGGAGATGGTGCCGAAGTAGGAATTCTGTCAAAGCGGGATGGGTAAGGGGTTAGCGGGATGGATAAGGGGCTAGCGGGATGGATAAGGGGTTAGCGGGATGGGTAAGGGGCTAGTGGGATGGATAAGGGGCTAGCGGGATGGATAAGGGGTTAGCGGGATGGGTAAGGGGTTAGCGGGATGGGTAAGGGGCTAGAGGGATGGATAAGGGGCTAGTGGGATGGGTAAGGGGATAAGGGGACAGGTAAGCGGCTAGAGGGACTGGTAGGGGGCTAGGGGGACTGGTAAGGGGCTAGGGGGACTGGTAGGGGGCTAGGGGGACGGGTAAATGGCCAGTGGCCCCGTGGGCTGCCCCGCCAGTGCCAGCCCCTCTGCCCTGCCATGCTCACGTCCAGGTAGTTCTGCAGGGGCTCGGCGGAGAGCCTGGTGGGGAAGTACTTGGCAGCCGGGTTGTAGGGGTGCTGCTTCAGGTAGCTCTCCAGCAAGCCATGCTCCTTCAGGGTCTGCCGGAGGGTCTTCACCTTCCTCAGAGGGACCCTGGGGTGCAGGGGAGAGGGGAGCCGTCACCGGGAG
Organism: Oceanodroma leucorhoa; assembly: GCA_030449065.1. NCBI lineage: Eukaryota > Metazoa > Chordata > Aves > Procellariiformes > Oceanodroma > Oceanodroma leucorhoa. The sequence goes on along the minus strand of JASVER010000236.1, from coordinate 131,690 downwards.
CCGAGCAGGGAAGTGCCTCGGGGGGCGGCGGGTACCCCCCGCCGTGCGCTCGCCCTGTGCCTCGTCCCACAGCCCCTCGTGTGGGACCCGGGGACCGTCCTCGCTGCGGGGAGCCTCGGCCATGCCGACGGCTGGGGGGGGGCAGCTGCAGGGTGGTTCCCCCCATCCCTGCTGGGAGCTGGGCAGTCGCCCCGCTTACCTCCCCCAGCGTGGGTGCTGGGGGTCCTGGGGACCGCGGTGGCCGGACGGGCACCCCGAAACGCCGGTGCTCACCTGGTAACAAGGCACTGGGCCAGGGCGACCAAACCGAGGAGCAGGAGCAGCTTCATGGTGGTTGCTGCCAGGCAGTGATGGAAGCGAAGAGGCACACCGAGTATGCCACCGGTCCCAGGCGGGCTCCTTATATCCCAACCACGCTTGTTTGGCCAAGCGTCCCCGATAAGAAAAGCAAACAGCTTTGGGGGGAGTTATCACAACGTCCTTAAGGGTGACGGGGGGAATGTCAAGCTGAGGACGCTCCATCTTCACCGGGGTCGAATGCCACGGCCGGGGCGCAGGGACGCTTGCAGCAGGCTGGGGCTGGGAGCGAAGCACCCTCCAGTTTCTCCGCGTCCTAAGAGGGGGGCACTGGGGGACAGGGGGAGCTGGTGAGGGGGACGCGGGGCTGGCTGCGGCCATTTCGGGGCATTTCTCCCCTGCCCATCTGACTAGCCATGCACTACACAAGCCGACAACACCGCTGCGGCCGAGGAACCGCAGCGTAAATCGCGCGCCATTAGATAAAATCACTTATTTTCCAGTTAGGCTCTAGCTGGCCGGGGTAGCCACCGCCGGGGACGACATTTTCCCTGGTYCCCCCGGGGCTGCTCCGAACCGTCCTTGCCCTGCTGCGAAGAGCAGAGTTTCTGTCCRCAGGGGTTTATCAGGGTGGAGCTGGCATGGAGATGTGGGGCTGGCACGGGAACACCGGTCCTTTGGGGTCCCCTGGTCCCCCCCAAGCCCCTCGCTGGAGGGTTTGATCCTGGGGGTTGCAGGCTCATGCCCCTCCTGTAGCTGCTGCCCAAGGGTGCACGTCCCTTGGGAGGGCTGGGGACAGCTGGTGGCCCCTCGCCRCTGCCCTGAGCGCCACAGGCTGCCTTGGGGTGCCCACCCATGGGTGGCAGCCGAGCCCCGAGCATGGCGGAGGAGCTGCGCTGCTGGGGTCYAGCTTAGARTCATAGATCATAGAATGGTTTGGGTGGGAAGGGACCYTAGAGATCATCTCGTCCAACCCCCTGCCACCGGCAGGGACACCTTCCACTGGGTCAGGTTGCTCCAAGCCCCATCCAACCTGGCCTTGAACACTTCCAATGATGGGACACCCACAACCTCTCTGGGCAACCTGTTCCAGTGCCTCACCACCCACATAGTGAAGAATTTCTTCTTTATATCTAATTTAAATCTACCCACTTTCAGTTTAAAACGGTTACCCCTCCTCCTATCACTCCCTGATAAAGACTCCCTCCCCGTCTTTCCTGTAGCCCCCCCTTTAAGAACTGGAAGGTTCTTCCAGTTCTTCCCCCCGCAGCCTTCTCTTCTCCAGGCTAAACCACCCCAACCCTCTCAGCCTTTCCTCGTGGGGAGGTGCTCCAACCCCCTGATCATCTTCATGGCCCTCCCCTGGACCCACTCGAGCAGGTCCCTGTCTTTCTCAGGTGGGGCTTCATCCGCCTCCATCTCTCCCAGGGCTGCCTGTGGAACTGGGACCAGCTGGGGGCTGAAAATRGGACCAGTTGGGGGGTGAAACTGGGACTAGCTGGGGGAAAGACCAGCTCGGGATGCCCGCTGGTTGAACGATGCCAAGGTCACCCACRCCGGGCTGCGTCAGAGGCACCCGGTGCTGGACCAAGCGTCCCAACCTCCGTCACAGCACCACGTGCGTGAGATGTGGCTGGTGGCACGGTCACCTTGTCCCACGCTTGGGGGGAAAAACAAAGGCAGACCCCGCGCCAACGAGCTGGAGACCAGCCTGCCCATATGGGCTGAAGCTGGCTTTCCTCCCTCGGTACCAGTTTCAACCCAGCTCTGAATAATAAAAGAATTGAGGATAGATGCTAAATTGCACTGGGGGAATGAAACGAGTAAGAACCTGGTAGGATCTGGTGGGTGACGTTGGGAGAAAAAGGATGAAACGTGTAATTGTCCTGAGCGAAAGGGAAGATGTGATGTGTTCAGATTGGGGGTGGGAGTCTGGAAAGGAGAAGGTCTTGGCTGACCCCCAGAATGGAAAGTCTGGACCTGGCAGGAGGCCACAGCCTGAAAACCCTGCGTGGAGCCTTGGCATCGTGTTCCCCACCGGCCTCGTGAGCCAGGCTGTGCCTGCAGGTAGCTGTAAACTACAAAGAAAATCAGAGATTAGACAACAGCGTCTACTTCACACTTCGCTCCCCCCCCGGCCCCGTGCAAGGCAGCAGCGCGTTACGATGAATACGAGCTCAGAGAAGGAGCAGCCCCAGCAAAGGGGCTGGTTSGCTGCAAACGTGCCCTTGCTGCGCTACACAGGGAAAACATCTATTTTGCGGAAGGTTATTGGAGCAGAGCACCTGAGGACATGTCCCTTGGCGGGGAAGCTGCCCTGGGACTGCTCCGACGGGCCGTTAGGTTGCRTTTCTTTCCCCCGACGCACCGGGTGTCTGCGTGCGGGGAAGAGGCTGCTCCTGCCAGGCAAAATCTCTTCCTCTGCAGCACACAGTGGGTTTCACCGCTCCACAGGGACGGCTGGCACGGGGGCTCAGGGCGATTCGCCCGGGCTGCTGCAGGTATTAGGAACAGCTGCTGCAAATCCCGTTGGTATATAAGGGAGATTCAGAGCTGGGACTTGCTGGTTTGTCTGGCTCTTGCTTGCTCGTCCTGTGCTGGGAGCCCTTTGCGAGCTTCCTTGCACCTTGGTGAGCTTCCTTCCACCTTGGTCAGCTTCCTTGCACCCTGGTGAGCTTCCTTCCACCTTGGTGAGCTTCCTTGCACCTTGGTGCTGGTGGAAGGCAGAGGCTGTACCCCTGCAGAGCCCAGCCCCTCAACGGCAGTTTTTTTGGGGGGCAGTTTGTAGAGCTGTCAAAGCTCACACCTTCTCACCCATTTGCCCTCCAAGGACTGAGACCTGGGGCTTCCTCCAGGGAAGCTGCTCAGGAGCCGCTGGGCTTGGCACGTGCTCCAGGCTGGGGCAGATAATGCCGTCGGAGGTTGACGGGAGCCGGCGTGGGCTGCGGGAGGTGGCAGCCGGAGCCGCGCAAAGCCGGTAGCCACGGGCACGTGTCGGTGTGGCTCCCGCATCAGAGAGCCTGTGATGGAGAGGAAGGTCCTGCGGGAAGGTGGAAATGGTCCTTGGTGCAGCCCCACGGCGGGGAACGGGAGGTAACCGGTGGGTGCGGGCAAGGAGCGATGTGGTGGGGGAGCAGGGCGGTAGGTGCCCCCTCTCCTCGGGCAGGGATGGAGGTCCCGGTGATGCCAGGGTGGACTTTCCTCTAGTTGTGGGAAAGGTCTTAGCTGGGACGTTCCTTCAGCGGAATGTATCTGCTCGGGGTGGGGTGAGGTAGGGGGGAGCTGCCCGCAAGSTGTCCCTCTGCACTGATGCTCATCCTGCGCTGATTTTGGTAACGAGCAGAGAAACTTCTCTGAGAAATGGAAAGCTGAAGGGCAGTGACATTTCAAGTGCTAAATTCTTCCTTTGGAGCAAATTAGTGAGTGGGGCTTCGGGGAGTGAAGTCTGGACTCGCTGTCACACCTCACTTCACTCCYTTGCTTTTGGGGCTGCTAAGTTTTGCTAATTTTTTTTCCCACAACATAAGAGGAAACAAAAATGACAAGTTTTTCAAGACCTGTTTATCAATTTAGGGTTTTTTTTGCCAAACAGTCAGCACATTCAGACATAACATAAACCTCTCTGGGCACAGAAGGCAGGGACCAACCTGTGCTCTCATGGCAGTCCTCTTCTGGGCAAAGAGGATGTTTGGGGTGAACGCTCTCCTTGTATTTAAAAAACAAATTGGAAAAGTCTCATGCTCAGGATGAGTGTTCTAGTGAAATGTAACTTGTTTCGTAATGTTAGGGAAATATAACTTGTTTTATTCTGTAACTCGGTCGCCCTGGCAGTGATGGGTTTGCCAGCAACTAAAGCTCCCTCGCCCAGAGCAGCAAACGGACTAGAGGAGCTGCGGCAGCGGAACGCCTGCTCCGTTTGGATAAAAAGGTACATCCTGCGTTTCCGTGCCGATATCCGGGCGAGCCGGCCTCTTCTGAACACCCCGACTGTATCCCAGATTCGGGGATTGCCTTGTGCAACGAAGACTCAAAGCAATTTTCCAATCTTTTACTGCAGACCCCTTACTGCACGCAATTGTTGCCAAAACAGAGCTGCACGTGCAAAGTTGTGATCACTGAGGATCAGGATTTCATTTTTTTCATTGGAAAGAAATAATTTGCCAAATCATGGGAAGTTTTAGGACAAGCTCGTTCTTCTGACAATAGATCCCATCACCAGGAGCCAATGAAAAACTGTGTATTCAGACAGGTATTGATTTTTGAATGTATCACGCTACACAGACTGAAGAAGTTGTGGAATTCAGCACCAGAAAAATCTCAGAACAAGTATTTAGCACCATTAAAGTCAAGAACAAAAGAAATGGGGGAGGATGGAAAATAATCACTTTTAGGGTGCGAAATGACTGTCGGATAGGGCTACAGAGAGGCTTTCTCAGATGAGAAACGCTGAAGCGCATCTGGTGACTAGAGGGAAGGTTTAAAGCAGGTCTGCCAGCCCCCTGCCCCGGGCACTGCACCGCTCTCAACACGGGCTTGGCATCGTCCTTCCCTTCRATCTTGATGGTTAATTCCTAGGGGAAGGATTTTGCTGGAGAAACACACGGGTTTGGTCTTTTCTGAGCTGGAAGTGGTAGTGACTCATGTTGATGGCTCCAGAGATAAGGGTCCTCTCCCTCCAGGACCCCGCTCTTGGCCCTGATCCCCCAGGGCAGGTCGGCTGAAGCCTGGCAGGACAGCCGGATTCCAGCCCTCTCCTATTTCCTCCTTTCGGTCTTTATTATTACGGTTTTCAGAGCCCTCTGGGGAACATCWGACCCTTGGAGTTTGGAGGCAGATGTGGTGTGACCCATCTATCACTTAACATCCTTCCAGCCTCATGCCCTAGGACGGGAGGGGGAAACCAGCAGCACGAACAGCCCGGTGGGTTCATTGTGTTGGAAAGGACGGGGACRGCTCTGGAGGAGCCATGCTGGGGACGGCCAGGCTCGGGATGCGCTCCAAGGGGGTGTAGCACAAAAAGGAGCCAGGCTCAGGCCAACGGTCTGGTTGTTGACCTGGATATTTCCAACCTTGGTAGAGAAATGGAGGGAACGAGACACACCGGATTCTGGGAGAATCTGCCCTTTGCCTCCAAAAGGAGCAGGGAACTTTGATGGAACTCAAAACCAAGCTGCGAAGAGCTCGAAAGACAACTCTGCTGCATCGCCACTGAGGCAGAGAAGGCGGCTGAGGGGAGGGCAGGGAGCAGGCAGTGCCTGCGGCGCACGGGGGGGCACAGGGCTGGGTGCCCAGGTTGGGTGACGGAGGGTGGCCGCTCTGTCGTAGCTCTGCTCGGCGGCAGAGGGCACCAAACGATGCGGAGATCCCCTGCCGTGTTCTCCAAAAGCAGATGCAGACCAGCTGGAGGGATGGATCTGGAAGCTTTTAGTTCTGGTTTGCCTCTTCTGACGCAGCTGTGGCTGGGTTAGGATTCCTGTTCAATAAAATCCCCAGAGAGTTACGCTCGCGTCCAGAAAAATGTAAGATTTCAATGTCTCTTGTTTCGATGGCCGAGCAAGGCTGGATTTGACTCCCCGCGTGCAGAGGCTCTACCTGGGCTCACGATGAGCTCGGGCTATGCAAAAGCATTAAATGACACATGGAGCATCAAAAGAAAGCACCCGGCTGCCCCAGATGGGCTGGGTGGAGGACAGCTGGTGGCTGAAGCGGTTGTGGTTGACTGCAGGGACAGAAGAGTTGGGTGGTGGCCTTGACCCCCCCCTGCAGAGAAGGGCTGGGGCGGTGCAGGATTGGCGACAGGAACGTTTTATGYTTTGCTGCTTCCAGTGATTGGCAGCAATTTGTGTGTGAAGAGACAGCCCCTCTAAAGGCTACGCGAGATGCACTGGAGGTAACTCGTACGATACCCTGAGCAATCTAGGTCACCAACAACAGGAGACGGGCACCTTCCAGAAGCTGCCTCGGCTCTAAGGTGGGCCCTGAGTGGCAAATAAATCAATCCCTCTGTCTGGATCCCTGTCAGGAATGCAACGGCCGCAAGGCCGGGAGACTGTTGCAAATTATACGATCAATCCTGATGGCCGGCTGTCCGAAAGTCTCAATGGGAACTGTAAAAGATTAGGTAACACCACTTAGGATGCATTTAACCGTCGTAGGGCTCACCCCCTGGGCCAAACAGGACCCTATACGAATTTTCAGGCTTTCTGTATGGCAAAGGACTTTGCTGACTAAGCTCAGGAACCGCCTTAACTTCTATCCGTGTAGGCTTGAAAAGCTCAGCCTGGAAAAAAAATCACCTTATTGAGATATACCTTATCTTAGTAATTGCAGATTAAAGAAGGAAACTTGTTTTCCAGTCCCTGCTCCTGGTCTTTCCCGTCCCTCCCACAAAGGCATTATCGTACATCACACAGTTGCTTTATCAGAACCGTCAGATGAAAGGCACAAAGGCAGAGAGGAGGGAGGTCCGGTTTGAGGCTCCTGAGGCGTCAAACTCCTACGATCTGATGTAAGAATATTTAAGTTATCAAGGAAGCCCCCAGAGATGTAGGCTGATCCTTGCTCAGTCAGCGGTGGGTGAACTTTTGCTGGGCTAGGACCTCTGGGTGCTCAGGCCAGCAATTTCTACCTGCTGTGGGTGATTCCGGGCGGTGACTAACACCTTTGGCGGCCTCGGTCTGCGGTTGCTAAATCAGCGAACGTTATTCTCTGACTGGGCTGCCTAGATAGCGGCTGGACCACTCGGACCACAAAGCTTCCTAGTTGTACAAGGGCAAGCGCAGAAAGGGAACTGGTTTGATTGCGGCTCGCTCGCGCGAGCGGCGGCCAGGGTTACRTCTGTGACACGGTGCCGAGAACTGCTGAGAGAAACGGTGCTTTCTGATGAACTCCCCATTAAAAGGTGGGTGGGATTCTGAGAAAGGCTCTTCTGCCGCCTGAATCCTTGAGGAACACAGATAACATTGTCTTGAAAACAAACAGCATCACATGAAAAGAGAAAAGAACAGCACTATCATTTTTTTTTCCTTCTATTGGGAAACGCTCCAAATTTTATTTGACTCCTGGGCTCAGAAGGAACATTCAACTAAAACCACAAATGAACTTGGCCAGATAATAAACAAAAGGTGAAATCGGACAAAGGATCAGGATCGCTGAGATTGACTTTGCACATGAGCTTGGGGTTTTTTTTAACCTTTTGCTGATTGTGTGTTAATTTGCTCTCTAGTCTTACACTGCCACCTTCCACTTGGGTGCCCAAGGACCTGCAAACAACATCAGCCGCACTAACGAGGTCCTGCATCGATAGCAGACTCCGGAAAGTTTCCACTTCACTCCAAAACGGTTTCTGGCTCACAGCTTTATTTCCTCGGGGTAGTAAGTCTTCAAACYGACCTAAGCTGCTTCAGAAGCTGGCTCTGTTAGCCGAATGCTCCTTACCRAAAACGTTTTACTCCTTTCTGCCAGCTTTGTCCTAAGCCGCGAGGGCTCTGTTGATCCGGAACAGCTCAGCTGGTGCGCACACTCGAAACGCGGTGCTTGGTGTAATTTCAACGCTTCAACCATTTTCAGTCGTTTCCGCTCACGGTGCGTACTGGATATCGGCCTTTGTGCCTTTGAGTCTTTCACCTAATGAAGTAACTGCGCGATGTATCATAACGCAACCATCTCATACAAATTAAGGATGCTAATAAACAGGTAATGGGCACGTTCTTCAGTGTTAACCAGAAATACCCATTTATCACATTTTTGATTGCTGGGTAACACTTTATCATTTAACTGGATACTTTTCTGTTTCTTCCTTCATTGCAGAGAACAAATTAGACCACAACTGAGTTTATCCTCTACTCAGTCCTTGCAGTTTAATAGAAATTGTCAGCTAAATGTGCTCCAGCCCTTCCACGTCTGTGGAGACTGCTTCTCAAACAAGCCTTGAAAATATCGATCTGCCTTTGGAAAGTCAAGTCTCCTTTCTTGCAATAACATTGGGCTTTGACCTGGTTATCAGCCACGCTATAAACAAATTGTCCTTGATTAAACCGTAGGGTACCTATTAGGATTCATATCACTCATATTTATTATACAACAGTCAACAGGCCTCACGCGGTGGGTGTCTCCGGCAGGGACGAGAGGTGCCTTTCCTGCGGTATGTGCCTGGATCGCAGYGCTCCTGTAACAGCTGGGTGACCTTGCCCAGCCGTCCGCAGTCTCCTTCACCTTCCTCTCCCCTTGGCGCCTTGAGCACGTCTCACCCAGCAACGCGGAGCTTTTCCCCGTCCCAACGCAATCCTTAGCCCTGCTCACGCCTGCAGGAATGCAGAAGTACGGCTGGAAAAGTGGAGGCTGGCGTCGTGTAGAGGGTGACGGGATCAGAGCTTCCTCTGTCTCGTGCTGCTCCCTGTTTCACGAAGGAAGAGCTAACGCAGGTATTCAGGAGGGATTTGCTTTTATCTCTTGGTTCCAGCTCTGCCACCTGAAAAAAATGCCGTCGTATCAATTTTTGGCACTTTGYTGAGGTCTGTACGTACTGCCTCGGCGCAGCGGTACTTCAGCCCACAGCTCAGCGCTCTGCATCCATTATCTCACCTCCTCCGCTTCTCTGTCCTCTCTGCTCTTGCTCTTCCATCAACTCTTATCCCCCATCTCCATCTCTGTCACACCTTTACTGCCACTTACCTCTCCACGCTCGCTTTGCCTCCATCCCTTTACACGTCAAGGAAGTTTTAATTTAATTTTCAGTTCTCACGGGGTTGGACTTATCAGGATTACGGCCAACAGAATTCCAAGTCACCCGAAACAACAGGCGYTTTGAGCGCTCGTAACGCCAGCTGCCGCTCAGCACAAGACGACCCGCGGAGAACAACGTGGCTTTGCAGCGGCTCTCCTTGCTCTCAGACCTCCGCAAAACATGAACTGCGGGAGGAGGCTGCCTGCGTGGGAGGCCCCGGCTGCCAGGCGCTGATCAGGTCATGACAAGGCAGAAACTGCTTCAAATCTCACCGTAAATCCAACCCAAACCCGCTACGCCTGAATTTCAACCAGCTGCCTGCTCTGTGCGCAACGCTAAGCTTCGTTGCAATGCTTTCCTTTTAACTCTCGTCATAATGATTAATCGCGCCTAATCTTTGTCCGTGGCTCTACGGCTTTCCGCTTTTCTGAACGAGCCGGTAAAGACAAAAGCGTCCAGGCAGCAGCTGCTGCTCAGGGCTCACGTGGAGACTTTGAATCAACGTCCAGAAGAACCGCGGAGCTGCCCTCACCACTCCAAACCTCGATGGCGGGCAGGGCGAGTGGGGGAACGCGTGCTCGCCAGCAGCCGGGAGGAGCAGCTCCCGCTTTACCGTCCCTGGGCTGAGAAGCGAAGCTGTCGGATCTGTTGCTTGCCGTCCTGAAGCTCACGCTGGGGTCGGGCCGCGCTGCCGGCCGTACCYGGGTTAATTGCTATGGTGTTGAAGAACAAGAGTCAGGACGCATCAATAATAACACAAAATAATTTAGCAGACTTGACAATTCTTCCGGGAAGGCATAAAACTCAATTAGAGTCAATTATAAGGGAGGCAGCTGGGGGAAGGTACCAGAGTGTCAGGGTAGGCCCTCCGTGACACAACCATGTAGGATGTAATGGCTCGAGCASGCCATAGCTCGAGGAGAGCCAGACCGGCAGGCAAAGACATCGTATTTATTTAAAAAAGACACARTATTTATTTTAAAAAGACACAGTATTTATAAAATACAGCCTCGCTGCACGGGCACGGTAGCCCAGCCCAGGGCCCGGCCGCCCGCCTCACCGCCACAAGATGGCGGCGGCGGGATGTACCACCCGCCTCCTCCTCCCCTCCCGGAAGGGACACCCCCCCCCCCCCCCCCCCCCCCCCGCCCCCCCCCCCCCCCCACACCCCCCCCCGCCCCAGCCTCGCAGTGGCACCGCCCACTTCCGCTCCGCGCCGGAAGCCGGAAGCGGGCGGCGGAGGGAGGGTCCCGGTTGCGCGGCGGTGAGTCCCGGGCGGGGGCGGCGGAGCCGGTAACGGGACCGTCCCCTCGTGTCTCGCGAGGGGATGCGGACCCGGCTCGCCGCTKCCTCGGGCGTTCACGGCCCCTCCGGTGGGCGATTGCAGCCGTTACCCGCCGGGACCTCCGGGGGGCGGGGGGGGGCTCAGCCGGGCCAGGCCTTGTACCGGGAGCCGGGGGGGTAGGCCCCGTTCCGTGGGCCGCAGCCTCCCGGTTGCCGTTCTCCCCACCACCCAGGACGGGTGTTGGCGGAGCAGCCTCCGCCGTGTCCCGGTTGGAGAGCGGCCCCGGGCGGGCCTCGCTCTGCGCTCCCCCGGGGCGGTGCGAGGCGGAGGCCTTGGGCGGGCCCCCYCCCGGGGGTGGCGGGGGGGCTTTCCCTAACCGGGGACAAAGCACCGAGGCGGTGACCGGCCTGCGGCAGTCCTGTGGGCAGCCCCTCGCCGGTGCCCCCAGCCACGGGGGCCCGTGCCTTGCCCCCTCGGAGAGGCAAAGTGTCACCGCGCTGCCTGAACGCTGCTAAAAACCGGGGAGATCCGTGAGGCGAGAGCCTCTGCCCCGTGCTGGCGCCCGGCCGGAGCCGGGGCAGTGCCCGGTTCTTTGTGTTCACCCTCCTGGGGTCCATTTGGACACTTCCCACAGACCATCCGTGACCTCTGCGCCCGCACGCCGGCGGGGATTGAGCTTTCCGTTTGCCACTGTCCCTCCTTTTCCCCCTCTTACACTCTATGACCCTCATTAATAACCAAAAAACCCCCCTAAGTTTATTTCTGCTTGCAGAGTGTTGAAGTTACGTACATAGATATGTAGTAGGGAGCTAATTTCCCAGCTTTTATGTGGTTGCTCGGACGGGTTCGGCTGGATCCTGGGTGAAGCGATTTGGTAACCCTGAGCCTTACCTTGYCATTCCGTGTTACGTGCAGAGGCTGACGCAACGTTCCCAGAGCAATAYCGTCGGGATGTTGCACCCGGCTGAAAGGTAGAAGAGCCACGAGCAATTAGGACAACGTTGAAATCCCCGTCGGCTGTTTGGTATGTCCCTTTCCCTCTCGGTGGGAGTGCGCTGCTCCCGTGTGCCTTTCCTGGTTTTTAGCGCATTCCCACATTGTTGCATCCCACCTCTTGGAACCTGTGACGTGAACGTCTGATATTTGCTAAATATTATCAGACAGCCCGGATTATTTGGAATAACTCAGGGATCTAGTGCAGAAAGCRCATTATTTCCCTGATTTTAGTAATATTTCACCAATCTTTAAAATCACAAGTATTGGATCAAGTTCAGCACGTATGAATAGTGCCGTCMCTTAATGTTTTCTGAGGGTAGCAGCAATGAGCGAGGGAAATGGTGGCACCACGTAGCTAGAAAGGAAAACACGTAGAAAGAAAACGCACCAAATGAGACGGGAGCGCAGGAACTGGAGGGGTGGCGAGGTACGGGAAGACAYGGGTGGTGACAGTGGCCCCGCCGGTGACCGTGGGCACGGTCGGATTGCGAGCAGATCCGGGAGGTTTGCTCGGCAGAACGGGAAKCGGGAATGGGACGGGGCAGCGGAAGCCAGCTGGAGTTTGAGAGTCAGGGTGACGTCGCCCTGCTCTCGAGTGGCTGTGAGTAGGTGTTTCCTTGACAGAACCGTCTGGCACACACAAGTAATCCTTCCAAATACGCTGTGAAAAGGAAAAAAGTCAGTTGCCAAAGCAGGAACGAGGAGATATGTTCTGTTTTACTTCTCACTCTGCCCTCGGTCTCGCTGATTCTTTATAGCACAAGGGAATTTCTCTGGCGTAGCTGTTTCAAGCAGTTTAGCAAAGCTGGTTTTAAATCCCTAATAGGATTAGTACCTATTTGCAGTTGGCTTTAGAAAACCTTCGCTTTATTTGCCTTCCTTTCCCCGTCCTAGGAGTCTGCAGCTCCTCTGGGAGGATGGACGCCCTGAGGAACCGGACGGTGGAGGAGCTCCAGGAGCTGCAGGAAAATGCCGAGGAGATCGAGCGCCTGGCCCTGGAGTCCCAGGAGGTACGGGGCGGACGGCGTGACGCCGGCGAGGAGCAAGCTGGCCTTCGTTAGCACCTCGCCCGCCGTCACTGTCCCGTCTCCTTCCGCAGGTTCAGGAGCTGCAGCTGGAAAGGGAGATGGCCCTCGCCGCCAACCGGAGCTTGGCCGAGCAGAACCTGAAGTTCCAGGCGCCGCTGGAGACGGGACGCACCGACCTCTCGAACAAATACGAAGAGCTGCAGAAGCTGGCTGAGCGGTGTAAAGAGCAAAAGGCAAAACTGGGTGAGCGTTTGCAAACCTTGCGCCCTTTCCGATGGAGTCGCGTGGGCTGGAGTTCGTGCAACGTCCTTCCCTTTTGCTTCTCCCTACCTTGGCCATGCTGAGCACAGAAAGTCTTTAGGGTGGTGGCAGAAAGGACTCCGCTGCGTAGAAGATCTCTGTTCTCCTGTTTCTTGGTCAAACTCGGTTGGACAGATCAAGGATGCTGTCCCAGCAAAAAACCCTTCTAGGGCAGCAGTGGCTAAGGTTCTTTCCTCTTCAGATTTTCTCATCAAGAGTTTCCAAGGCAGGAAGGCACTCCTGTGAGAGTGCGGCAGGGCTGTGTGCTAACGATTTCTCCCTGTTTTGTGTTTAATGTTTTGCTCTGCTGCTCTCTTTTCTTTCCCCAGAGAAATTTTCAGCCGTAATGCATCCTCAGATCTTGCTGGATCTCCTGCAGGTGGAAAGCCAGAAAATCGAAGAGGAGTCTGAGGTGAGCTTAAGGCTTAAATTCATTAGCAATTTAAGTGATTAGTCCTCAAAGACTTGCAGTTACACTCCCAAACCTAATCCCTTAAATCAAGGATTATCTCTTTGTAGTTTGGCGCTATTGCTCCGAAAAATTGAATTGCCCTTTGTTTGCTTGCGTGTGGTGCGATGGTCCCCGGTGTGTCTCTGACAGAGACGTAAATCCGAAGCTGGGCTTGGGGAAGCAGAGTAGAGGGATGCAAGTGCTGAACCCGTGGCTGTCTTCTCTTCCAGAAAATGGCCGAGAAGTTCCTGGAGGGCGAGGTGCCCCTGGAGACATTTCTCGAGCAGTTTGCCGTGATGAGGAAGTTGTCCCACTTGCGCCGGGTCAGAGTTGAAAAGCTCCAGGAGATACTGAGGAAGTCCGAAGCGTCGCAAGAGCCCGGCAGGGACTCTCAGCCCCAGCTGCCTCCTCACGTACCTGGGCCCGCAGACCCGCCGAAGCCGCAGCCCTTCCCTCCGGGGGCTCCTTCCTTCCCTTTGCCCTACAGCCCGACCCCAAGCGTGCCGCTCGGCCCCACAGCCCATGGAGCTCTCCCTCCTGCTCCTTTCTCGGGTTCCCCSGTCACCGTGGGACACGTCGCTTCTTCTCAGCCGAGCACCCAGCCCACGTTTCCCTATAAACCTCCTCCGGGTCCCGGATACCCGCCAGCGCAGGCTGCCGATTCCGCGGCGGGGTATCCCAAACCTCCCTCGGGGGGCTCGTCTCCAGCGCCGGGCTTTTCCTGGTCTCCGTCCAGGGGCCCRCCTCAGCCCCCACCCTTTCCTGGCTCTCACCCCTCTCCTCCGCCACCCAGACCCGGGTACCCTCCCTACCTCCCCCCTGGGGCAGGGAGACCCCAGTGCCCCTACCCAACCCAGCCCCCTCTCCCTAGTTTCCCAATCCCCCCGCAGTCTCCCTATCCTCCCCCRCCTTTTGGGTACCCCCCGCCTCCAAACCCTCAGCGCCCTGCTTGGCCCGGCTACTGAATCCGGACTCCYGGGGAGCATCCTCTGCTGCTCCCTCCTCTTTTTGTGGACTGAGGAAGAAGAGCAAGCTGCGAACGTTGCTCTTCCACCCGTGGGTACGAAAGCATTACGCAGGATAAGAGACAGTAGCGACTCCCTGGGGGGGGGGGTCGGGCAGGCTGACGCTTCCCCCCCGCGAGCTGCGCCTCGTTAGGTTCGGTTTGTGACGATGGGCTGAAGTGGTCGCTTCCAAATGGGCTCTGGTGTGAAAGCCGGGGGGTCAGTTAGGGACTCGGCTGGGGTACGCGGGAACGACGTGCGCTGACGGCGGCCGCTGCGAGCTGGACCCCCCCCCCCCACCTTCGTCCGTGCGTGGGCGAGCGAGAGAGACCGCTCCGTGTGTTGCTGCGTGGGCAACAGACGTAGTATCGTAATTCGAAGCCTTTTCACGGGTGTTCGAAAGACACCGTGGGAATCTCTGAGGGTATTTGTGACACAAAATACTCGCTGCTTTCCAAGGACCTTCCTGGAAGCGGGGGGGCAGAGCCAGCCCGGCTTGCCGGCGCTTCGGAACGGATTGCAGCGGGGAGAAACAGCTAACTCGCCCCTGGGTGCGCCAGCCCTTGAAATCTCTCTGGGTTTTTATGCTGGCGCGGGATAACTTCCACGCCAGCTCTGCTCGAGCCCTTCCCTGGGAGGTCAGGCTTCCGCCGGCACGGCGAGAACCGCTGCGCTCCAAAACAGAGGCTGGTCCCGATTCTGTCAGGTTCAGGTGCTCCCAGCTCACCGGCGAGCAAAAACCTCTTTACTGCTGCTGTTTCTGCCCGGCGCAGGAGCCTTTCCCAGCCTGCGCTGGCTCTGCGCTGGCTCGCCGAGGGCTTGAAGGTTCCGGTAGCTCCCCGGAGTCCAACGCGTGGATATTATCGGATATTATCGGTAAATCGGGCTGGCGCGACGTCGCGGGCTGCTGCCGCTTCGGGGGCACGTGCCTCGGCTCTGTGAAACGCYGGGGCTCGGCAGCCTCCCGTATCCCCGGCCTCTCCTGCGGGGCCCGGGGGAACAGGGCAGTTATTTGGGGTGCTACGGGCTCCTGCCTTCCTCCCGTCCCCCTTCTCAGGAAACGGAGGGAGCGACAAGTTAGTGTTAACGGAAACGGTATTTGCTTTGCTCAGCACTTTATCCTATGAATCCTGCCTGTAACCSTGTAAGTTATTTATAAGGAAAGATTACTAATGGACTAGAACAAGGGAAATGCTTGTGGGGTTTGACGGAAACGATTCCGTGTCTGTGGTTAATTACAGTAATAAAATTTGATGAATGGCACGCGGGGTCACGGCAGTGGTTGCTTTCAGAAATGACGGGGCATCCAGCTGATTGACACTTTCTATTGATCTTTTTATGCCCTCCTGGCGTCCTTACACCAACTTCCTCTTGGTTTTGTCGATAAAACCTTTCACCCTCTYGCAGGACCATCTTCTTCAAACCCATCTTTCCTGCTCTCTCGTTTTCACCTTTCCTAAGGGGCCCGTTTGCGTGGGGCTCTTCTGCATCAGCCCCTCTCTCCCCTCCTCTGGCACCGTCCCGCRTTTTCCCTCCCCGGCTGGGAAGTAGATGGTCTAAGGAACGGCACTGGTAGCGTTGGAAGGAAGAGARCAAGATGTAATTACTAGAAAAAAAMMCCCAATTTTATTACGACAGTTATTGCKTATTAAATATCTCGGACTTGTTCTCGGTATTTCTACCCTCCCTGTGCTCCTCGCATCCGTGCTGTGCTTTCCGCGTCCGCCCAAATCTCGCGCCGTCCCACACGAACGCAGCCAAGCGCGTGCCTTCGCGGCTCCCCCGGGAACCCGGCGGACGCGGGTCTCGCCGTCTTTTTTGGCAAAGCTCAGCACCCCGCTATCGGGGCGCCTGGCAGGCAGCAGCCGATTTCGCTTTCAGCCCGGCCTGGGTGGGAGGAGGAGTGTGGTTATCCCGGTTTTGCGAGACGGAGAAGCCGGCAAACCAAACGCCTGCGAGCGTGGCTGCTCTGCTCTCGGTACGAAGCCTGCTGCAACCCAGCTGCCTCTTAGACTCGTACAAATAGCTTAAAAAAAAAAACAAAAAACCCCCCACCTCGCACTCTCCCACGAGGGAGGCTCAAAAGCAAGAGGAAGCTTTCTGGGGAAGGTGCTCGGGTACCGGGGTGCAGGCGAAGCGGAGCTAGGCTGGGTTAGAGCCGAGCGCTGCCTGCCTGGCGTGAGCAGGTACGGAGGAGCACGGGTGGGTTTGGCTCAGGGGCTGCGGGGACCCGGCCCYGGAGGTCTCCCGTCGCCCTCGGGAGGATGCGGGCAGGCTTTTTTTCCGAGGTGAGCAGCGCGGGTGTTTGCCGTCTCTTCCGTCGGCATCGTTCGGTTCATCGTTGTATAAAATCAGAGAAGGGTTTGGGTTGGAAAGGACCTTCAAAGATCATCTTGTTCAACCCCCCCGCCGTGGGCAGGGACGGCTTTTGCTAGATCAGGTTGCTCAAAATTTACCTTTCTCGTGCTGCATCCCACCTCTGCCTGCAGGGCGGGAAGGAAACGAAGCCGCTTGCCAAAAATGCAAGAAAAGCCGCTAATTCAGCAGTTGCA
The DNA here is from genome assembly GCA_030449065.1 of Oceanodroma leucorhoa. Taxonomy (NCBI): domain Eukaryota; kingdom Metazoa; phylum Chordata; class Aves; order Procellariiformes; genus Oceanodroma; species Oceanodroma leucorhoa. The sequence goes on along the minus strand of JASVER010000236.1, from coordinate 115,052 downwards.
CAGCTTTGCCGTCACGTGCGTG
>JASVER010000236.1:104848-114881 GCA_030449065.1 Oceanodroma leucorhoa | reverse complement strand
GGTCAGACTCTGCGGGCAGAGTGCAGGTCGTAGTCGCTGTCGGAGGAGTTATCCGGAGGGTTGGATGCTCTGCACGCGCCTTCCAGGGCTGCGGGAGGGGGGGGAATGGATGCGGCTCATTACGGCAGCTGGGGGTGCACCCCAACCCCGGCACAGCCCTTCACCCGCCCTCGGCAAGAGTCTTGCCGCGATGCTCTTGCCCGGGCGGTTCATCCCTGCGGGAAGGGAGCACGGAGGAGCCGTTCCCGGCGTCCTCCTGCGCTTACCTGGGTACGCCGAGAGGTAGGAGCTTTTCGGGGGGGGCTGAGCGTAGTCGTTGTCCCCACCCTGCGCCCGCTGCCCCTCCGCCCGCGGCCTCGGGGTGACGGTGCTGTTGCGGTGGAAGGAGACTGGAAGAGACGGTGGGAGAGGAGTCAGGGCTGTTGGGGGGGGGGATTCGGGGCCGCAGCAGCAGGTTCGAGGGGAAGGGGGCTGAGTAAAAACGGGACCCGCTCCCACGCCGCCAACCGGGGCTCGGCTCTCCCGGCTGAGTTAATATCGCGCCGATGAGTCAACGCGGCGGCAGGAAGCGAGAACCGGGGCTGGGCGCGAGCCCGCTCACACCTCCGCCCGCCGGCGCCTGCTGCGGTCCGGGGGCGAGCAGCCCCCCCCCCCTCACCCAGCCCCAAACCCAGCCCCCAGCCCCGCTCACCCGTCTGGTTGAGTCCCGTGGGGCCGATCCACTGACGCTGCTTCTTTTTGGAGACTGGAAGGCAGAGGTGGGCGGTGAGAGGGGGACCTGCCTGATGCCCCTGCCCCAAGCTTCGCTTCCTCCGGCTGTCTCCCCCCCCCCCGCTGGCCCCATATGCCATCCCGAATAATCTCTCCCGCCCGGTAATCCCCCCGCAAGACCCTCCGCCTGCTCTTTTGTGTCTGCTCGGTGCCTAATCCCCGGCAGCCTGCAGAGCGCACCCCGCTCCCCCGGCCACCCCCCTCTCGGTGCCCACGGGGTGTGGGGCAGGCTTGGGGACAGTGGGGCAGGGGGGATCTGGGGGGCTGAGCGGCACGTGCATCTCCCAAACCCCCCCCCCCCCAAGGAGCTGGGGGGGTTAGCGGCAGGGATGGATGCACGGAGCTGCCAGCCCCGAGCTGCCACGTGGCGATGGCAGGGCTGAGGGAGGCAGAGCGAGAGGAGGAAGACGAGGAGGAGGAGGAGAGGCTCCAGAGCTCGTCACCTACTTCTCTTCATCAGCCTCCTGTAGGCAGGAGGGCCGCAGATGAGCGAGAGGACGCCGAAGAGAAGCAGGGCCAGGCAGATGCTCACGATGGTGCCGGCYGCCGTGCCGGTGGGATGCGGCTTCGAGTCCTGGCCTGGGGAGAGGACGGGTGTCACCGGACCAGACCCTTGTGCCCAGGCAGAGGCTGATGCCGGGAGCTTGAGCACCCACCGCCCTGCCGGGAGGGCTGCAGGGAGCCCCGGCAAGGCTTTCCCCATCGCCTGCCCCTAGCTGGCACCCTCTGCCCCTTCCCCAGGCGTCCACACGTGGAAATCCCGTGTGGGATTTCCCACTGGGTGCTGCAGGCAGCACTGCCCGTACCCCGCGGTCCCCCGGGAATCAAGCCCGGCACGGCAGCTTACACACGAYTCTGGTCCGGGCGCAGGTTTGGGGGGCCCCGAAGCTGATGGGGCAGAGGTGCAGGGTGGGGGCCCCACAGGTGACACCCATCGAAGGGGGATCCCGGACCTCGGTGCTGGAGGAGAGGTTCCCACACYGCAGCTCCTGGCAGAGCTGCCTGCCCCGCTCGGCTCGCCGCGCCCGGGTGTCACACAGCACCCGCCACCGTCCCTCGTGAAAGACCTCGACGTCCCCTTCGCAAGGCGTGGGGCCGGCCACCAGCCTCCACAGGGTCTGGGGCTGGGAACCTGCGGGAGGGAGGCAAAGAGGGGTCAGACCCACGGGGAGACCGGCTGAGGGGGCTCAGCATCCTGCCGGCGGAYGGTCCTCCATCCCCCGGGACCGGCTCTCGGCACAGGGATGCTCACGGCATCTCGGCTTCTCCTTGTGCCACGGGGACCGGAGGATGCACGTGAACCGTACCAAGCCCCACGCATTGAGGAGCTTTGGGCTGTCCCCGTGGGAAGCGCGGCGGGGRAGCCCGCTCTGCCAGCTGCCGCGGCCCAGCCCCTTAAATCCCCAAATCCCGCAGGTGGGCTTCTAAGCTCGGGCAGATGGCAGGACCCGGAGGAAGCCCCCTCCTCGCCCCGCGGCTTGGCTCTCCGTGCTGCGGCGCCAGCACCAAGCTGCTCCGCAGGGAGATGCTCACGGCAGGGAGATGCTCGTGGCAAGCACCCGAGAGGTGTGGACGAGCACGGTKCTGGGGTCTGCCGGGATACCCCGCACGCCCGTGTTGGGTTTTGGGGTGCTATCGTGGCGCTTGCTGTGCGCTCCCCGGCTTTTCCTACTTGCAGCGGTGCCGCGTTCGAAGCCCGGGGCTGGGGGTGCCGCTGCCGGGAACSGAGCGTGCCGGGGAGGTTTCCTGTTTTGCCTTCGCGACGCAGGAGAGGAAGAGCAGGAGTGGGTAGTCGGGGTGYGTGGGGCAGACGGGGATGGGGCTGTTGCCCACCTCAGGGTTTCAGCTGCCCGGCCAGCTTGCAGCCGGGCATCCAGCCCAGCGATCCCCTCCCCGGGGCTCTCCCACCTCCGCAGGGGGGGGAAAGCAGCCTGTGGCCCCGGAGCACGCCGGGGGCAGCCCAGCCGGTCGGCCGGAGCAAGCGGAGGGTCCGGGGGAAGGAGCGGAGCTGTGCCGGGGCGAGCTCTCACCGGAGCAGATGACGAAGGCGGGCTCCTTCCCCCGCCGGGCGCTGGTCCTGTTGAAGCAGTCGAGGAGCGGACGGTTCTCGCAGGGCTCCACCACCTCCCACCGCACCGGCAAGTGGCTTCCCCGCTCCGGCTTGGCGTGGCCATAGCCATCGATGGCAGTGCCGCAGCTGAGAGCCTGGCAGACGCGGGTGGCCAGCTCCGGCCAGATGCCCGGGCTGCCCGCCACGGCCCCCCACAGCCCCTGCCTGTGCAGCTCCACGAAGCCCGAGCAGCCGAAGTCTCCATCCACCAGCCGCAGCCTGGCGCGTCCTGGCAAGGGATGGGGGAAAAAGCATCTCGTTACAGACTGGGACGACATTTCTTTCCATTTTTGAGCAGAAAGTCCCCGAGCCCGCCGCGTCTGAAGCTTAATTGCCCCATCGATGCTGCAAACGCTRTTAATGAGATCAAGCGACCTCGCAAGGCGGGGAGCGGTTTGCTTCGCTGTGCGCACCCCCCGGTTTAGCCGTTGCCGCTCCGCTCCCCTCTGCCGTGCCCGGAGCCGGGATGAGGCTCTTACCAGTGGGCTCCGGGGTGGTGGTCGGGGGCGCCGGCGAGGGCTCGGGGGTGGTTTTCRCCGGCTCTGAAATGAGAAGAGAGGGGCCAGGTGGGGGTGGCAGGTCCCTGGGGACAGGGATGGCCGGGGTGGGGGTCCAGGCTCACCGCTGCAGGCAAGGACGGCGTGCTCCGTGCAGTTTGCCGGCTCCCAGTGGCACTCCGCCGGGGCGGCCGCTTGCCCCCGGCACTGCAGCGGCCGTGGGCCTGGCTCCTTCCTACCGGCGAAGATGAGCTGGAGGGACTCGGCGATGGCGGKGCCGCAACCCAGCCGCCGGCAGATGTCATCCGCGCCGGCCTCGCTCACGCTATCCCGGCACACGCGGCTCCACCTGCCCTCCCGCTTCACCTCCAGCAGCCCGGCGCAGCGGCAGCCGCCGCCGGTGAGCCGCAGGCTGGGCTCTGCGGGGAAAGCACGGGCGTTAGGGGCTTTCCTCCCCTTCGCGGCGCGGTTTTCCAGCCGGGACTGGAAAAGCCTTTGCCGGCTCCTCGCTGCAGCCAGGCGTGCCGCTCGGCACCGGCGTGCCCCGCGACGGCAACCGGGGCTTCTCGCAAAGCGGGGCAGGAAGGAAACGGAGTGTTTGGGGGGTGCCTGGGCAGGCGGGGGGCTCGGGGGGCGCGGGCGCCGTGGGGCTGAGCCAGGGGACCCTGGCCGCGATGCAGCAGAGCCGGCTTCCCGGCCCAGGCAGCCGCCACGCTAACGAAGCCGCGGCCAAGGAGCTGCTAACGAAGCCGCGGCGCGGTCCTCGAGGCGCCGTCCCCACGCACGCTCACCTCCRGGGCTCGGGGTGGTTCCTCCGTGGCCGGGGACGGCTGCAAGAGAGAGGGGACGGGGCATCAGTCCTGCTCCTCGCCCCGGGGCAGCGGCTCCCGGCTCTTGGCCCGTTGCCGGTTATTTTGGGGGAGAAAAGTGATTCTGGAGGCTCAGCTCAGCCTTTCGCCAGGGCAAAGATGCTGCCGGTGGAAAGGAGCCGGTGGTGGCGGCCAGGAGCCATACTCTGCGCCGACCCGGCTGGGGGGACACCTCTGTCCCCAAAGCTCAGCGGTGGGGACAGACAAGGGCATCTGCTAATTACCGCTAACTAGCTAACGTCACTACGGGTAGGAAGGTACGGCCAAGCAGCAGTGGATGGTACCGCCGGCACCGCAGGGAGCCGGAGCGGCACGGTGCCTGCGGCTGCCCGCTGGGCCGTGTGGATCGAGCCCCTGGTCACCAGCCCCTCTCCCCCTSCCTGGCCCGAGCCCCCCTGCTCGGGGCTTGCCCAGGGCGGGCACGTGGGACCTCCGGCATGGTGCCATGAGCGAGCCGAGACGGGAGCGTCGGTGAGCCCCAGCTGAGGGCACGGGGCTGAGCCCCCCGAAATGTGCCCAGCTGCCTGGCAGCAAGAAAGCCGGGGGGTTTCGCCGGGGGGTTTCAGGGGTCCCGCGCTGCGGCAAGGCTGGGTCCCCCTGGGCACCCCCGGCACCGGCGCTGCCGGCACAGCGGSTGCACTCGGGTAAAGCACCCAAGGCCCCAGCACCCCCCTACCCCTCCGTTGTGCCGAGCCCCCCACCGTACTCACCCCACATCCCCAGCAAGAGCAGCAGGCGCAGGGCGGGCAGCCGGGCTGCCATCGGCACGGCCGGCCGCCTCCTCCGCCCCGGCGCTGGCGGCAGAGCGGGAGGCTGCCGGGGGCACCGCCGCCTCTGCTCCCCGGCCCAGGGAAGGCAGGCGAGGGGGGACGGGCAGGAACAGGCTGTTTTTCCTCCCTCTGTGGTTTTCTGCGTCACGTCTACGCTCGTTTGAAGTCTCAACCTGGCAGCTGCCTCCCCGGGGCCTGCTGAGCACGAGGGCAAGAGCAAAGKGGAGAGAAACCCGGGGGGCTCGGCCCCCATCAGCCCCCCATCTCTGCAGAGGGCGTGAGCCCGGAGGGATGGTGAACAAAGCCGGTGCTGGGGGGTCGGGGGGACCCCAGCTCTCTGTTGGGTCCCCACAAAGGGGGTCTCGCGTGGCCGAGCGAGAGCCCAGAGCACCCGGAGCTGGCAGCCAAAGGAGAGCCGGGGGGCACGAGCCGGGGGGCACGGGGGGTCTCTGGGTGGTCGGAGCCGGGGGAAATCCCAGCCCCAGCAGCAGCTCCCTGCTGCCGGTGAGCTGTTTCAGGAGCCGGCACACTTGGATTGCAGCGGGGAAAACCGGTGACAGCCACTAAACCCAACAGCCCAAGCTCCCACGAGCACCGGATCCCACCCTCGCCGCCGCGGGGAGACCTGCGGCCGCTCTCACGTAACACCGGCCCCTGCCAAAAATAGCCTCCCCGTGCCGGCGGCCGCTTCCCTCCTCCTCCTCCTCCTCCTCCTCCTCCTCGCCGCCTTGCTCCGGCTCTTTGCTCCTCGCCGCCATCCTCACCGCCGCCTGCGGTCACCGGTCGAGGCGAGCGGCACGGCTGCGCCGGGGCAGGAAACGTGTCGTGCCGGGCGCTGCCCGTGCCACCGGCTCCTGGAAAGGAGCTGATGCACGCCGAGCCGTGCCACGCCACGCCATGCCACGCCACGCCATGCCACGCCACGCCATGCCACGCCACGCCACGCCACGCCATGCCATTCCACACCATGCCATGCCGAGCCGCCACGTGCTCCGCAGGCCACGGCAGCACCCAAAATGCTGTGATGACCCCATAGGATGGGGACTGGGGAAGTTTCCAGGCAGATCCCTGCTTCTCCCGGTTGCTGGCACCCCGGGGACACCGTGTATCCCTGCAAGGGCACGTGGGGCACAGGCGGTGATGGACCGGGGAAGGGAGAGGCGTTAATTGATTGCGCCCTAATTAATTCCTCCAAATCCAGGTCATGCATGCTAACGAAGGCAGCTGTTTTCCATTGACCCGGTGGTGTTTCTGCTGCAAGGAGAGTGCCCAGCTGGTGCCCGGGGAGCGGTGCTGGGGGGACTGGGCTTCCTGGGCAGCTCGGTGAGGTTAGGGAGAGCTCCTGTCCCCTCCTGCTGCCACTGCCCTGGGCTGCTGCCCGGAGCCAGGGGATGCTCTGGTCCCCAACCCCCAAAAGCAGGGGCTCGGCTCCCCTGGGAGTTTCCTGCCTCAAAATTCTCTCCGGGTTGAAGATTTTTCCGTGACTCAAGAGGAAGCTCGCTGGGGCGCGGTGGCTGGCAGGCGGCCGTGGGCTGCCGGGCGCAGGCAGAGCTGCTCAGGGAGGTCGGGCAGAGATGCCAGGCGATGCCAGGAGCACGAGCAAACCATCTCCAGCCGGGCCCCGGCATCCCTGGAGGTAACCCAGCTCGGCAACCCCCCTCCCGGCTCCTTTGGCTTCTTGCAGCCTTTACGTCCCCTTGGCCAGGCAGAGCGGGGCCGGTGGGAGCGAGCCCTGCCGGGGTGTCCCATGGGGTGCTGGGGGTCCTGGTGCTGCCCCCCACCCACCCACGGGCTCTGGGCTGGCACGGCTTTGGCAATGCACTGGGAAAAGGGTGCAAGACCCAGACCTGCTCCTGGGCCAAGCCGTCCCACGGGACTCAGCTGGGGCTGCACCGGGGCCAGCCCTGGGGGTCTGCGGGGAGGGGGAGCCGAGCCCCTCTCACCCCAAATTGACCCGAGGTYGGTGATTCCCGCCGAGCATCCCGGCATGCTCTAGGAAAGGTCCACCTCCCCCCCRGTTATCCCGGGATGCCTGACCCCCCACGGATGTGGGGTGCCCGGGGTCCAGACCTCCCCTCCGAGCCCCGCCTGGGTCTGGAGTCCCCGAGATGCCGCGGGCAGGGTTTGTGCTGTGCCTCGGTTAGAGCATCCCTGCGTGCTGCTGGCGATGCAAGTCAGCTCAGCATCCTCTGCTGTGGCAGATAAGGATGATTATAATATCTTTCCGCAGGCGTCGGAGGGGGGGGGGGGAGCGCTGGGACGTGCTGACACGCTGCCTGCCCGTGAGAAGCCTTTTAAGAGGCAGGAGCTGCCTTTGGTGCGAGCAGGAAGGGGCTTGTCGGCTGTCAGCACGCCGCTGTTATCCCACCGCTGGTGGAAGTGGCATTTCCCAGCGCCTGTCTGTGAATAAACGGTTGGCGCTGATGTACCTGTCTCGTGGCTGGAGGTGACACATGGGCCCTTTGCTCCACGACCCAACGGGAACGGGGTTATCCCCCCCCCCCGGGACATCGATACCCCCCCCAGGGCATCGGTACCCCCTGGGCATCAGCATCCCCCAGGTCGCTGCCCGGCCATGCTAGGGTCCAAGCGGTCCCAGCGGGGCTGGGGGCACCCCCTGCGCCCACCCCCGTGCCCGCTCCTGTCCCCACTCTGCTCGCAGCAGCCGTCTCCTTGCCCTCGCCTCGCTCCTCTCCCCTTTGTCTGGGGCTTTGTTGCTATTTTGGTGCTTCCTCCCTTGTTGCGGTGTGGCCCCTTTGTTCGGGGCCGCCGGAGCCTCTCGCCTCGGTAAACAGCTGAAGGATGTGGCGGGGGGCAAATTTTCCACGGGGGTGGGTCTGAACCCCAACCTCCGCCCAGGCTCCACCTCACCGGGCCCGGGGAGATGGAAACCCGCCGGGGTGGGAGACGTGCCGCAGGGTTTGGCTTAMCGGCGGAAAGAGCCATGTGGGGCGCAGGGAAGCCCCCCAGGACAGGGGGATGGGGGGGTCCCAGCCCCAGGGGTGATGGCTGGGTGCTGTGCCTGGCTCAGCTGGGTGCAGCCCCCRAGGCCACCAGTGTCCCTGTCCCCAGGCTGCGCCTGGCACAGGGTGACGCTGCTTTGCTCGGGCATCCCGCCGGGGCTCGGGCGGATGGTGGGATGCCTCAGCTTTCACCCTGGCGTGGGAGATGCTGGAGGGGGTTATCCCTCCCTCCCACCCCCTGAGCTCTGGGCGAGGGGGACAAACCCACCCTGGGCTGGAAGCTGGCTGTGTCCCRCGTCCCGGCTTGGTATCTGCCCCGCAGCTCCAGGTTGGGGTGAGAGGGGGCCGGGACCCCCCAGCACCACCATACAGCACCCTCCRGTGTGCTTGGGATGGGACCCCAGTGCCTTTTCTGCCAGCATCCCTTGACCCCCCCCCCCACGGTGGCCACTGTGTCCCCGGGATGGGGAGGACCGTGGCCCAGCGGGGTGCGGGGAAGCTCGGGGAGGTCTCTGTATCCATCGCTGTGTTGCCACGGAGCGTCGGGGACGGCTGTGGGACACCAGCACCCCACGTCCCCACCGCCTGCCTCCCTGCAGGGCCACCCCCAGTGCTATGGGGCTGGATCAGACCCTGCGTCCCCCCCRTCCCTGCTGCTGTGGGCTGGGGACGGGAGGTCTGGCTGCTCCTGCCCTGCCCGGCGATGCGACCTGCCTGGCAGGGGGCTGCAGGAAGGGACATCTTTGGGTCACTTCTCCCTTGCTGCCCCGTGGGCAACTGGGAGCACTCGGTGACCCAGCCTCACTGCGGGGCTGGTGACCAGCCACCCCCGTGGCCGAGGGACACGGTGACCCGCTGGGAAAAGCTTTTAATCGCAGCACGGCACAGCTCGCCGGCGCCGAGCATCCCCCGAGTGCCACCGGCACCGGTGCCCGCGTCCCGGCGCGGAGGAGACGGCCGGAGAAATCCAGAGGAGATGTCGGCAGCGGGATGGYGAGTCCTGGGCTGCATGAAGTGCCAGGTCCCCCCCGCCATGCCCCTCTGCCCGTCGGGCAGCCTCAGTAGGCAGAGCCCTGGATGTCATCGTAGTCGCTGCCCTCAGAGGAGTCGGGGTCCCGCGTGCGTCCCCCCAAGGGGCAAGACGGAGCCGGCTGGCCTGCAAGGGAAAGCCCGTCAGGCAGCGCTGGGCAGGGAGCGGGAGGAGGATGCTGCAGGGGCGGAGGAGCCCTGCACCCCCCCCCACTGCCCCGCTCCGCGCGGGGTCCTCACCGGGGCGTGGGGAAGGGTCCCCGGGCGGCTCCATGCCCTGCACGTTCTCGTACCACTCCCCCGAGGAGGTGCTGGAGCTGCCGGCGGGATCGGGGTCTGCTGGAGACACAGGTACCCAGGGGTGGGAGAGCACTGGGGAGGGCACACGGGGCATCGCTGGGGGAGCTGGGGGAAACAGGGTCTTACTGGCACCTTCCATCCCTGCTCCCATCCTCTGGGGTCCCCCACTCGCTCTCTGGGGCTGTCCCCATCCCTGCTCCCATCCTTGGGGTCTCTCCATCTCTGCTCCCATCCCCAGGGCTGTCCCCATCCCTGCTCCCATCCCTGGGGTCTCTCCATCCCTGCTTCTGTCCCCAGGGCTGTCCCCATCCCTGCTCCCATCCCTGGGGTCTCTCCATCCCTGCTCCTGTCCCCAGGACTGTCCCCATCCCTGGGGTCTCTCTGTCCCTGCTCCCATCCTCAGGACTGTCCCCATCCCTGTTCCCGTCCTTGGAGTCTCTCCATCCCTGCTCCCATCCCCAGGGCTGTCCCCATCCCTGCTCCCATCCCTGGGGTCTCTCCATCTCTGCTCCCGTCCCCAGGACTGTCCCCATCCCTGCTCACATCCCTGGGGTCTCTCCATCCCTGCTCCCATCCCCAGGACTGTCCCCATCCCTGCTCACATCCCTGGGGTCTCTCCATCTCTGCTCCCGTCCCCAGGACTGTCCCCATCCCTGCTCACATCCCTGGGGTCTCTCCATCCCTGCTCCTGTCCCCAGGACTGTCCCCATCCCTGGGGTCTCTC
>JASVER010000236.1:92677-104613 GCA_030449065.1 Oceanodroma leucorhoa | reverse complement strand
GTCCCCAGGGCTGTCCCCATCCCTGCTCCCATCTGTGGGGTCTCTCCATCCCTGCTCCCATCCCTGGGGTCTCTCCATCCCTGCTCCTGTCCCTGGGACCACACACCCCACCGGCGGTGCCCACCTGTGCTGGGGTGGTCGGCGGAGCCGTGGGTGGTGGGTGCTGCGTGCCGGCGGGTGCCATCGGCGGGGGGCGGCAGGGGGGGTGCCCTTTCATTGCAATAGGGCTCAGTGGAGGAGGAGGAGGAGGAGGAAGAGGTGGAGGAGCTGCTCGCCCTGCCGCGGGACGGGGGGCCCAGCCTGGCCGGCACTGYGGGACACGGGGCTCACGTCAGCCCCGGGCTGCAGGGTGGCCCCTCGCCCACCCACGGGCAGGACGGGCAGACGGCCGGTGCTGCAGGACAGTGGGACGGGCACCCTTCATGTTCTACCTTCCACAGGGAATGGCTCCATCCCATCCTGGCTGGGCATCAGCGGGAGCAGCTGCTCCCCAGGCTGCCGGCGCAGCGAGTCTGTGGGGAGAGCAGGGAGGGGACATCAGGGGGGACACCCCGGGGCACCCCGGGGCAGGGCGGCGGGGGTCCCGGGGCTGGGTGGGATGCTCACTGTAGAAGGTGGAGAGGGCGACGGGCGGCTTGCTGCTGAAGTCGTAGTGTTCGTAGTCAGAGTCGGAATCCTTGGCAGTGGGAAGGGCTGTSACCGGTGGGTCTGGGGGACGAGACGGGGACGGGGCAGCCATCGCCAGGCAGGACCTCCTGCCCCACAGCCCCCGGGGCGGGCCGGTGACCTGCCAGACCTACCTGGTCCTTTGGGAAGGCTGAGGGGCATCTCCCTGTAGTCGTTGGTGGTCCCAGAGGGCACGTCGGGGCTCTGGGCGCTGTGGGTCACCAGGACTGGCCCGGCTAGCCCGAGGGAGGACATGGCAAGGGCTGGGGGGGACAAGGGGGGATGCGCCCGCTCAGCTGCTCCGCGGCACAGCCGGCTCCGCTCCCACGGCTGAGCTGAGCCCAGGAAGCGGGGTGGCCCTGGCTGGGCTGGCAGTGTCACCCCCTCCGTGGCCTGAGGGGGTATATACCCCCACGGGGGCTCCTTACCGCTCATCTTCCTCACCCTCAGCAGGGCGGCGGTGAAGGCCAGCACGGTGAGCAGGAGCAGCGCTGCCAGGACCAGGCAGAGGATGAAGAGGGGTATGTGGAGAGGGGACTGTGCCCCCGCAGCCGGGGAGCCCTCCTCAGCTGAGACAGAGAACGGACACAGCTCGTGACACCTGGGACACCCTCTCTCCAGTTAAGGGGGGGGCCARTTGGGTGCTCCCCGCAGCCCTCCCAGACCCAGGGCACGGTTGAAGCTCTGCAGGCCACTCACCGCTCAGGAGCGTGACATTGCCGGGTGTCACCGTGGCCATCGGGGTCGGTGCCTGCAAGCCCTGGGAGCCTGACAGGAGGGGGACAGGGACGGGGGGCAGAAGAAGCCGGGTTGCAGCTCATCTGTAGGGGACCCCCATAGCCGCAAGCAGGCGGTCAGCCCCCCAAATCCATGGGGCCGGGCAGGGGGGGGGTCCCGTACCGTTGCAGATCACACCGGCCGCCCGGGACTGGTGACATGGAGCCGATTTATTGTAGGTCCACCGGCAGTGGGCCAGCGACGGCTGCCGGCTCTCGCACTGGTAGAGCATCCTGCCGGGCAGCGTGTGGCCGAAGGAAAGCCGCCGGACGGGCTCCCCGCAACCCAACGTGCGACACAGCGCGCTCGCCTCCAGCTCGTACCACGTGTTGTCGCACACCGTGCTCCACGTGCCGCGGAAGAAGACCTCCACCCGGCCGGCGCAGCCATCCCGGCCCCCCGAGAGCCGCCACTCCTGGTGCTCTGCGGGCAGAGAGCGGAGCTGGGGATGCGCTGCCCGCACCTTGCCTGATACCCCTGCCCACCGGAGCCCCCCTTGATGTCTGCTGGCCCCGGCACGTGCCAGACCCACCTGAGCATACCACGCCGGCGTCTTCCTTGTGGCTGCAATCGTGCTCTGACGTGGCCGGGCAGTCCCAGAGATGCTCCTCGTGCCCCTCGCAGCCCACCTCGTCTCGGAGGATGGGTCCGCTGCCGCGGCCGAAGGCGGCACCGTCGTGGATGCGCACGGCCCGGCCGCACCGCAGTTGCCGGCACACGACGTCGGCGTCGGCGAGGTCCCAGGCGTCGTCGCACACCGTGCCCCAGGCACCCGCCTGCTCCATCTCCACCCGGCCCTCGCATCGGCTCCGGCCGCCGGCCAGCCGCAGCGCGCCGGGACCTGGGCGAGACGGAGGGGAAGGGGGTAAGGGTGGCCCTGGCACTGTCCCCCATGCCGCCGCCGGCTCCACGTGGCAGCAGCGGCGGGTTGGGATGCCGCCGCTCCCAGGCTCCCCCCTTCCCCACCGAAATGTGGGTGCGAGGAGGTCCCTGGCCCTCCCGCGCTCACCTGGTGCCACCGAGGCATTTCCAGCCGTGCTGCCCGCCGGGGTGCTGGGAGGTCCCGTCGGCTCTGCTGGGGCTACAAGGAGGAAAAGGTGGAGGGTGTGAGATRCTGAGCCCCCCRGGACCCCCCTGTCCCCCCAGCCGGAGCTGGACGGCCCCTCTGAGCACGGCAGGAGGTGGCACGGTGATGGCTGCAGGACAGACGGATGTGCCGCCGGACAGACGCACACCCAGAGCCCCGCTGAGAGCCGGCAGCCACCAAGGCRAAAGCAGGAGTGAGGTCAGTGGGTACTGGGGGGGTCAAATCCCCTATTTTGGCTCAGCCCCGGCTCTCCTGGCAASGCGCGGGGACGCGGCGAGGAGCAGACGGAGCGGCTGCCGCCAGCGCCGGAGGCGAAGCGGGCGCCTCGCCGGTCCCGTGCCGGCTGCTGGGCGCTCGGCGGCTCACGGATGGCAAACCAGAGGGACGTGGCTCTGCTGCCACCCCGGCACGCAGCCGTGGGGAGGGTGGGGGGCAAAAGAGGAAGGTGGGGGGCAGACGGAGAGGGTGCAGGAATGTGCACCCCAGTCCCCCGAAAAGTGATGCCGCTCTGGGGAAGGATGGCCAAAATGGCATCCCCGGGCTGCGACAAAATGGATGGCACCGTGGGGAGCCCGCTCGAGCCCCGGCCACGCGGGCACGGCTCTCTTGCACCCCTAAAAGTCAATCCCCGTGTCCTCGCATCAACCCTCCGTGGGGGGGAACATTCTCCAGGGCCAAATCCTGGCGTGGGGTCTGCTGGCAGGATGGAGGAGGCAGAATCTGGCCCTAAATATGGCGATATCGGGTCACGACTCACCGGTGGGAAAGCCGAAGCGTGGGGTGCCATCGCGCGCCCGGGCTTCTGCCGCCGCTGCCGCTTCCCGGCTCGCCGCCCCTGCCGACAGAGAGGGTCTGCCCGCTGCCTGTCCCTGCCTGTCCCTGCCTGTCCCTGCCTGTCCCTGCCTGTACCTGCCTGTCCCTGCCTGTCCCTGCCTGCCCGCACCCCCAGCACGGCCCCCCACCAGTCGGTGCCGCAGGTGAGTGGATACTGGTCTCATTTTAGGTTTTTCCCTCTCCCCGGGCACCCCCACGGCATCGTTTTGGGCACGGGGCTCAATCCCATCCTCCCTGTCCCCTCTCTCCCGTCCCTTCGCCTCAGCCCACAGCAGCAGCCTGCCGCAGCCGAGCCGCTCGCCGGGCTCCCACCGTTACTGCCGGAAAATTCGGCATTCAGCTCCTCCGGGGTGAGGGAGAGCGAGGCGAGGTGCGTTCGCCATCGTCGCCACCGAAATTGTGGCTTTCCCTGCGCGGGGTGTGATACTGCAATTATTGCAATAATGATTTCTGACCAAAAAAGGGCATTTTTTGCAACCGCTACGACAGCCCRCCGTGCTGGTAGAGCCCGCTCCCACCTCTGCTCATCGATCGCTGCGAGAGGCATCCATAAGTATTTGGGGGGGGCCGGTGGGGTGCGTCGGGTGGGTGTCCATGGGAAACCACCACCTTAGCCGGTGAGCTCTGGCTTAGTGTTATAAATATTAAAGGAAAAGGGTAAGGGATGAGCGCAGGAGAGGGGGAGGTGGTGGGGAAGAGCTGCTCCGCGGGGTCCCGGTGTCGGGCAGCACCGTGCCTCGAGCCCGGAGGCAGGGCGCAGGCAGCCGGCAGCGTGTCGGTGAAGGTGCGGGAAGGAGCCGTTAGCGGAAACGAGGGYGACGGTGACCGTTCCCCCATCGATCGGAGGCGTCGAGGCTGCTTCTGGCAGCCATTTCAGGTGYGAAACCACCCTAAACCCTGCCGGGCCAGGGGGAGCAGGTGGCATCATCCCCCAAAACCATCCCAGGGTGATGCTGGTGACACGAACAGACCGGCCTCTGCCTGCCGAAACGAGGAGAGCATCACCCTGTCCCCACGGGGCCGGGGGTGGGAGCTGGCGGGCGCGATGGTCCGGAGAGGCCTTTTAGGGTCCCCAGAGTCACCAGCCCCYGAGCAGGGACCCCCTTCCCTCGCTCCCAGCAGGCAGCAAAAGGCACGTCGAGGAGGGGCAGAGGTGGGACCGGGGGTGCCGAGAGCCCCGGGAAGGAGAAGAGCTCGACTCTGCAGAGCATCCTCGCTCAGCGCCGACCCGCCGCCGGTAACGTCCCTGCGCCCGCACCGACACCCCCCAGCCCGGCGAGGGGGCAGGTACCCGGCTCCGAAATCAGCAGAGCCATCACGCCGGGGTCCCGGAACACAGAGAGCAACGGGAAGGGACAAGGTGGGGACACAGACGTACCTTGTCCGGGCGCGGCGGCGGAGAGAGCCACCAAGAGCAGGCAGAACCCCTCCATCCCGCTCAGCRGCTGTGGGGCAGCCCCATGGCGGTTGGGGAGCTGGGGGTCGGGTGGTCCCGTCCTCCCGCCGCCTCTCTCAGCGGCTCGGGGACATGATTTGGAGGCGGCCCCGGGTGCCGTCTGCCTCTCGCTGCTCCCGGCTTGTGGTCGAGGGCTGCAGGAAGCCAGCTCAGCGCTGTGGGGCGGAGGAGCACGATGGGGTGGCTCGATCCTGCACGCTCACGGAGGGGGAAATGGGGGGGGTCGGGCGGCGGTGGGCTCCGCTCGGGGACCACGCCACGTGCCTGTGGCATCCCTCGGAGTCACGGGAGCCACGGGGACCCGGCGGGTCCCACCCCAGGTGACGCTCAGCCCCCGGGGACACGGATCTTGCAGAAGCCACAGTTGGCAGCTCCTGGTGCGTCGTCACGACATGGGCTTGGGGCAGCATCACCAGTGACACGGTGGGGCTCAGGGTCCCCCGAGCTCTGGGACCTCCATGGGGTGATGGAGCAGAGCGTGGGGCTCCCTCCTTCCCCCCCATTTTCTGGGGCTGAGGTGGGCAGGAGGATGCTCGCGAGGCCACGGGAGGGGGTGACATGGGGGTCCTTCACACCCTGCTCCGCCCCGGGGCACGAGAGACCCGCGGGGGACAACCCATGGTGACCCCGAAGACGTGGCACCCGGCTCCCCTGCCCCTCTGCCTGCCGAGCCCCGGCAGGAGGGATGTCGGCGGCAGGTAGGTGGATGTTTATGAACAAGCTGGGCTGGGCTGGATCCCCCTCCAGCCGAAAACACGGATTCAAGGCTCATCCCCCGCCCCGGGGAGCCCGGAGGGGCTTGTGCAGGGAAGAGCACGGAGAAGCTGGGGGATGCTATAAGGGGCTGGAAACTCGCCTGGTCTGGGTGGGAATTTAGGGGTGAGGAGGGCTGGGAGGGTGCGTGCCCATTGTCTCTCCCCCCTGAGCTTCCTGCCTTCCTCAGCTACTAATTTTTTTTAATTAATGTTTTTTTGGGGTTTTTTTTTCAACTTACAGAAACTTAAAAGCTTTGCGCTGCCTGTCTCGCTGCTGAGTCTGGTGGAAAATATCCGAGTGCGAGAGGTAAACAGGCGCRCACAGCCCCCCCAGCCCCATTTCCTTAGGAAAGCAGGCTGCACAATAAACCCCTGTGCACTTGGGGGTCAGGGATTTTTGGGGGGGGGGTGCATGCCGGAGGGGGAGCTGGTGTGGCACCCCTGAGCTCGGCTCAGCCCGGCTTTGCACCGACCCTGGGGGGCTCCAGTGGGTGCTGGTGCGTGCACGACACCCCCTGGCACACAGGATCCCCCAGCGTGGGGGACACCCCAACCTCAGCAAGGGGTTTTGGTGCCCGGGACCCAGCAGAGCTGTGCCGGTGGGGGGGCGGCTGGGGGCGAGCAAAGCCCCTTCCCGAGGTGGGGGGACACGGGGAAAGCCCCCAGGAAGGAGAAGCCGCGCTGGCTGACGGGGATTTTCGCTTCTGAGCCGTCATATGATGTGTTTATTCAGCCGGAATGGGGAACTGGGAGCTGGGGAGGGACAGGAGGGGAGGATGCCCACCCAGCGAGGGGGGCAGCCGGGAGAGGGACCGAGGGGGACGGAGAAGGGGCCGTGGCAAGACGGGGACCCCCGACTGCGCTGCCCGCTCGGGGTGGTGAAGGGCAACAGAGCCAACACCGAGAACTGCGGTGCTCCGGGGCAGGGCACCGGCGGGGATGGGCGACGGCGGGGACCGGACCCCCTTGCTGGGGGGGAGACCCCTCAAGGGGCGCGGGGCGGCGTGCGCGGCCGTGCTGGCGATGGAGGGTCTGGAGCGGGCGGCTTTTTTCGGCGTCACGGCCAACTTGGTGCTCTACCTCACCAGCGGCACCTTCGGCTGGGGGGATAGCCAGGCATCCCGCGCCTCTCTGCAATTCCTCRCGGCTTCCTACCTGCTCTCGCCCGTCGGCGGCTGGCTGGCCGACGTCTACCTGGGCCGCTACGGCACCGTGGCCCTCAGCTTCTCGCTGTACCTGCTGGCGGCATGCCTGCTGCCCGTCACCGCATCGCCGGACGGGCTCSTCTCGGTCTGCGGCCAGCTGCCCGCCGCCACCATCCGAAACTGCTCCCGGCACCGCGGCGGGACGTGCCGGGGGCAACCCCCCCGAACGATACTGTGCCCCCACCATCTACGGCGGCTTTCTGCTCTTGGYGCTGGGGGTCAGCTCCGTCAGAGCCAACCTCACCCCCTTCGGTGCCGACCAGGTGAGCGCGGCAGCCGGCGGCATCCTTCTCCCTCTGCTCCTTCCCAACCGGCTCCTCCCGGCCGGGTGCTCGCCCCGCACCAGGCTGTGGACCTGTGGGTGTCCCTTCCCCTTCTGCTGAGCCAAGAGGGRTACAGTCTCCCATGGGGTGGAGGAGATGTGGTTGCACCCCATAGATCACCTCCAAACCCTTCGAGACCCTGCTGGGGGAAGGAGGGAGGGAAGCCAGGAGGTGAGGGGTGGGATGGGGCATGGGCTGGCGCGGGAGGGTGGGGGGACAGGGGATGGAGCAGAAGCCCTGCGTTCGGGGCTGAAGTTCGGTGCTGCCGGGGCTGAGAGCTGGCCCCGGGGCCCGTCCCTCCACGCTGGTAGGTGAGGGACCGGGGCGGTGACGCCACGCGACGCTTCTTCAACTGGTTCTACTGGAGCATCAACATCGGGGCCGTCTTCTCCCTGCTGGTGGTGGCCTTCGTCCAGCAGAACATCAGCTTTCTGGCTGGTTACCTCATCCCCGTCGCCTGTCTGGCCTTGGCCCTCCTCATCTTCCTCCTGGCCACCCCCACCTTCATCACCAAGCCCCCCACGGGCAGCCAGGTCTCTGCCATGATCAAGCTGGCCCTGCAAAACTGCGGCTGCGCCTGGCTGGGGGGCACCGGGGCCAGGTGAGAAGGGTGGGGGGGTCTGCGGGGGGCTGAGCCCTCCCAACCCTAGCCTGTCCCACGCTGTCCTTCTCCCCAGGCTGAGCGCTCGCCGGTGGGAGGCCGGGGACCCTCTCCCCAACAGCGGAGCCCAACCCGGAGCCCCTTCGCCCGAGGAGGATCTTGCCAACTTCCAGGTGCTGGCCCGGCTCCTGCCCGTGATGCTGACCTTCATCCCTTACTGGATGGTCTACTTCCAGGTGAGGTGCGGGGTGGGCTCTGCACCAGGCAGGGACCATTGGTGGTAGCAGGTCCATCCGGGAGCTGAGCCCGTGGAGCCACCATCCTGCCACCTTTCAGATGCAGTTGACGTATTACCTGCAAGGTCTGCACCTCCACATCCCCAGCATCTTCCAGCACGGCCAGGACCGTGCCAGCACCCTCCGGGGCTACACGGTGAGGGACGGGGCCGGCAGCTCCGTCGACCTGATGGGTGAGGTCCCGTGAGATGCTGAGCTCCCCGCCGYGGGCGAGGGCTGGGGCTTGACCTGCCTCTTCCCCGCAGTTCCCAGATGCTTGGCTGCTCCTGGCCAACGTGGTGGTCCTGCTGGCCTTGGTGCCCCTGAAGGACCACATCATCGACCCCTTCCTAGCCAGGCGGAGGCTGCTGCCCTCGGCGCTCAAGCAGATGGCCCCGGGGCATGTTCTTCAGCCTCGCCTCCGTCCTTACAGCAGGTAGGACCCGGGCTGGGGTGGGATGCTGTGGCGCACAGGGGTTCGGTGGGCACTCAGCCCCCTGCCCGCATCCCGCAGGCATCCTGGAGCGGGAACGGCTGCAGTACGTGCGCCGCAACCAGACAGTGCCGCAGCTCATCGGCAAGGACCGCTACCCGGCTGCCACAATCTGGTGGCAGGTCCCCCAGTACCTGCTCATCGGCGYCAGCGAGCTCTTTGCCAGCATCCCCGGTGAGCGGTGCCCCCCTCTCCCCGGCCCCAGGGCATCCACCGCAGCCCCCAAGCCGCGGCGGGTGGGTTTATCGGAGGAACCCCCCCGGCTTCAAGCTTTTCCCCGTGTTCTCTCCGCTTTCCCGCAGGGCTGGAGTTCGCCTACGCCGAGGCCCCCAAGTCCATGAAAGGAGCCATCATGGGGCTCTTCTTCTTCATCTCCGGGGTGGGCTCGCTGCTGGGGTGGGGGCTGCTGACCCTCCTCTCGCTGCCCGCCCGCGGGTGGATGCGCTGCCCGGAGGATTACGGTGAGCGCTGGCATGGGGGTGTCACCTCCTGTTTGGGGTGCCTTTGCGGCCAGCGGGGATGGGGTGCGGGACAAGGGGGGTGTCCTGAGGGCCACCCCCCGGCTCTGACCACCCTCCCGTTGGCAGGGAGCATCAMTAGCTGCCGCATGGACAACTACTTCTTCCTGCTGGCGGGGATCCAGTCGGTCACCTGCCTGCTCTTCACCTGGATCTCGGGGCGCTACCAGAGCCAGCCGCCGCAGCCGGGTGCCCCCCACCCCTGCACGGGGCCGGATGAGGGCTGACGYGGTGCCGCGGGAGGTGACGGGACCTCACCCCGCTTCCCTGGGGACAGGGATGCTGGTCCCAGTGCCAGCAAGGCGGGAGGGGGGACACAGGACACCGGGCAGCCAGAGCGGTCACCCCATCTCTGTGGCCCCATGGGTTTTTGGGGAGCTGGGGGGATGGCTCGAGCCCCGGCGTGGGGCAGAGGGAGGGGGAAGGTTGGGTGGGTGCCAGCCCAGCATGGGGAGCCTGCCGGGAGCAAGGTGACGAGGGCGATTTGGGAGTGTCTGGGGATCACTGGGACAGACTGGGGGGCTAAGGGGAGGGACTGGAGGGGTGGAAATCCCCAAGGGCATCCCCAAATAAAGGGACCTGCTGGCCCGTTGCCTGCGGCTGCTCTTGCAGGAGAGACACTTCGCTGGGGCTTGGGGGGATCAGGGACCCGCCATTGCCGGGGGGGGGGGGACACCCCCCTGAGGAGGAGGAAGGCAGCAGCCCCTTCCCCATGGCAGGACAGGGGGTGAGGGACCTTCCTCCAAGGTCCCCTGGCTGGGCCAGGGCCAGAGCCCTTCCCGTGACCGGCYCCCACGTTCGTCCCCAACGTCAAGGGCATGTGCCCGTCCCTGGGACCCCAGCGGGCTCGGACCCCCCCCCCCCGGCACCCATCGTCCCCCATCCCTGCCCCAGCCCAACGGCGGCAGGATGCGACCTGCCGGTACCCGGCGGTGGGAGTAGAAACCCGGGGGGCCGCCTGTCTTTTTTTAAATATTTTATTTTTGTAACAACGTCAGAATTAAAAATCTTCCATAAATAACAGCCCCTCGCGGCAGCCCCTTCCCGGGGCGTTACAGGTAGAAAATGCCAGTCGTACAAAAACGGATGCGTGGCCGGGGTGAAGGTGGGGAGGGCGCACGCCCCCCTCCTCCCCGCGGCGCGGGTGGGGTGGGGGGCACGGGACCCTCCCTGGGATCAGACCACAGGACTCATCATCATCATCATCATCATCACTATGAACACAATGTCGCAATGAGACCCAAAAGAGTAAGGGCACCCCGGCTTCCTCCCCAGCGCCACTGAGGTGGGGGGGAGCTGCCGCGGACCCCGAGGATGCTCTGAGCTGGGTGGAGACCCCCCCACCCCACCCCGTGGGCATCTGGGGCTGGTCCCTTGGGTGGCCCCGCTGGGGCAAGGCTCAGGCCACCAGGAGGGACAGGCAGCGGTCCCCAGTCAGGGGAAGAGGGGGGACATGTCCCCCCAGGGTGGCACGGGGAGGAGGTTGGTCCCTTACTGGTTTGCCCGGGGCTGGGGGGCCAGGAGCTGCCCCCCCGGGGTCAGGARCTGCCCCGAATCCTCTCCATGTAGCTCCTGAGCTCCTCGGGGTCCCGCAGCCCCATGTCCTCGCACACCCAGCGAATGTCATCCTCGCTGGCCACCAAGATGGACTGGACGTTGGGGGCGGGCTGGGGGGGCTCCTCGGCGACCCGGGGGGGCGCGAAGGTGACAAATTCCACCCGCTTCCTCCGGCCGCCTCCCGGTGTACCCCCCTCCTTACGGGGCAGGGGAGTCCCGGGAGTCGGGGTACTGGGGGGACCCCCTGCTTCGGAGCCCGGCGCGGTGCCCGGGGACACCCCGCAGCAGCAGCGCCCGGCCTCGGTGCCCGCCTCGGGGGGCTCGGGCTGCCGGCGGTCCAGCTGCCGGCTCAGCTCCTCCTGGTCGGTGCCCAGCCAGACCCAGTTATGGGGCTGGGGGACCGAGGGGGCCGCGCCGGCATCCGGCAGCTCCTTCTGCTGGTACCGCAGGACGAAGAAGATGCAGTTGACGAGGAAGATGAAGATGGCCAGGCAGAAGACGCCCAGCAGGACGTACATGCCGATCTCCAGGTCGGTCACCCGCTCGGGAGCCTTCACCATCTCATCCTCCTCCTCTTCCTCCCCGCCGGCGCGGTTGTGGCCGTAGCCTTCCTCCTCCATCTCCTCCGAGGAAGACCCCAACCCCTGGAGCTTGGTGGAGGCAGGTCCTACGCCGGCGGGGTCCCTCCGCCGCGGCTCGCTGGCCGCCGTCACCGCCTCCCCCGACATGGCCCCCTCGGCCCGCGGGAAGGGCGAGCTGGGTGGGGGGCGGCCGCCGCGAGGCTGGGGGCTGCCAGGGGTGGGGGCACGCCGGCCTGCCCCCACCTCAACCCAGGCGGTGCCGGCGGCCAGCGCGGTCGCCCGGTGCCGKCCCCGGCGGCAGGCGTCTGGGGGGTGCAAGCTGAGCTGCAGCAGAGCCCCCCGCCCCGGCCCCTCCGCCACCACCCACGGGCGGGCGGTGGGGACACCGGGCGAGCCCCCCACGGTGGCCACGGCGGGGTCCAGCGAGGTCACGGTCACCGCCGCGTCCCACCAGCCGTACAGCTCCAGCGGGGCCAGCGTTCGGTCGGAGAAGGACAGCCAGACGGACAGCGTCGCCTCCTGCCAGGGATGCCGGGCGGGATGGCACCGGGCACCCCTGAGCATCCAGGATCAGCCCCCCGCCCCCCCACCCCTCTTACCTGCTTGGGGGCACGCAGGGTGGCCGTCCCCTGGGCGATGGCGGTGACGATGCCAGGGTGGCCCGGCTCTGCCCGCAGCGTCAGGGACAGCCCCGACACCACCCGGGCGCGCAGCTCCGTCACCGTCACCTTCTCCTCCGACACCACCAGCATCTGCTCCCCCAGGATGGAGTCGGAGAGCGGGGAGCGGACCTGGGGACACGGGGGGG
>JASVER010000236.1:68975-82410 GCA_030449065.1 Oceanodroma leucorhoa | reverse complement strand
GGGCGCTGCGGAGCTGGGCGGGCCGGAGCGCGCGGACAGACCTAACGGCGGCCCGCCACCGCGGAGCACGACGGGAACTGTAGTCCGGAGCCGCCGCGCCCCGTTGCATACCGGGACCCGGTCGCTATGGCAACGGCCACCCCCCCCCCTCCCAGCGCGCGGGGTATGCCGGGAGGCGCCGTTCCCGGGGGGCACTGGCGCGGTGCAGGCTGGGAGCGCTTCCGTTTCCGGCGGCGGCGGCGCCCGCGTGAGCCGTTGGGAGGGTCGCGGCGGCCGCTCGCGCCGCCCGGAACCGGAACCACCACCGGAACCGCTACCGGAACCACCACCGGAACCGGAGCGGGCCGCAGCCGGAGCGCCGCGATCGCCCGCTATCCGCCATGGCCCTCATCTGCTCCAGTGAGTGCGGAGGCCGCGGGGGAGGCCCCGCGGCG
This sequence comes from Oceanodroma leucorhoa, assembly GCA_030449065.1. Taxonomy (NCBI): domain Eukaryota; kingdom Metazoa; phylum Chordata; class Aves; order Procellariiformes; genus Oceanodroma; species Oceanodroma leucorhoa. Next base: position 81,976 of record JASVER010000236.1, on the reverse strand, counting down.
GGGGGGGGTGTGTGTGTTACCGGGCGGGGGGTTACCGGGCTGTGGGGTCCCCGGTGCTCGGCGGGGAGGCGGCGGCGGTGCCGTAACCCCCGCTCCCCTCCCAGTTTCCAACGAGGTGCCCGAGCACCCCTGCGTCTCCCCGGTTTCCAACCACGTCTACGAGCGGCGGCTGATCGAGAAATACATCGCGGAGAACGGCACCGACCCCGTCAACAACCAGCCCCTCTCCGAGGAGCAGCTCATCGACATCAAAGGTGGCGGGGGGGGGGGATTGTGCCGGTTCTCCCCGGGGGAGGCACCGGGGGGCTTCGCCCATGTGAGGAGCGGGGGTGCGGGACGGAGGGGTGCGAGTTGTTTTGGGGGCGCCGGGGTTTATTAACGTGGGTGCAGGGCGAGGGGTGGGAGAAATGGTTTGGAGGAGAAGCAGCGATGGGGGGGGGACTGGGCAGACGCCAAACTTGGCCACTGTGTCCAGTCCGTGAGTCCCCAGGGGGGTGCTGGCACCCTGGGAAAGGATTTCCCGAGGGATCGGTCGGCGATGCTCCCCCCCCGATAGCCGGGAGAGGCAAACCGTCAGCCTGGCGCGGTCGGAAAGCTGAGCTGGAGGGATGGGATTGTTGGGGGGGGGTGTAGGGACAGCGGGAGCGGCTGTCGAAAGGCATCGACAGGAACGCTGAGGACGCGGTTGATGTGTTCACGCTCTCTCCTTGACAGTCGCCCACCCGATCCGGCCCAAGCCTCCGTCTGCCACGAGCATCCCGGCCATCCTGAAAGCCCTCCAGGACGAGTGGGTAAGTGCTGGGTCGGGGCTGGGAACGGAGCTGAGCGCCGGCGGCGTTTCCCCGCCTGACTCTGCCCCGTCCCCCTAGGACGCCGTCATGCTGCACAGCTTCACCCTCCGCCAGCAGCTGCAGACCACGCGCCAGGAGCTGTCCCACGCCCTCTACCAGCACGATGCCGCCTGCCGTGTCATCGCTCGCCTCACCAAGGAGGTCACCGCCGCCAGAGAAGGTGACGTGGGGGCTGTGGGCCTCAGGGAGGGGGAACTGGGGAGGAGAAAGCAGCCCGTGGCCCAGCAGCGGGTCGTCTCGGTAGCGATGGCTGCGCTGGACGCCGTCTCCTTTCCCTTTCGAGCGCCTGTTAAACTCGCAGCTTTTCTCTGCCTCCGCAGCTTTGGCGACTCTGAAGCCGCAGGCCGGCCTCATCGTGCCCCAGACGGTGCCGTCCTCCCAGCCAAACGTGGCGGTGAGTCCCCGCCGCCCGTCTCGGCGCTTTTCCCCTTGGTCCCCCGCTGCCAATCTCCACTCTTTCCCCCCTGTCTTCCCCCTCTGGGTGTAACCGACCCCCTTCTCTGTCCCGCGCAGGGAACCGGGGAGTCCATGGATCTGGGAGAGCTTGCGGGCATGACCCCCGAGATCATCCAGAAGGTAAAGCGTCTTCCACTTGCGCTGCTACGGCCTTCGGCGGTGGCTGCTCTCCAGCTTTCCCCCGCGGGAGCCCCGGTCGGTCTGTGACCACCCTTCTCTTGTTTCACAGCTTCAAGACAAGGCTACGGTGCTGACTACGGAGCGGAAGAAGGTAAGCGACCCCGTTTCGCTCCGAAGATGCCGCGGCAACCGGGCCGTGCTGTGCCCCGAGAGACACCGACGTTTATCTCCGCACCTTTGTCCTTTTGCAGAGAGGCAAGACGGTTCCGGAGGAGCTGGTGAAACCGGAGGAACTCAGCAAGTACCGGCAGGTCGCCTCGCATGTGGTGAGTGCCCTGATGYGGGTGCGGGCTCGAAAACTTCCCCGTGTAGCTTGGCATCTGGGCCTCTCCTGGGCCGCTTCGCAGCATCGGTAAGGGGCAGATCTGCTGCTGGGCAGAGCGAGGAGAAGGTCCTGACTCTCTGTGCCACAACCAGCGGGGATCTGTGCTGGGATAGATGTGGCACAGGCTCCCGCTGTCGGAATGAAACACCCTGGGCTCCCTCAGAGGGCTTCTCGATTCCCTTTGGGACCGTTTTCTTGCTTGCGGCATTAATCTGGCCTCCTCCCTACCTCGCGCAGGGGCTGCACAGCGCCAGCATCCCAGGGATCCTTGCTTTGGACCTCTGTCCTTCCGACACCAACAAGATTCTCACCGGTAAGGGAGCCGGCTCTGCTTGCTGGGGACTTTGGGGTGTCACCTAAGAGCCCGCGGCTGCCTGGGGAGCAGGACCCTTTCTCTGTGCTTTTGGGGGATAGAGGTGGGGCACGGGGCATGARGGGTTCTCTCACCTGGTGGCAAAGCTTCTCAGGACGGTGGTCCCCAGGAAAGGTGGGGGGCTCTTAGACTTGGTTGGCCACAGAYTCCCGTCTCTCACCCCTCCCTGCTTTGTTTTCCAGGCGGGGCTGATAAAAATGTCATCGTCTTTGACAAGAGCTCGGAGCAGATCCTGGCGACGCTCAAGGGGCACTCCAAGAAGGTTACCAGTGTCGTCTTCCACCCCTCTCAGGTGTGCTCAGGCCCGTGTTTGGCCTCTTCCCTCACAGCCAGGCTGCCCCAAATTGGGTTTTCTGGGCCCTCTTCTGGTGCTCTGTTCTGGYGGGGTCTCTGCCTCCTGCAGACCGGTGATGGGCCAATTCTTGCCTGGAGAAAGCTCCCTCAGAGGGAGAGCTGAAGGTCTTTTGATATTAATTTTCCCTCCTTGTCTAGGACGTGGTGTTCTCAGCTTCTCCCGATGCTACTATCCGCATCTGGTCTGTGCCCAACGCCTCCTGCGTGCAGGTCGTCCGTGCCCACGAGGGCTCCGTGACGGGGCTGAGCCTCCACGCGACGGGCGACTACCTCCTCAGCTCTTCCGATGACCAGGTGAGACCCAGCCCCGGGCCACAGACCYCCCCCCTCCTCCTGCTTCTCATCTCTACTCAACGCACCGTTCCTCTCTTCCAGTACTGGGCTTTCTCGGATATCCAGACAGGCCGTGTCCTCACCAAGGTGACGGATGAGAGCTCTGGCTGTGGTAAGGCTGACGGCCGAGTATCCCCACCCTCGGGGGGCTSTTGTGAGCCTGGGGAGAAGGGATTTTTCTGCCTGTGGGTCTCTGGGCTCCTGGAACTCAGAAAAACTCAGCGGAGGGGCCTGCTACCAAATTCAGAAKCTCTCCCCAACCCTCCGAATCTCTCCCCAACCCTCCGAATCTCTCCCTCTGTGTCTCTGCAGCTCTCACCTGCGCTCAGTTCCACCCGGACGGGCTCATTTTTGGAACAGGGACGATGGACTCTCAGATCAAGATCTGGGATCTGAAGGTAGGGCTGGCCCTGGGCGTGCGGGGGGTTTGCCTTGTGACAAAGAGGCGTTTGCTGCCTCCCCAAGAGAATCGGCGAGGAACGGGAGGGTTCGCAGGGGGGCCGCTTAGCTCTGCCACGGGATGACTCTGTGCTGGATGCGCCTGGGCCTCGCTCGCTCCCACGGCTGGGAATTTGTCAGCGCGGCCCCACGTTCGCGATGCGCTGTAGCTCCAGCGCAGGAGCAGCTCCGGCTGGCGGCGGGTCAGCTTTATAGTCCCACGTCGGCTTGTTGAGCCCGTAATTGAGGGCAACAGCGCGTGGAAGCGGCTCGGTCTCCGTTCACCCGCCTACGTGTTAACTCTGAAGCAGACTGATGATACAGACCGACGTAGGCCGGCTGCGGTTGCAAGGATCTGATCTGCCGGCYGTGAGGGTGCTGCGGTTCCCTGCCGGCAGCCTGTCTCTAACTGCCTTATCCCCAGGAACGCACCAACGTGGCCAACTTCCCGGGACACTCGGGCCCCATCACCAGCATCGCCTTCTCCGAGAACGGCTACTACCTGGCCACGGCAGCCGACGACTCCTCCGTCAAGCTCTGGGATTTGCGTAAGCTCAAGAACTTCAAGACGTTGCAGCTGGACAATAACTTTGAGGTGTGTGATCGTCCCTTTTTCCCCCCCCCGACGCCCTGGCTGGGCAGGCTGGCAGGYTCCTCTCCATCCCAGACCTGCTCCCGCCTCCGCTCCTCTGCTTTGGGGGAGCCTGACGCAGAGGTGCTGCCCCCCAGCACCCCGAGAGGCTGGTTGGAGCTTCCTGAGCCTGCTCTGAAGCCTCGTTCTCCTTTTCCTCCGCAGGTGAAGTCTCTCATTTTTGACCAGAGCGGCACCTACCTGGCCCTGGGCGGGACGGACGTCCAGATCTACATCTGCAAGCAGTGGACGGAAATCCTCCACTTCACAGGTGAGGGGTTGGGGGGCCCTGGGAGGGCAGAGGCGGGAGGGGAGGGGGGTAGGTCCCCTCCTGGGGCTGCAGCGAGCGAACTGTGGGGTGCAAAGCGCTACCCACCCTCAGCGGGGAGCGGGCGGGGGCAAACCCCCCTCGGTGCCGTAACCACGGGCTGTCTTCCCTCCCCAGAGCACAGCGGCCTCACCACGGGAGTGGCTTTCGGCCACCACGCCAAGTTCATTGCCTCAACGGGCATGGACCGGAGCCTGAAATTCTACAGCCTGTAACCCCGGACGTGGGGCCGGGGTATCGCTGCCGGGCTGGGATTTGGGGTGGGAGGGGAATATCGGGGTGGGAGGGAGGGAGGGAAGTGGTTCATTCCTTCTGCGGGCTCCCCTGCTGTAGCTGTTGGCAGAGGGGAAGTTGGATGTCGCTTTCCCCCGTGCTTCATGGATTATGTCGGTTTAGTTTTCTTCTTCCCAGTTCCGTGTGTGTCTTTTCTGGCTTTTAGATTCTGTTTTGTGGTTGTTAACTGATGCAACAAAAGGCTCCAACCCCCGCGCCGGTGGATGTTTTGTGGCCGGGATCGTGGCGGGGATGTGTGGAAGGAGGGAGGGAGGGGAGGACTGTGCAGGTTTTGTAAGCAGTTATCTAGTTTCATTACGGAAATAAAGAACTATTCACCGTAGCCGTGTGTGCCAGCCCCTCTCGTCCCGGGGGTACGGAAGGCTCCTGTGAAGGGCCGGGGTGGAGCACAGGGGAGAGGAGGCTCCGAGAGAGCGGGCGGAAGCGCRGGGTGGGAGGGGGAGCATCGCAGCTGGGAGGGAGGTCTCTGGGATGGGGACGAGGGGACCCTCCTCTTTCTTCCCATCTCCCAGGGACAAACCACCACCACCGCCTCTGGCTTGAGCCGTGCTACGCACTGGTTTATTTTTCCAGCTTGCCCGGTGATGTCAGACGATGTCTGGCTGGAGGCAGGAGCTGCACGGGAGGAAGAGGAGGAGGAGGAGAGTGAGTTAGAGCTGGGATGAAGGAGCAGTTGGGGAGCAGAGGGGCACTCACCCGGCGCCTTTGGGCTCAGCCTCTCCGCAGTTTGGGGACCTTTGGGAAGATGACACGTCCCTGGGAGGTGACTTTACCCACGGCTTCAGCTGTCCTCCTGTCCCCCAGAGACCGACGCGCTCCTGGGGAGGGACGCGGGGCGGGGGGGTTGGCGTGGGAAGCCGGGACAGGCGGAGGTCCCCCCCCGGCAGCCGCAGGCAAGGAGCCGGGGGTACCCAAACTTACGTGAGGGCACTCCCAGCTGGCAGGAGGGCCGGCAGGGCTCGGGCTGTGCCAGGTGGCACACGGAAGCGCTGCATGAGATGTACACCTGGAAGCCACGGGGGGGGCCAGCATCAGCTCCGAGCCCCAAAGAAAACCCCCCCCTCAAGCAGCGTGGGCTCCCGGCGGGACCGTGGGCAGCCGGAGTGGGGTTTGCTCGGGAAMGATGCTGGGTTTTGGGGGTGTTGGGAGGRGGATTTGGCTCAGGGGGACCACCAGGGACCTCTGAAGTCCAGCAGCAGCCCCCCGGGGCGATGCTGCAGGGCACGCCTGCCCCCCTCACCTCTCCCTCCAGCACCGCCATGGAGGGGGGCTCCACGAAGGTAAAGGTGGAGATGACGAAACGCTGGTAGTGGCTCGGGAAAGGCAGCTGCGGCGAGGCCGGTCCCACGGGCACCAGCTGGGTCCTGTAGTTGTCCCCTGCGAAGGGGCACCTGGGCGTGCGAGAGGGACCCTGGGTTGGTGCGGGTGAACCCCCCCTGGCTTCCATCCTCCTCCTCCCCTGCTCACCCGTCCACCAGGATGGGCCACTGGGGCTCAGCCGCGGCGTCGGTGCTGGGGGACGCCCAGCAGTGGTGCAGGACCAGCACCAGGTTGGGGTCCGTCTTCTGGAGGAGGCGAACCTCCACGTAGATGGGGTCCCGGAGCACCCTCACCAAGGGGTAGTCGCCGTCGGGGTGGTAGGAGCTGTAGCTTTCATCTGCGGAAAGGGCGAGAGGCTGAGCGGGTTGAGGGTGGGGGGCGGCACGGGGGGGGCCGGCGGATGGGCTGCTCACCCGTGGCGATGCGCAGCTGGAGCCCCAGCGGCCCCGGCATGGCCAGGGGGATGGCGGTGGGGGGCACGGCCACCTCCATGCGGAGCGGCAGGAGGTCGCTGGCGTTGTAGATGCAGCGAGCCTGGAGGCTGCGGGGAGCAGAGCGGACCTAGATGCCCCCCACGCCCTCCAGCCCCCCTCAAAGCATCAGTTCCCCCCCAGCTCAGGGGTGGGCACTGCAGGGGTCCCCAGTCCCGGCACCGAGCACCCACAGGAGCAAGGAGGCGGGGAGCTGGTCSGGGGGGTGCTGCAGGCAGAGGGGGAGCAGGACAGGCTTTGCTGAGGGGGGGTCCYGGCTTTCTACCCGGCTTAGCCCACCTCCCCTTACATGTAGACGCTGTCCCGCGTGATGGAGCCGCGGGGGGACCCCTGGACATCGATGGTAGAGATCAGCTGGTTCTCGTAGATCAGCCGATCCTCGATCACCTGGGGCGGACGTGCCCATGGGGTCAGGGTCCTCCCCCGCGCTCTGAGCGGCTGAGGCGGGGGGTCTCGGGGAGGTGGGTGGGGGTGACACCCCTACCTGGACGGTGGTGCCGCACTGCGTGACGGGGAAGCGGAACATGACGAAGGTCTCCGTCACCCTGAGGGGCTCGCAGCCGGCCTGGGCGCTGGCGAGGCGCACGCTGTCCAGGTTGTAGGGTTGGGGGGCGAGACCCCGCGGCACCACCAAGACGAAGTGCCCGGCCAGCAGGCACTGCACGGTGGCTGCGGCGCGGGGGGGCCACTCCATCAGCCTGAGCAATGGGGACCTGCAGCCCCCCCCCGCCGCCCTTCTCCACCCCGGCTGGCCAAGGCGGTCGGCGATGGGGTGTCCCCAAGGGACCCCCCCTCCCGGCCGAGCATCTCACCCACCCGTGTTGCCGTAATAGCAGGGCGCGATGCGGTCCATGTCGTCGTAGCAGCAGCCCGCCTGCAGGCACCCCTCCCGGCCCGGGGGGGCCACGCAGGGCATCCTCCCCACCGCCACCTGGCACTGCTCCCGCGTCAGCTGGGTCCCTGGGGTGGCAGAGGGGGGGACATCGCCCTSAGCACCCCCCTGAGCATCCCCCTGCCCTCCCGAGCAGCCCTTTGCCCGCCCCGAGCATCCCCTCACGRCTATGACCTGCTGCTCCGGGGACAGGGAGGACCCAACCCCGGCTGCCACCCCTCCATCCAACCACCTTGACTTACCTGCCCCTGCCGAGGGGTAGAAGAGAGCCGTGGATTGCAGTAGACTGGGCTGGGATTGAAGCCCAGGACGCAACAAGCCAGGCTGGGTTTGGGGCTGTAATCCCGGACGTACCAGACCCGGCTGGGGCTGAGCCTGGAGWCCAGGGCGTACCAAACCCGGGCGGGACTGGAGTCCCGGGCGCACTGGACCCGGTTGGGGATGGCCGGGATGTACCAGCCCGGCTTGGCTCTGGAGAGCCGGGCGCACCAAACCTGGCTGGGACTGGGACTGGGAGCCAGGGTGAGGCAGCCCAGTTTGGCTCTGAAGCCCAGGGCGGAGGAGACCGGCTTGGGAGTGGATGTGAAGGCTGGGACGAGCTAAGCCCGGCTGGTTTTGGGGCTGAGCTCCTGGGCGTACAAAACCTGCTCGGGTCTGAGCACCAGCGTGCATTAAGCCAGGCTGGTTTTGGGGCACAAGCCCTGGGCGAAGAAAACCTGGTTGGGTTTGAGCCCCGGGGTGCAGCAGCCCAGGCTGGTTTTGGGTTTGAAGACCTGGGTGAAGAAGACCTGGTTGGGTTTGAGCTCCAGGGTGCAGCAGCCCAGGCTGGTTTTGGGTTTGAAGACCTGGGTGAAGAAGACCTGGTTGGGTTTGAGCCCCGGGGTGCAGCAGCCCAGGCTGGTTTTGGGTTTGAAGCCCCGGCTGGGGCTGAGCCCCGGGGTGCAGCAGCCCAGGTTGGGCTGGGGGCTGCATGCCCGGGCGTATTAAGCCCCGCTGGGGTTGGGCGATGGGGTGAACCATGCCTGGCTGGGGCTGACGCCCCGGGCGAGCCTGGCCAGGCTGGGGCTGAAGCCCTGGAYGAACCAAGCTGGGCTGGGGTTGGGGCTGCAGCCCGGGGTGCACCAGGACCGGCTGGGTCTGAGCTACGGGRTGAACCTGCTCCGAGTGGGCTTGGGGAGCGAGCTGGGGTCCCGGGAGRGTGAGGGCGGACTGGGAGACGTGGTGCAGGAGGCCAGGCTGGGACAGGGGGACAAGGACGTCAGCCTGGGTCTGGTGGACACTGTTGCCCCGACCGGTCCGGTGCTCGGTGCGCGCGTTGCCGTCCGTGAGGATCTCGTAGTCCCCCGGTTGCGGGCAGGTCATGTTGACTTCGTAGGAGGYGGCCAGGACCCCGCTGAGCAGCATCTCCTCCAGCTGCACCCTCAGGACATAGCGGTCCTCCTGCGGCAGGGCAGGGGGGACAGTCACCCCCAGCCCGCCGGTGCCGGGGGGACTGTGGGGGGGACGGGAGCCTCACCTTCACCAGGACGTGGCAGCCCTCGTAGCCGGAGGAGAAGATGACAGCACCGTCCGCCCCGGCATTGAGCCAGTGGAGGCAGATGGAGCAGTTGGCCACGTCGAAGTGGGTGCCGAACTCATCTGCGGGGACACGGTGGGTACCGGGGCAGTGAGGTGGCACAACCGGGTGCCGCGATGCTCCCCGGGGGAGGCAGGCGCACAGAAACCCTCCCCGGCAGCACGGCCCCGCACCGAAAACTCATTCAAGCCATCGAGCTCATCCCACCAGGGCACTGGCACCCCGGGGCACTCGGGTTTTGGGGTAACCCCCAAGGCGATCCGGCGCAAGCAGAGCCGGAGGGGGGCTCGCACCCGCCTGCCCCCCCACTCACCCATGACTTTGAAGCGGACGGTGTGGCCGCGGGTGGGGTACGCCAGCAGCTGCATGCCGTGGTCCCCGCAGTCGTAGCGGTACCGCAGGCGTGAGAAGGCGGCTCCCGGCCCCGGGGGCAGGAGGAGCAGGAGCAGGAGGAAGGAGCAGCTCCGGCCCATGGCGGCGGCGAGCGTGGCCGGAGCACGGGGTTTATCCGTGGGTCGGCACCGGGGTCACGGATTTATACCCGGCCAGCTGGGACGTGGCGGGGGGGGGGGTCAGATGACCGGTGGGGCCGTGCCGGGACGGTGCCTCCTGCCCCGTGGCACGGGGACGAGCTCTGCCCAGGGCTCCTCGCTCCCCTGCCGCCAGCGACCTCACTGCCCCCGGCCCCGCGGTCACCTCCCGCGGCCGTGCCAGGGTGACCGGGAAGGAACCAAAAACTGTTCAAAGAAACGTTGTCCCACGGCGGGAGAGACCGTCCCTGCAAACAGGGAATGGGGACGGCAGCGGCCGGGATGCCCCAGCTGGACCAAGCCATCCGGGCGGGAGGAGGGGGCTAGCGTGTGCCCACCTCCCCCCTYGCCACACAGCCTTGGGGTTTGCCACGAGCCGGTGGGGACAGCGGGTGGCATCTGGCTCCCCGATGGACACCCTGCTGCCGGGGCAGCCATGGCACCGGGAGCCTGCGGAGGGACCTGTGGAGAGCTCCGGTGAGTCTGGGGGCTGGGGAATCGGGCAGTTGTCCCCAAATCCCCCCCACGCCCCGGCTCTGCTCCGCTTTGGGGGAACCGAAAGTCCTTCAAAGAGCACTTTGTCCCATGGCGGTGAGGAGTCGGGAGAAACTGTTCCTGCAAAGGGGGAATGGAGACGGTTGCCCCGAGCATGGCGTGGGGCCAGGGGTCCCCAGGCCACCCCTCGGCCCAGCCGTCATCTTCCTCTGCTCTGGGGTGCTCCCCAGCACCCCTCTTTTGTGCGGGGCTGGGTGCTGCCCTCGCACCCTAAAGCAAGGGTGGTCGTGGTCCCACCAGCTGTGCCAGCCCCCTCCCCAGCTGTGCCATGGGGACCCCAGCCCTGAGATACCGGTCCCCCAAGCTCCGGGAGGAGCCGGCCGTGGTCCAGCGATGGGCGGGCAGGCAACGAAAAGCCGGAGCCGAATTTCRCCGGGATGGGGAGGAAGGACCTTGGTCCCCTCGGGTGGCTGCTGAGCGCAGCGCTTTGTGGGTTCCCTCCGCCTCCTTCTCCAGAAGTTTCCCTTCTGGGTCTTGTCTTTATTGCAGACTGAGTCACCCCCACCTGGCCCCCCCCCCCGCCTCGCCGGTGCGACGGTCACGGCCGGCTCCTGCACCCGGCTCCAGCACGTGCTGGGTGTCAGCGTGCCCCGGGTGCCCGTTTGCCACCCTCCGGCCCAGCCTCAGCATTTTTTTGGGGTGTTTCAAACCCTCCTGCCTCATGGGAGCCGCCRTCCTCGGCATTCCCAGGGGAAAACCCACCCCCCAGCTCCCACCACCCAACCCGGGCTCACGCTGAAAGGGCGCACGGAGCCGAGGGTTTGGCCGTAGCCCCCCCTCCCAAAAAAACCTTAACGGCCTCGTTAAAGAGCGGTATCACCTWCAGCGACACCCCCGCAGCCCCCTGACCCGCGGCTGTGCCTATATATGTACCTATATACACATAGGGGTCCTGGACCCGGTGCCCCCACCCCACGAGTGCAGGCAGGACCAGGCAGCGCCGGCTGGCAGGGTGCACTTTATTGGGTGGGGTGACGAGCCCAAGGGGGGGGCAGCCCCGGCCCCTTTCCTCCCCCCCCAACCATCACAGCTTCATGGTGGCGGCGGGGCCCAGGTGGAGCTCCAAGAACTGGATGATCTCCTGCCACGAGTGCTCCTGGGCTCTGGCGTGGGGTTGAGCTTCACCCCCCCACACCACCGGCCGGGGGGTGCCCCGGATGCTGGAGATGCTGCAGAGGGGTGAGCCRGGGGGCTCGATCAAATGCCCGGCCCCGGGGTAGGAGAGGAGACGGCAGCTCTCCGGTGCCATCCGTGCCATAGCCAGCTTGGCGAAGAGCTTGCTGTTGAAGCTGCGGTCGGCCTCCCCCACCACGAAGAGGACCTTCCCCTGGACCTTCTCGGCCGGGATGGCCGAGGCGCTGTACGCGGGGTCCCGGGGGTCAGCGAAGATGGCCGAGTTGTCCAAGGCGCCCACCTCCGTGAAGATCACGCGCTCGATGTAGTAGGGGATGGGGGGGATGCGGAGATCTTTGTAGACCAAGGGGTTGCCGTGGAGGAAGGCCGTACCGTTGATCCACACCGTGGCCACCACCTGCGGGAGGAAGGTGGCCATGGCCAGGGCCACCTCTGCTCCTTTGGAGACGCCGATGACACCCACGCCGGGGCCTCGCACCTGCAGCGGGGGGGGAAACGGAGCCAGCTGGCAGCACGGCTCGCCAGGACGTCACCGGCATGTCCCCAGTCACGAGGACAACCCGCTTACTGGGACATCCTGCTCACCAGGACATCCCGCTCGCYGGGACRTCCCTGGTCACCAGGACATCCTGCTCATTGGGATGTCACCGGGATATCCCACTCACTGGGATGGCCCCAGCCACCAGGACATCCCTGCTTGCCAGGACATCCCCAGATCACCAGRACATCCCTGGTCACCAGGACATCCCGCTCACTGGGATGTCCTCAGTCACCAGGACATCTTGCTTATCAGGATGTCACTGCTCAACAGGACATCCCACCCACCAGGATGTCCCCAGGACATCCCACCCACCAGGATGTCCCCAGGACATCCCACCCACCAGGACGTCCCCCGTGGTACAGGACTCACCTTGGGGTGCCGGAGGAGCAGCTTGGCCGCCTCCTCGAAATACTCCAGGTCGAGCTGGGCCAGGGTGCGGGGCAGGTCATCGTAGGCGAAGAAGGCCAGCGCCAGCACCACGAAGCCCCGGCTGGCCAGCAGCCCCGCACGAAACTCAATGAGGCCACCCGCACCCCCAAACAGGTCGATCACCCCTGGGAGGGGTCCCGGTCCTGCGGGCAGAGAGACCGTCACTGCCGGGGGCAGAGGAACCACYGGTGTCCATCCCACGCCCCGGGGGTCCCGCCTGGCCCTGGGGTGTCCCCGGAGGGGCCGAGGCTGGGTATCCCGGGGTTCCCTGCACCCCACTGCTCACCGGGTGGCAAGAAGAGGGCCCCGCGGACCCTGCCCTCCCGAATGGGCACCCGCTGCACGCCGGGACCCACGTACCACCGCTCGGCCTCGCAGGAGGCCAGCGGCCGGTCCTGGGGTCCGGTGACCAAGCAGAGGCCATCGAAGACCTCCAGACGGACGAGGAAGGGGCTGCCGACCACGTCCCGCTTGACCAGCCGTCGGAAAAGGGTGTCGGGCTGCAGGAACCAGAAGAGCCCCATGGGGCAGACGCCGGCGTAGCTGCCCCCCAGGGCGGCATGGAGCCCGGGGTCCACCTCGCCGGCCCCGTCAGCGCGGAAGAAGGCTCGTGCCTGGAAGCACTCGCCCTGCTCGTCCGTCAGCGATGCCCGCAGGGTGACCAGCTGGGAGGGGGACAACCCCCGCACTTGCACCCGTACCGGCCGGTCGGCCAGCGAGGACTGCGGCGTCACCGTCACCTCCACCATGATGCACCTGGGGACAGAGACGAGCATCACCCCCCGAGCACCCCCGCCCAGGCCCTACGGTCGCCCTGCCCAGGGAGGAGGGGGCTGCTTGGGGGCCCGCCGCAGGCTGGCGGCAGGGGACTGTCCCCCGGGATCCTAAAAAAASGACCACGGGACTTGGCGATCACACGATGGGGTTTGGAGCCCAGCCCGTCCCGCTGGCATTCCTCCTTCCCTGGTCC
>JASVER010000236.1:52969-67759 GCA_030449065.1 Oceanodroma leucorhoa | reverse complement strand
GGAAAGGGGCATTTATAGAGCAAGAAAAACCAGGAAGGTGAAGAGATCCACGCGGCTTTCCCACTCCAAGCTCCTTCCTTCCAGCCCCCCCGCAACCCCCAGCACCCCCGGAGAAGGGTGACCGGAGGCTGCGCTGCGCCGTGCGCTCCCCTCCCATCTCTGCAGCGCAGCGGAGATGTCCCCCCCTCCCTTCGGGACAGGTTTCGGGGCTCATTCCCAGGGGGATTGAGACCCCTCTTTGAGGAMGGGGAGCCTCAGGGGGCGAGGGGCCACGGTGATCCCGGGCTGAGGGAGATCAGCCTCGGCAGAGGGAAGGCCCCGACCTGGAGCCACCAGCCCCCCGCCCTGAGCCATTGGAGGCGAGTCTGGGTCAGTTCCTATTCATTTTTATAAAGAAAAAAAGCAAATTTGGGCAGGTGAAGCAGTTCTTCCAGCCCCCGGCTGTCAGCAACAGCCCGACTTCACAGGGCAGGGGGAATCCGGCAGCTGGTTCCTGCGGATCACGGCGCCGCGTATCTCCGTCCCGCTGTCTGTCCAACACCGGGGGCCCGGGCAGCGACTCCTGCCCACCGAGCCGCGGAATCGCCCCTGGAGAGGAGCGGGACCGGCAGAAATCCCAGCTGCCCGGGCTGGGAATGGCGGCGCCCCGTCTTCCCTCTCAATCCGTGGCCGTTTTGCGCCGCACGGGTGTCTTCTGGAGCAGGGCCAGCGTGTCCCGCTTCTCCACCCGCCGCAGCTGCTTCTTCTTCGCCCGTTTGAGCTTCAGCGGGTTCCGGATCTGGGGGGGAATTGGGGAGGGGGGGAAGAAGGGGCTTTCAGGCACAGAAACCGCGGCGAGGGGAGCCAGGCCCCTCCGCACGGAGCTGCGGGATGGGATTTTTCTCCTCCCGCTGCCAAAGCGGCAAAGGTAGCAACGACCCAAGTCTGGACACCGAGCCGTCCGGCTCCGGATCAGATTTATCCTAAAACTCCTCCCTGGGAACATCTCCCAAGTTGTCCCAGTTCTTGGGGGGGGGGGGACAGGCAATAACCCCGTCCTCGCCCCCCCGAGCTCCTGGGACTCGAGAGAAAAGCCCCGGCTTCCCCAGATGAAAGCCCGGCGCGCTCGGATCCCCGTCGATGCCGATTTTCCCTCGCTCCATCGCCCCRTGTGCCAGCGATCCCCAGCGTGAAAGAGAAGCTGTCCCCCCACCCCCACCCCGCAGAGGAAACACCCTCCTGGTGCAGCTGGGTTTGGTTGGATTTCCCCAATCCTCCCAGTGCTAGAGCAAACTGGAGCCCAGTGCCCGGAGTCCGGAGGTCGCCGGCTCTGCCAGGCCACCGCGGTGTCCCCAGCCACGAGCGGGGCCACCACTCACCACTTGGACGATCTCCGCCTTCCGTTCGTTCTCCAGACGCCGTTTCAGGTTCTCCTCCCGCCGCCGCTTCTTCTCCTGCGGGAGAAGCACCAAAACGTTCCCTGCAGGTCCCTCCCTCCGGGTTTAAACCCAAACCAGGTGGTGCAGACGCCGGTCAGGGAGCTGCACGGCTACAGCAGCACGAGCAACACCTGCCCAAGCATGAAATCYGCTCCGCAAAGCCAAGCCAGCGGCATTTTTTTCCCCCCTTCATGAGGCTTGAACTGACTGAGCGAGTTTCTTCCGACTCGGTGACTTGCAGCACGTGACCGTCGCAGCCTGGATTTGGCAGGACGACAGGGAATTCACCGTCCCGGTTGCCCAGGAGAAGGGCAGCCGGCGGGATTTGCGAGGCAGGCACCCCGCAGGGCTCTGCCGCAATAACGCCACGGCCCCGACGCCCCGGGATGAGGGCAGAGACGCGGGGGTTGCGTACGGAGAGAGGTGGAAAGTCGCCGGTCAGGGCCTGACTCTGCAACGCGGCCCTGAGCTGGCCCCAGCAGAGGGAAGGGGCAGCTCCAGCCGAGGGCTGGGACAGGAGAGCCCCCAGGTGCCCAGAAAACCTCCCCCCCGGTGTCACAAGCGCGGTCGCTGCCCCATGGAGAAAGCCGGTGCGGAGGGGCTGGGCGATGCTGCCTGCAGGGTCCTGAGCCCAGGGCCCAGCTCCTGAGCCCTGGTACCTCTCGYTCTCTCTGCTTCCCCTCCTGTAGCTGCCGCGCCAGGTCCTGGACGAGCTTCTTCTCCTGTCGCTCCTTCATTTTCCGTGCCCAGGAGGTGCGAAGGGCCTTGTCCTGGATCATGTGTGAGAACCTGAGCGGGCAGACGGGCCGCGTCAGCAGCCGGAGGAGGCAGAGCTGAGCTCCCCGYGGCTCACAGGAACCTCACCCAGCCTTTCCCCCCTCCGGACCCTCTCCAGAAACTCCTGGGGCCAGAACTCTGTGAAACTCCCTCAGCTCAAAGCCTCCCACAGCAGCCTCGGCCCCTGGACATCCCCTCCAAACCTTCCTCCCAGCTCAGGACTCCCCCAAAATTGCCTCGTCCTCTCTAAAGTCTATGGAAAGCTCCGGAGTCCCCCTGCACACCATCCCCGTGGCCCCATCAAAGCAGCCCTGCCCGCCCCACGGCCCCCCCGGGGCAACCCCCCCCTAAACCGGCTCTGCCCCCCCCCCCAGTCTCCCCCCAAAGCACCCGCAGAGCCTCTCCCCAGCTCAAGAATCCCCAAGCAGCCCTGCCTCCACCAGAGACCACCCCCAAATCGCTCCCCACCCCCCAACCTCGGAGCCCCCCCCCGAGGCCTGACCCTCGTCCCGGCGCCCACCTCTTCTTGCCGGGGTCCTTCCACACCCGCCCCGACTTGGGCCTGCCCCGCGGGATGGCCGCCACCGCTTCTTTTCGCTTCTTGGCGGCTTTCCGACGCCGCCGAGCCGGGGCCGGGGCGGGGAGCGGGGTCGGGGCCGCCCCGCTGGGCTCCTGGGGGCCCGGGGCCGCCCCGCACTCCCCCTCCATTCCCCACGCGGCCCCTTCCTCGACGGCGCCGTGCGATGACGTCAGGGAGGCGCCGCGCCACCACCGCCACTGTACGCATGCTCAGAGAGGACGAGCGACGCCGCCGCGCCCCCCCTCCCCGACCGCCATTTTAGTGTCGGGCAGCACTTCCCGCCTCCCCCGCGGCGCCGGGCGGAGGCCGCCATGTTTGTGTCGGGCAGACGCCTACCGGTGCCCGTCGTCGCGGCGGCCCGGGCCCGGTGCCCTCCACACCCCCGGTGCGAGAGCCCAGCGAGGCCCCCCCCCGCCCCCTGAGCAAGCCCCGGAGAGACGCGTGGCCTGGGCTGAGGGGAGAGGCCTTTATTGGGGGTCAAACCCACAGAGGGGAGCGGCCTCCTTCCCGGGGCCAGGCCCAGGCCCAGGGCCGGGGCGCGGAGGGGTCTCAGGCCCCGGCCGGCCCCACCGTCAGGCACCGGGGAGGCCCCCCCGGKGCTCCGGCACCTCGGCTGCAGAAGRGCTGGGGCGTGCAGTGGTTCTTAACGGGACGGCTGTGGGCTTGACCATGGCTACAGCACCTGGGAGAGGAAAAAGGGGAAAATCCCGCTTTGGGGGTCACGCAGAGAGACCCCCGTGGGCCACCAGCCCGGGGCGGCCCCCTCAGAGGGAAGAAGGGGGTGGGAGATGCCGCCCGGCTCCTGCCAAAACACTGGAGCTGGCACCCCAAGTCTCCCCAGGGCTCTGGGCTGCGACGGGCCCGGCCCCCCTCACCATGCGCGTGTAGTTGTGCTGCTTGACGGCGTCGTAGCCGAAGGCCAGGGCCGCCACCGCCACGCAGAACTCCAGGAGGCAGAAGATGACGAACATGGAATCCAGCCCGTTGTTCAGGATCTGCGAGGAGGAGAGCGGAAGGGTCTTGCAGGTCCCGCTCACTGGCAGTGCCCCTCATCCCCCTCCCCTGCGTGGCAGTCGCCCTGTTGGCTAGCCCTGCGTGGCAGTCGCCCTGTTTGCTTGCCCTGCGTGGCAGTCGCCCTGTTTGCTTGCCCTGCGTGGCAGTCGCCCTGTTGGCTTGCCCTGCGCAGCGGCGGGAGGCTCGGTTCCACCGCCTGAGCAGGACCCGGAGGCTCTACCTTGTTCTCAACGTCGGAGCACCACTCGGCTCTCAGCTGGTACAGCGTGTTGGTCTCGCAGCCAGGGATGTTGCGAGTGATGGCCGTGGTGTGGACAAGGGTGGCCGCCAGCGTGCTCAGGATGACCCCCACGTTGACGACGCAGCAGGTCTTCACCTGTACGGGTCACTCTGCGTCAGCCATCAGCAGTTCTGTCCCTTCTGCTCCCACCGAGAGCACAGCACGATGCCCACCCTGCCAGAGACCCCCGCGAGGTGCCACGGAGCCGAGGGAGAGGCCGCTTGGGGCTTTCTGTTTGAGCTGTCTGAGCAGGGGCACCTCCAAGCTGGATTATTCAACTCAGGTCACGTATACTCCTGGAGAAGCCACCCCGGGGCAGCCACTCTCCGTGACACCTTTTCTCCCTCTCATCCAAGACTCGCTCCACCAGGCCTCAAGCATCTTGTGGAGGCCCTGAGGCGTGAAGGATTGCCCACCCCTCTGGTCGACGGRGAGAGAGCTGGGCACCTCCCAAGGGTGAGACCGGCCTTAGGTGCCTCGCTGTAGACCCTGGAGGGGTCCCGCTGGCTGTTGGGAGGGGCAGAAGTCGCAGAAGCAACAGGGGGGATGCTTTGTCCCTCCCAGCCTCGCTGCAGGGGACCCTCTTACCAGCAAGATGTTATCTCTTTTTTCACTTTCCACCAGCAAAGAGCCTGAGACTAGGAGCTGTTCACAAAACGGAGGAAGGAGGGCGTCAGCAGCAAGGCACCCCTCCCCAGCACCCATCCCGCACATTCCGGCACCCCTCCGGCTGCGAAYTGGTGTTCAGGGCTGCACAGACACACCCTCCGTCCCCAGAGGGGACAGCCAGAAGATGTGGGTGTAAGAAGAGGCCCTGGTGACGCAGGGATCTGACCCCTGATCCACCGAGATCCCCCCAGATCCCCCCGCCCCCCGGTCGGCGAGGAGGTGAAGGCCGGGCATGTCCCTGCTTACCAGGAGCCCGAGCCAGAAGAAGACCCCGCTGGCCACAGGGAGGGAAGGGATCCAGTACTCTGACACCGTCAGGCTGATCCCGAACCAGATGTGGATGATCCCGGTGAAGATGTGGATGGTCTGGAGAAGGACGGGGAGGAGAGGGATCCCCCCCCCCCGGGTCACTCTTGGCCCAAAGCRCTGCCTGTCTGCCAGCACCGGCAAAGGATGGATATCACCGTTGCTGTTAGCCGCCTCCCACCCCGATCCCACTGTCACACCCCGTCCTGGCTGCGCCCCGCGGTGCCCAGAAGGGATTCGGGACGGCTGGGTCCGCTGGCGCTCGGCACAGCGGCATAAGCCAGCGAAGAGAGCCGGTCCCAACCACCACCTCTGCCCCAGCCAAGGAGAACCTCAAGCAGGGCAGTCCCTGGGGATACTCGGTCCCTKCTTTGTCCCCGAGGTGCCCCGTGTCCCCAGGACGCCGCGGTCTCACCCCCAGCGCCTTGGGCTGAGCCCTTCTGAAACCTCTGACTTGAAATGACGACACAGCGGGTGTGGGCGGCCTGGAGCCGGAGGCCAGCTGGGCTGCTCGGGGATCTGTGGCCGGGATCACCTCTGTGATGATCCTCACGCCTCCGGAGTCGGTCACTGTGGTGGCTGCCATCGCCGGTGGGCAGAGCAGAGCTGGGGAGCCGGGGGAAGCTGAAGGACCAGGCCAGCTCCCATCCTGCCCAGGGATCTGCCCAGGGTCCACGGTGGCGCAAGAAGCACTGATATCCTCTTACAAGGATGTTCCGCACCCCATCCTGCACCCCACACCTCGCCCCCCACCCAGGTACCTCCTTCGGCCTGGGTTTGCCCTCCTCCTCCTCCCCACGGCCGCCGTTAGCAGTCCCTTCGCTGCCCGAACCTCCCCGGGAGGTGGTGGTCGGGCAGGGCCGCGATCCCGCTGCCCTTTGCTCCCTGCAGGAAGTTTGTCAATGGAAATTTCGTCGGGCCCCTCTTGCTCAACGAGGCGGCTTTGCCARCGGAGGGGAGCCAAAAACCCCGCACGCACCCGCCTGCACGCACGAGGTGGAGGGAAGCAGGGAGASGGGCTTCGCAAGCCCGAGGTGGGCATCCCCTCCGAGGGCTTCGCTGCAGCCTGGGGAAGGGGTTGGACGCTTGTCCCTCGGGATGTTCCCTCACGAACACTTCGACCCTCTGGGTCTGTCCCCGGTGAGGACAGCCCACCCGCAGGAGCGAGCCGGGGAGGGCAGCAGCACGGCGTGCGGTGCCGGATGGCTCCGGCGCGGGCCCGGCGGGAGCCGAAGGGAAGGGAGATGCGGTTGTTTCCGATAGGAAATGAGAGCTCAGCCTGGGAACGGAGCCACCGCACATGGCGAGGAGCTCCCGAGGGGCAAGCTCGGAGGCCCCTTCCTCCCTCCGCCGGCCACCGGTCTCCAGGTCTGCCAGAAAACAGCGATTTCCTTCGTGGCCGCTGTCCCCCTCTGCTCGCCAGGAGGGCCGGGGTCCTCCCCACCGGCCTGCGAGACCCCCCCAGGTTTCCTGGACGTTCGACGGGTGCGGGGTAGGGTGCTGTGGGGTAGGATGCTGGGTGCTGGTCCCATCCCCTCTCATCCTCATCCTCCCCTGGGCTCAGTAAAGTCCCCAGCACTGGGCGCTGCAGAGAGCTCCGGCTCCGGGACTGCACAAGGGAGCAAAGCTCCTTGTTCCCAGGACAGGAGAAGGGGACAAGGGCCAAACGGGACGAGGTTTGACTCGACCTCCCCCCATGAGACTGGACACGGTCCCGTCTGGTTCGGGGAGCGAGCGGGAGGGCGCGGAGCTGGTGGAGGTGGTTCTGGGACCCCTCTTGAGCTTTTTTCCTCCCTTGGAGGCTGCGAATGTCTGACCGCTGCCCGAGGCTTTACCCAAGCTATTTCTTGGTGGAACAGGAATATTTAGGTGCGGGGTTCTGGCATCTCTGAGCTTGGGCACAGAGCTAGGGTTGGCTTCACACCGCGTTGGCAGCCAGCGTTAGGGGCCCCAACACCCCTGTCTCTGCCTGAGCCTCTCACCGCAGACCCAGGGAGGGCCAGGACCCTCCAGCTGAGGATTTTAGGAGCAGGTGGAACAACTTTTGGAAGGGCCTTTTCCTTTTCTTTGGCCCTAGAGGGAGCTGAGACGCCTGGTTTGGAGGCACACCGCTTCCAGAGCTCGGCGGAGGCTTCCAGCCCTGAGGCCAGCCGTGGGGCACGATCCCCAACGAGGGGTGAGCAGCAGCAGCCCCCCCATCCCGGCCTACTTTGGAGGAAACCAGGGGATCGGTGGTGCCAAACCCGGGCACAGGCTGTAGGTCACGGACAGCGGCCACGTCTCCGTGTCTCCAGGCAGAGCAGAGGGACCGGCACCGCGGCCACATCCTTGGCTCTTGAGTTTGCGGAGACGCCGGAGCGAAGCTGTCTGGCCACATATCCCCGCAGACCCTGTGTTTCTCCGGCGACTTTTCCGAAGGCTTTCTCTGCATCCCTGCCTCGCGGGCTGGAAACCGGGGGACTGACCAGCGGCTGACTGGGGCGATGGCCGTGAGCCTGGGAGCRGGATGGTGCCGCAGAGGAGGGAGCRGAATGCCRGGCGAGCCTCAGCAGTCTCAGCTCTCCCCTGTCCCGTTTTGGGTCCTTACAGCCAGACCATTTCCCAAGCTCCTTGTCCGTTGGCTAACAAGAGGGAGCACAGTCGGTCTGTGCCCGCCCCGTGCTCCCACGCACTGGGGAGTGGGAGGATTTTTRGCACAGCAGCAGGAGTTGTTTAGCTGGTAAACCCGGAGCACGGCTGAGCACTGGCCCCAGAAGATTTGCCCATAGCTGGGGGGTKGGAATCCCACCAAACCAGCCTAAATTAGGTCTCCGAAAAGAGCTGGTAGGACAGACCCAGAGCAGCGAGCTTCCGGGAGGCAGCGGGAGGAGAGGGCAGGGGGCTCGCCGGGCACCGCAGCCCACCTGCATCCCCCATCCCACGGTGGAAAACGTCAGGCGGAGAAAAGCTGCCGCTGACAGCGCCGGGCGCTCGCAGCCCCTGCGTGCTGGGGAGGAGCTGCCGATGGCGGTCCTCCATCCCACCGATGGCATTCCTCCATCCCACCGATGGCGTTCCTCCATCCCGCCGATGGCATTCCTCCATCCCACCGATGGCGTTCCTCCATCCCGCCGATGGCGTTCCTCCATCCCGCAGCCCCGGCGGGGGGATGCGAGCACTTGGCCTTGTAAAGGGCTGCAACTGGCGGCACGGCTTTCCAGGAAAAACACGGAGATGGAGGAGATTCAACCGCGTTCATCGCACTCCCGATGCCTCTTAGCCTTTAATTTCTGCTGGTAACTCGTTTCCGGAGGGAGAGCCTCTCTYGACACCTCGATGCTAACAAGTCCTGCGCTGGCTGGGATCTCATTCCAGCTCCGGCAGCACCCGAGGGGTAAGGAACACTTTAGCACCCGTGGAAATGCTGGGATCCCCTCTTTAGCCTTTACACAGGCAGGGTGTCCTCCAGCATAAGCGATGGCTTGTGTTCCCAGCTGAAACCGCCTGCTATGGTGGATTTCCTCCCAAATCCGCCTTTTCAGATTCCTAAAGCATTCCTGAAGTTTCAGTCTTTCAGCCAGAAACAGCCGTGACTGCCCTCGGCCCAGCAGCCGGGCTTGGGGAAGCGGCTGAGCAAAAAAACCTTTTTCCAAGCGAGGTATCCGTGGAGAAAGCGCTCTTCCCTTTCTAAATAAAGCCAGGTCCAGCTGGGGATGGCAGGAGCCCAAGGTAGGATGTTACAATTTATTTTGGAAACAGATGCCAGAGGAGGTGAAGCTTTTAAGCATCTGGCTGAGCAGATGCAGGGAAGCGGCAAGCCTGGTCGGTGGAGCCTTCCAGCCCTTTATTTGCAGGAATTTCTGGCTTTGCTGATATATACAACGCGCTCTTTAGATTTTTATTTTTTTTTTTTTTTTTTTGAAGCGGCAAGCCTGGTCGGTGGAGCCTTCCAGCCCTTTATTTGCAGGAATTTCTGGCTTTGCTGATATATACAACGCGCTCTTTAGATTTTTATTTTTTTTTTTTTTTTTTTAGGTCGAGTTTTGCTCTCCCGACAGCTGGAAATCTTTTCTTTGCTGTTTATTCTTCCTTTTAAATCTCCAGGAGCTGCTCAGGCACGGGCTGAGCGCTGGTGCCGGGCGAGACGTCTGCCCCGCGAGCGTGGCTTTCGGCGCGGCTGGAGAGGTGCAAACGCACCTGGGGACCCCCACGTCGGTGGCTCCAGTACAACGGCCCGGTGTCCCTTCGGATGTCACAGGACGGATGGGGGAAGCCTGGCTGGGTGCTCAGGCTCAGGGGGGGGTTCAGTGAGAGCCCCCCCAGCATCCCCTCCCAGCGCAGGACAAGTTTACGAGCCTGGTGGAACTGCAAGTCTTTTCCCAACCCAAAAAGCCCTGGKTTTTTTTTCCAAAGAAAATAGATTGCGATGGAGAAATGCTTTTCACGGAAAGTTGCTGCTTCCTGTGAAAAACTTTATATCCCCATAAAAATACCAAAAGTCAACATTTTGCTTTGCCTCCAAATGTTTCTGGTTCTCACAGGGCTGTTACGATACTGGTTCCAGAATGAGAAAGCCACATTTTCTGGGACAGGTTTCAGGTTTTTTTCAAAAAAAAAAAAAAAAAAAGCAGCTGGCTTTTATCGGTGCCGTGTTCCCCGGGAGGCACAGCAGTCCTTGGGCGGTGACGATGCCAACCCTTATATTTTCACTGCAGACACTCTGGTCTGTAATCCCAYGACCGTGGTCTGTGTTGTCCCTGCTCTGTATCCCAAAAAACCCTGAAGGGAACCTCCTCCCAGGGTGTTAAACACCGAGGTATCCRTCCCAGCTTGGGAAATGCGGAGCCGGGAGCAGGCAGAGGCAGGCAGGGAGGCTGGGGGAGCATCGCTGCCCGCTGGGGTGGTCCTTACCCTTTTTGTGGCACCGGGCTGACCGAGGTGGCTGCTCCAGCGCTGGTGGGAATAGCTCTGGTGGGACCTTTGGCACCTTAGGAGATGCAACGGGGAGGGAAACGCGTTGCGAGAAGGGAGCTCAAACCGCARCCGGAGACGATCTTTCGGAGCGGGGACCGCGCCGCGGAAAACCCCTCCGACGAGGGGCTGTCGCACGTGGCACCCGCAGAGCCACCTTCKCGGTGAAACCCCATCGCCGAACCACCCTAAAGGCTTTTGGGCAGGAGCGCGGCGGGTTTGCGCAGCGGCGTCGCTCCTAAAGCCCGTCCCAGATGCGTCCGTCATCGCCTTCCCGCCGCCTTCCGGCCTTTGATCGGTTCGCTCCCGATAAAACTCCTGAGGCTGCAGAAAAACTCCAGCGCGTCTCCCAGGCTTCACCGACGCGCCGCGGGGTTTCGGCAGGGCGAGGAMGCTCTGCCCTGAGAAGGTCCTTGCCCCATCCCGGTGGGATGGGCGCATGGAGGAGACGCGGCTGGATGGAAACGGGGACCGTCGCCTCCTCTGCCCGCTGTCCTGTGGGCATCATCTACGGCATCCTCCGGGGCGCCCCGTTAATGTCCGAGGCTAATTAACGCCAGCCGGTAACGGCGTGTGAGCCCTCCTGCCACCCGTCCCAGGACTTTGCCCAAACCGGGGCTCCCCGGGGTCTTACCAGGCACCAGCGAATCCCCCAAAGCCACTGGGACGCAGCCCCCCCACCCCATTTAGCCCATCGCGGGGACCGAGGTGGGGGGGGGGGGTTACCTGGGGGTGGTGACGCGCCCTGGACACGTGTCCGCAGCCTCCTCCGCACGGGAGGTCGGGGGGGGTTCAGCGTGGGGGGGTCTCCCTGGGGAACATTCATGACTCCCAAATGCAGTTGAAGAGAACCAGAACTTTCCGAGCAGTGCCGGTGCCGCCGGGCAAGAGGGGCTCGTCCCGTGCTCCCCACCTCCACCTCGGGGGCGGTTGGGGCTGCGGCAGACACCATAAATGAGCTGCTCCGAGTGCCGAGCCCGGCATGAGCCAGGGCCTCCGCCTCTCCCAGCCCGGAGATGCTGCCCGGGAGGCCACCGGGCATGAAGGTGTCCCCACAGAGGTCCCTTCCCTTCGAACCCCCCAACCCTCTCCATCACGGTGGCACCGGGGTACCCGGCGTGCCGTGCCATCCCTCGGGGTACCCGGCTCCCGGCGGGCCCCGTCCTCACCGGCACGGGACGGCGGCTGCCAGCCTTTGCCCTGTGTTTCTGCCACCCGCCTTGTCACCCTTTTTATGGCCCTTTGGTCACCGCCACCTTCCTGGCTCACCAGTGTGTCCCCGAGCGGGTCCCTCCCCATCACCCCGCCACGTCCCCAGACCCTCCCTGGTCCCTGCCACCCGCTGTCCCCAGCCCTGAGAGGTTCCCGCTCCTCCCCAGGAGGTTTCAGGGCTGCAAATGCCTAGAAGTAGACATATAGAAAATAAACACTTTTCCATAGAGCCTTAGAATACCTATTCCTGCGTTTCCAGCTGCACCTAAACACGGCAAAGCGGCAGAAAACCTTGAAAGCCTGTGGRAAGATAATCTGGGTTTAAAGATCGAGGGGCTCTGGGTTATCGCCGTGCTAATGCCCGATTTCACGGGAAGGGACATTTTGCAGTTGGCAGCAGCAGCGAGAGGCTGGCTCCGACCCAGCAGCGGCTCGGCATGTGGCCGTGGGACGCTCCGGGGAAAAAAAAGAGCCCGATGCCGGYGGAGGATGAACAAGGAGGAACCTGCCCCGGCTGCCGTGGGAGAGGAGGTACGGGAGGTTCCGGAGCCAGAGGTGAGGAGCCGGAGTCGTAAACGGGCCGTGAACGCGGGGTGAGCAGAGGCAGCCCTGTTCATCCCGCTCCCCCCATCTCTGGGGCTTTTCCTACCGAACCGGCTCATTATTTTTTCAGAGCTGGGAACAGAAATAACTGACAGCGAGTGAATAATCCATGAGGCTTTGGCTGAGCAGCGTGAGCATTGTCGGGGCTGGGGGGGGGAGCTGTTGAAAACAAAAAAGAAAACATTTAACTCAACCCAAAACTAAAGAGATGGTTCAAACAGGCGCTCGCTGACCCTGCTCTGGGGCTGGAGGCAAGGTTTGGGGGCAGACACTGTCCCCAAACAGTGGGGGGGACGCCCCAGGGAGTGAGCGCAGATGGAGATCCCCCCCCTTAGGGCACCGACAGCTCACCAGGGTGCTCCCACCCCTCCGAAAATCAGCGCCGGGCTCTCCCTGAGCTCAGGCTGCTCCTTTAATAACCTGGCTCTGCCGGCACGCTGTACCAGATGCTCATCATCACCCTTGCTCCTCGTTAGGTTCCCAGGCATCCCCACCCCTGCAGGGTGCTTAACGATGGAAGTCACTAACGAGCTCGTCAGGAGCTGACAAACCTCTCTGCTGGTTAAAAATGGACCAAGAAGCCTTTGGTCTCAATTCCCGCCCCCAAAATGAGGGATTTTTTGAGGGACTGCAGCACGGGTGAGGTTCGGGAGCGCTCCTCAGGTCCCTCAGCTCCGTTCCCAGCCCCGTGGGAACAGGGAGCACGTGGCACCGGTGTCCCCGTGTCACCCCAAGGAGCAGCCCCGGCCCAAGGACAGCTCCTTGGCTGGTGTAAGAACCCGGAGCTGCTGCCGTCACCGTCGTCGCCGCTGGCTGACCAGCTGCTCCAGCCGTGCTAAATATAGCGAGCCGTGCTGCTACGTATATACGGGRAGGGGGATTTAGGGAGGCAGATTTCCTAAGGGGGGGAAGCAGGTACCGGGGGAACCGTCATCTCCAGCGGGACCAGATGAGGGTGATGGGCACGGGAGACCCCTGAAGCCGGGTGGGATGAGCCCCTTGCCTGATGGACAGCAGCTCTGCGAGGGGGATTTGCAGCTCCCACACTGAGAAATCCCCAAAACAAGGAGACACAGGCCCAGCCGGAGCGTTTATTTCAAAGATAAAATAAAGCCAAGGGGGTACGAGCCGAGGTAGATGGTCCGGCTACCCCCGCGGCTCCTGCCGTACGTCGGGGTCTCTATAAGCTACCTGCTACGTGGCCACCAGACCTCACGGGGGTCCTGAGCCCCGACGTGAATGAACCCCAGCAGCCAACCGGGTATTTACGGGCAGAAACACCCCGTGAAACCCCAAGATGTCCCCCCTGGAGAAGCCCCTTCTCCAAAGCAGCCGGCAGGTAAAGAGCCTCTCTTTGAGACTTAGTGCGGGGGCAGGAGATGGGCAGGGAGGGGGCAAATTCGGGGTGCTTGCTGGCTTTTGGGAGGGGGTACCAGCGTGTCCCAGCCCGCAGCGCAGCAGGAGGAGGATGCCGTAGCCCTGGACGCGGGGAGCCGGCTGGGGACGGTTTTGGGAGCGTGGAGGCAGGACCCTACACCGACGTCCTCAGGGCCAGCACCTCGCTAGACTTCAGGGGCTGCAAAGAAACCCAAGAGCTGCTGCTTTTGGGAAGGGACAGGGCTCGGGGTAGCCCCCCCCCCGGCACCCACCGCCCCGTTGGGGTCTGTGGGGTCTCCAGCATCTCCTCCGCCCCCGCCCATGCCCGGTGCGGCGAAGCGGAGGTGCCGGGGTGCTCGCCGGGAAGGGGGGGGGGTGGCATGCTTTCCCGGGGTGGGGGAGGCACCGGCGGCGGTGGGAGGAGGTCGGTCATGCAGGCAGGGGGKCGGATGCTGCTCCTGGGAGCCAGTCCAGCCCCGATTCCGCTTCTAGCTGGGCTGGTCTTTGGGGTCGTAGATCACCTCGGTGTAACTGGGCGGCTGGGGCAGGTCAGCCAGCGGCACTGCCAGGTCCACCTGCGTGGTGCTGGGCACGATCAGCATGGCCTGGGGGGAGCAGGGGGGAGAACGGTGCTGGGGGTCCGGCCGGGGCTCGGTCCTGCTGCCCTTCGTCCCCTTGCCCTACCTCGTTGGAGCTGAGGCGGGTGGCCCGGCACCAGAAATTGGCAGTGGCCACGGCGATGCAGAACTCCAGGATGGTGAAGATGAGCAGCACGATGGAAATCCCGTTCCCTGCGAGCTCCAGGATGGGGAAAGTCCCATCAGCAGCGGCCAGGAGGAGGAAAACCCGGGCTCGGCCCCACAGGGTGGACCCCACCCCATATTTTGGGGTGAGGATTTGGGGGTTTCCCTCCTCTATCTCCCACCGATCCTAAGCACTGCAGCCCCGGCTCCGTGGGCACCAAGGTCCAACTCGGAGCCCTCCACCTCGCCGCTTTTACAGCTTGTGGAGAGAAACGGGCGCTTCCAGGGTGTGAGTCATCTCCTGAGGTATCAGCCTAAAATAGGTCAGGCGCGCGGCGCCGCGCCAGCAGACGGCCCCACGGTCGGGGTGACGCCGGCCATGGGCCCCCCGCTCCCCAAGGGTGACGGGGCTGAACCCCACAGAGGAGCCTGGCAAAGCTCCCCCCCCCCACCAGGGAAGGGCTCAGGCAGCATCAGGGGGGAGGCACGACAGCCCCCCAGGAGGGATGGAGAAGGGGACAGGGGAGGTTCCCAAAAAGCTTAGCCCTTTTTGGGCAGGCTCAGCCAGCCCTGGGCACCGCTCCTCCGAAAGCGGAGGCTTGGGGGGGGGGGGGCTGGCCGTGCCCCTGCTTACCAGGACGAGATAGTTGTAGTAGTCAAAGCTGGAGCGGTTGAGGTTGAGGTCTACGATGAAGGCGACGATGCCCAGCAGAGCGAAGATGGCGCTGATGACGTTCATGGTCTGGCTGCCCTTCACCTGCGGGCACGGGAGAGGCTTTTGGGGACAGCTTTGGGGCAGGCGTCAGACCCCAAAGCCCGTGGGGACACCCAGCGCCCCGGCTCTGCGGCACTGCCACAGGT
>JASVER010000236.1:38287-50574 GCA_030449065.1 Oceanodroma leucorhoa | reverse complement strand
GGAGAGCAGCGAGATGCCTTCAGCCCATCTCCCCCCCCCCGCAGCGTAAGGCCATACGGCCCCACGCCCGGCAAAGGAGCCGCGGTGCCCACGAGCTCCCACGTGGGATGCCAACCCCCCCCCAGCAACTCTGCTCTTGACCCCCCCCCCGTCTCCGCAAACTGCCCCCCAGCTCCCAGCACCCACCAGAGCATCCCCAGGGGAGGGGGGCTGCAGCCGTGCCGGGGAGGGGGCTGTAGGTTGTGGCACAGAGCGGCACTGGCATCCCTATGTCGGGGACGGATGCTTGCCACCCACCACCCGGGCAGAGGGGGGGACCAGCGCTCTGCCCCCCCCTCCCCGAGTCAGCCAGCTCTTGGGGAGTCACGGCACAGGGGACCCAGCCCTCCTTCCCACCCCGTGGTGGGTGCCGTGGGCTGTCCGGCAGCACCCCAGAGAGGCCAGGGGGACCCTTTTGGGGTACACAGAGGCACTAGGGACATGTCACATCCCCGCCACCCGCTCACCCCGGGGAGTACGCCGCCTCCACAGCCCCCCCTCCCGCACTGACCCCCACACAGCCTTTCTACCACAGGTTTATTTCTAAAACAAGGAGGCTCACACGACGGCAGGAGCAAGGGGGTTCCCAGGGGGGGCCCAGGCACCACCGGCTGCGGTGGGAGCCATGGCCACAGCGTGGGACTCCCCCGGGGCTGCCTCGGGACCCCCCACCCGGTGCCGGCGCACCGAGCAGTAGCAGCCGGCCATGCCGACGGCGGTGAGGATGGAGCACATGGCCACCATGGCCAGCGTGGTGCCGGGGACGGGGAGAGCCAGCCCTGCGGGAAGAGGCAAGCGGGGTGAGGGGGATGGCAGGGTCACCCCCCAGCCACCCCCCAGCACCGTGGGGCAGCTCGCACTCACCCGAGTCCCTCTTCTCCCCCCGCACCACGGGGGCCGAGGGGCGGCGAGGYGGTGCCACGCTGGGCTCCAGTGCCGTGGGGAGCCCCGTGGGGACCGGGGACGAGCTGGGCAGAGCCGAGAGCAGCCCCAGGGGACCGAGGTAGACGCTGGCTTCCCCCAGAAGCCCTGCAAGGAGAAGCCCGTCGGGCACCGCTGGGCACAGGCATCCCCCCCGTAGGGCTGGTGGATCCCACCGAGGGGGTCCTCTTACCTCCGCCGCCGGCCAGCCGGCGCCGCCGGCGGCCCCCGCAGCCGGCCGGAGAGCCGCAGCACGAGCAGTCGGCCCCATCCGGGGAGCGCCAGGCGGCTGCCACGCGGTCGTAGGAACAGGCTTTGCCGGAGGTGCTGCCAGCCCCCTCTGCCACCGCCTTCAGGTGACAGCGGAGGTAGATCTGCAGGGACAAGCATCCTCTTGCCGCACCGCCTGAGTTCCCCCCTCCTCGCACCGGCGGGYGGGTGGGTGTCACCCCGCACCTCCAGACCCCGCTGGCACAGACCTGGCTGCCGGAGGYGTTTGGGAAGAGGAAGGTGTCCAGCTGGAAGCGGAGGAAGCCGTCTCCACGYTGGGGTAGGAAGCGGGAGCGACCAAGTTGCCCATCCAGCAGGCACCTGCCGGGATGGGAGATGGGGTGAGATGGGCAATGCCACCCCCCCCCCCCGCCCGGGGCCAGCCGGGCTCTGCCACCACCCGCAGGGTCCCGGCAATAGTCACCCCCCCGTGCCCAGCCCCGGCGCTCACCCGTTGTCAGCGATGACCTCGTATTTCAGCCGCCCCGCCGCGCTCGGGCTGGCCACGCATTCGTCCACGAAGACCCTCAGGGGCAGGCGGGGGTGGGTGCTCACCGAGGCCTCGATGTTGATCAGCTCCCCCAGGGAATAGGTGGGCTGGCGCAGGCGGGAGGACCAGCTACCTGGAAGGCACGTGGCTGTGGCTGCCCCGAGCGTCACCCCGCGGTGGGAGGGGGTCCCCCCTACACCGGGGAACGAGGGGGTCTGGGGGCTCCCCCACTCACTATCGTACACGTCCAGGGCGAAGCGCAAGCGTCTCCGGTGAGCGATGGTGGAGCCGAAGGAGACCCAGGTGGGTTGGATGGCCCCGGACGAAACGCTGCCCGTCCTGCACCGCAGAGCATCCTCAAGCAGGGGGGATGACAGACCCCTGCACCACGTCCCCCCCCGCCGTGGGCAGGCACCCCCCAGCACCCTCCCTGCCCAGGGTGGGCTGGTGGACGGGGCACCGAGGGGTCCCCGTCGTGGATCACAAGCCGGGGGGCACACGGGGCTCAGCCGGAGCCCGGCTCCGTGGGGATCCCGCCTTACCTGGGGTAGTAACAGTCCACGGGGAGGGAGAAGGGTCTGGCSCGAGCCACGGCCCCCCCGGCCGAGGGCCGGTAGTGGAGGACGTTCCTGTAGCGGATGCTGTCCGGGAGGAGCTGGGGGAACGAGCAGACACGGGGCTGGAGGTGTCACCCGCCTCAGAGGGGGTGTCCCCTCCCCGTCCCCAGCACCCCGGGAGCCAGAAGGCGAGAGCCGGGTTTCAGGTCGTCGGTAACGGCCCCGCTCACTTTAACCGGCCACGGGCACAAAGGGTGGGTGTCCCCGGGGGTGCTCCCCATCCCCCCCCATGGGGACCGTGCCAGGGGGATGGCAGGACCTGGGGGTCCAGCCCCGGAGCTCACCTGACACACGGGTGCGGTGACAACGACGGCACGGGCACCCACGGGGGACGGGTGGTTGTGGAGGAGCCACCAGGTTTCCTTCCCAGCCACGGGGGCTTCGGCAGTCACGGCCAAGGATGCCCTGACGCTGTCCCTCCTCTTTGGGACATGGTCCCCCCCCTTCCATCCCCCCCCCCCGGCTCCTCACCTCCAGGGTGGTCCCACAGCCCACGAGCGGGTGCTCCAGCCGGTACCCGTCCCCGTCAGCGGCGGTCACCCCGCAGCCGGATCCCAGCGTCAGCTCCCCACCGGCCACGCGGCTTCCCAGGAGGCCGGCCGGCACCGCCACGGAGAGCCACGCGTGGCCACACGTAACAGAGACTGTGGCGAGGAGAGAGGGGGGCTGAGCCAGCTCGCTGGGGACCCCCAGGCAAGCCCCCCCCCGTACAGACAGCCCCTCGAGTTCCCCCGTTTTAGCATTTACAGCCTCGGGGAGGAGAGGGAGGGAGGCGGCCCCCGGGGCTGAGCTGCTTTGGGCCGTCGCCCCAGGCCACCCGTGCGGCTGTGATGGTCCCGAAGGGTCCCCGCGGGGAGGGGGAGGAGATGCAGGACCCACCCCAGGGCTCCGGATCCGGCCTCTCAGCCCCAAGCCCGGGGCTTGAGGCAGTTTGACCTACAGACCTGCCCTGCCTGGGGGGGAGAGGAGACCGTAGTCCTCCTCCGCCGGGAGCCAGGCACCACCCGTGCCCACCACCACCCCCCCCCAGGGCAGAGGCACCCAGCAGCCCAGCCTGGGGGGGCACTACCCGCTCCCCCTCCTCGGGGAGGGCAGCCAGACCCAGCAGGACCCCCCCCCCTGCTGCAAAACAGCCCCTTACCCAGGGCATCCTGCGCCCAGGCTGCGGCCGCGAGAAAGAAGACAAACCACCTTCCCCTGAGAGCCTTCATCGTGGTGCAGGAGGAAGAGGAGGGGCAGCCTCCGCTGATGGCTTTTACACCTGGGCCAAGGTCGGGCGGCCGCAGCTCTCCCAATGGGAAGCCGGGTGGTCCCTGCAGCCCCCTCACACCCACCTGGGGCCCGTCTCCGCAGAGCTCTCCTCCTCCCGGGGGGGCAAACCAAGGGCCCCCCCTCCCTGTCCCTGTCCTTGTCCCGGCCCTGCTCCTTCCCCCGGTCCCGGTCCCTGCCCCAGCCCCGCTCCCTCTCCCTGCCTGGGGGGGTGACGGAGAAGGTGTGGGGGGGTCAATCTCTGGCCCTGTCCCCCGGGCTGTGCTGGGACGAGGGGGCACACGGCTCGCCCAGGGACCCCCAGCCTGCCCTCCCCAACCCGGCTGCCTCCGGGGACCCCCCCCCTGCCCTCCAGACAGGGGAAGGGGTGACAGGCAGGGCTGGTCCTGGCACCGTGGGACCCCGGGACACCCCTGTAGCCCACGGGCCTGGGGGTGGGCAGCCCCCAGCACCCCTGGGGTAGAAGATAACCCGCTCGCCCCACGGCTGCCCCTGCCCAGAGCGCAGCGCTGGGGTACGTTCCACCCCGGGTGCGGAATCTGGCGTTTATTCTTGTTAAATTTCCTGCCGCTGACGATTGCCCCACGCTCCCACCCAGCCAGATCCCTCCGCGGGGCTCTTGTCCCTCCAGAGAGTCCCCAGCACCTCCCAGTTGGGTATCGCCAGCAAACTGGCGAAGGGTGCGTTGAACCGCAGGGACCGGTCTCCAGCCACCCGTAACCCCGTTCCCTACACCCCTCTGAGCCCCGTCCAGCGCACCCCGTTCCCGCTCATCTCCCAGCTGGACGCCTTGTCCAGAAGGATGCTGCGAGGGACAGGCTCAAAAACTTTACTAAAATCCGGAAAAACAACATCCAGTGCTTTCCCATCACCCCCGAGGTGGGTGACCTTATCGCAGCRGGGTATCAAATCAGTCAGACGGGACTTTCCCTTCGCCAGCCCGCGCTGACCGCGCCTGGCGATGGCGTTGTCCTTTAAATGCTTTCCAGGAGCRCCCGGGATGACCTTCTCCATTATTTTTCCGGGTACTGAGGTTAGACTAACAGGGCTGTAGTTTCCTGGAAACCGCAAACGCTTCTCGCAAATTGGGATACGGCTGACGATGCTTCCCAGCCGGCGGGGACCTCCCCGAGCGCCTTGGGGAGAGGATTGAGGTGTGGGGGGGGTCCTGCTGCGACACCCACCAGCTCCTCCAGCGCCCTGGGATGAATCCCACCCAGCCCCGCAGGCTCGGGGAAATTCAACTGGTACAACTGGTTTCTTGCGGCTCAGGGAAATGGTACAACTGGTTTCTTGCGATGTCCGTGACCTCAAATGGAAATACCGCTGTCCCTCCAACTCTGTTTGACACCCTCGGGCACACAGATAAGCCGGCGGTGCTCGGCAGTGCCGGGGGCGGCTGTGGGAGGGCAGATGACCAAAGAAAGGCACCGGGAGCAGCTAAAAGCGGAGAGGACGCCCCGGAGAGACGAGTGCCCGCRGGATTCTGCCGGCCTGAGCTTGCCCCGAGGACGGGAGGATGCTCGGTGGGGCTTTCGGCATCGGGGTCCTGCTGGCCCTGGCAGGCGGCACGGCCACGCGGGGCTGCGGTGAGTGTCAGCCCTCCCGCGGAGGCACCGGAGAGGGACCGGTGGCCCTGTGAGGGGCTGCGTGGAGGGGACGTGGGGTCCCCGGTGACCTCCCGCCCTTCTCCTTCCAGTCGCCCCGCACCAATTCGTCTCCAAGATGCTGCAGCGCCTGGAGGAATCCGTCGAGACGGACGAGGAGCCGAACCCCAGCGTCCTGCTGGCCATGAACCTGGCCGGGGCCACCGGCGGGAACACCCACAAGTGGCTGCTCCAGCAGATACAGGAGGAAGCTGTGGAAAGAGCCCAGAAAGGTAGAGAGGGGCGGGAGGCGCACCCCAGTCCCGGCGGACCCAGTCCCCGGTCCCCCAAATGCGCCCCAGCTGCTCTCTTGTCCCCGCAGACATGACCTCGGGAAAGGTGGCTCTGTACGTGCTCGCCCTCCTCTCCTCCTGCCACGACCCCCAGCGCGTCCAGGCCCTGGGGCAGACCGTCGATCTGCTCCGCGTCCTGCAGCAGAAAACGGACGAGGAGATGGCCAGCCTGGGTACGCCGCCACGGGAGGGAGCACCCCGGGGTGCCCGGGGACGCCTCTCCTTCCCCGGCCCCTCGTCGGCTCGCGGCATTTTGCTTTGCAGAGGCGGAGGGCATCCCGAAGACCACCCTGTACGGCGTGAGCCTGGACGCCCTGGGTCTGTGYCTGGCGGGGGCGGACGGCTACCAAGGGGCATCCGTGGTCCTGGCCAAGCGGGTGCTGAGCCCCGAGAGCCGCCTCTCCGTGGGTAAGGGACCCCCCGGGGTCCCACCGTGTCCCCTCCCCTCGCAAAACCCCCGCTCCCGGGGGCTCTGCCGGGCTCCGCAGTGACGCCGGGATCTCGCAGACACCCGGGCCATGGCGGCGCTGGCGCTGGCGTGCACGTACGGCCGGACGGAGCTCCACGACGTGCGGGACCTGCTCCGGGAGGCACTGTGGACGGTGACCAACGGCTTCCTCGACGAGCAGGAGAAAGGGGATGGCACGATCGGGAACATCTACAGCATGGGGCTGGCCCTGCAGGTACGGGGGGCGGCTGCGGCACCGCGGCCGCCCAGTCCCGCTCTTGGGGCTGCTCATGCCGCCTCCCGCCTTCTCCGCAGGCGCTGGGGTCCACGGGCAAGTTTTACGCCCCACGGGAGTGGGACTGCGCCCAGGCCTTCTCCGTGGTGTACGGCCACGACTACCACCAGCCCATGGCCATCGCCCAGGTCCTGCCTGCCCTCGTGGGCAGATCCTACCTGGATGCGGCTGGCCTGGACTGCGCCGGCACGTCCCCMAGCCTCCAGCCGTCCCTGTCCCCAAAGCTGGAAACAAGGGGGGTTGACAGAGGTACGGTTCACAGAGCACCCCCAGATCCTTCTGCGCCCTGTGCCGGGCGCCCAGCCTGCCCCTCTGCCCTGCCAGCAGCCCCCATCACGGTGCACTACTCCATCATCAACAAGCTGCAGGGACGGCACTTCACCTACAGCATCTCGGTGAGGGTCCCGGCCGGCTCCACGCTGCTCGAGGTGCTACAGGCAGCGGCGGCGGAGGAACCCGACATCTTTAGGTGAGAGCCAGAAGGGCTGGGGGGGATGCCGGGACATCCCCGCCCCCAAGCCCTGAGCTTACCCGCCTCTCCGGCAGCTTCCAGACRGAGCAGACGTCGTGGGGCCCCATGGTGGTCTCCATCCACGGGCTGGCCGCCATCCCGGAGGACAGGACCTACTGGCAGTTCCTCAGCGGCGGGGACGCCCTGCAGGAAGGTGGGCAGCCCGGGGTGGGGGGTACGGAGGGGAGCCGTGCTCGGGCCTCACGGCCGTCCCTCCGCCGCAGGGGTCGGCACCTACGAGCCGCAGGACGGGGAGCACATCCAGGCCGTCTTCAGCACCTACTGAAGCCGCCGAGGGAGGCCTGCGCCCGCCATGAAGGCAATAAAGAGCCATTCGCTGCAAAGATCCGTGTGCGTGTGTCTGTGTCTGAGGCRGGGGTGCCCCGCGGCCCCTCCATCCCTCGAGGGGACACCGAGGGCCCTGCCTGGCGGGGACTCATGCCCGGCACGGGGTGGGGGGGTCGCGGGGGACGTCATGGAGGGAGACGGGGTGGTGGATTCCGCCAGTTAGGCCTTCCCGGAACTAAAGTTCCTCCCCGCGTTTCCCGCGTGCGCTGGAGGGACGGACCGCTCTACCGGAAGTGTTTCCCGCCGGGCGGCTCCGGAGGGGAGGACCCCATGGCGGCGCCCTACCGGCACTTCCGGGCGGGCGGCGGCGCGGCCCGGCGATGTGGCGATGGCGGCTCCCGCCGTCGCTCCCGGCTGGGGGAGGTCAGGGGGGACCGGGCAGAGCTCCGCGGGGCTCGTTCGCTGCTCTGGGAGGCTCGGGGGGGAGCGCGTCCGGGCTCCCGGGTCGGGACGAGCCGGGGAGGCGGCGGGGGGGGGCCCTGACATGGGGACGCCCCCCCCCGCCCCCCGTATTAACCGGGTCTGGGTCTCCCGGGTCAGCTGTGGTGGCCGTGGGGGGGGATGTTGGGATGCGGGGAGAGGGGGGATCCCTCCCTCCGCTGCAGCCGGAGCTGCTCCCGGGAAGCGCCCCCCCCCCCCCCCCCGGGTCCCCCTCCCGGTGCATCAGGCCCCGCTCTGAGCCCCCGCTCTGTCCCCCAGGTCCCGGCGGCGTCGCCGTCCCCCGGGCGGGCCTCAAGAAGTACGTGCTACCCCCGGACTACAGCGGTAAGGGGGACACGCGAGGGGAGAACCCCCCCCACGGGGGTTGGCGGGGGCACCCCCCAATCTGCTGCCACCCGCGCCCCCCTGCACCGGGGTCCGGTGACCCTCACACGYGTGTCCCCCGGCAGGTATCACCTTCCCGGAGAGGACGAAGCTGAAGTTCATGGACAAGGTCCCGGCGGTGCCCAAGGTCAGGCGGGAGCCCCGGCAGCTGCGTGACATCCGCGGCCCGTCCCGGGTGGCCACCGACTTCACCCAGGGGCAATACGGGATCCTGGTGAGCGGGACGGGGCCCTGCGCCCCCCAAACCGGAGCCGAGGGGGTGGCAAGGGGGAAGCCCGGAGGGGGCCGGGGGCTGCGTTTGGGCAACCTGGGCAGGAGGTGGGGAGGGGGCAGGAGCTGGGCACCCCCGGCCGGTGCTGAGCCCTCCCGTGAGTGGTAAAAACTCCAAACAAAGCAGCAACCGGAGGGGACCGGTCCCAAACCGGCTCCGAAAATCTGCGTTGACTGAGCTACCTCCRTCGGGAAGGGGCCTCAGCTTCCCCAGCGAGGGGATAAGGAACGTAATACCCAGCTGAAATGGGAAARGCAGCTCTGAGACGTCCTCAGCGAGGCTGCTCCCCCCCAAAAACCGCACGCGAGGGTGCGGGGAGGGATGGCCGCAAGCCCAGGGCAGGACAGGGGAACCTYTGTCCCCCCTCGTCCCGCCACCGCTCGGTCCCGGAGGTAACCCCGTCCTTCCCCCCACAGGCCTTGGGGGGTGGGTACCTCCACTGGGGCCACTTCGAAATGATCCGCCTGACCATCGGCCGCAGCATGGACCCCAAAACCACCTTCGCCATCTGGCGCGTGCCCGCCCCTTCCAAACCGGTGACGCGGAAGAGCTTGGGGCACCGCATGGGGGGCGGCAAGGGCCCCATCGACCACTACGTGACGGCGGTGAAGAGCGGACGGCTGGTGGTAGAAGTCGGCGGACGCTGCGAGTTCGGGGAGGTGAAGCCCTTCCTCACGCAGGTGGCCGAGAAACTGCCCTTCCCCGCCGTCCCCGTCAGCCGCGACGGCCTCCGGCAGATGCGACGGGAGGAAGAGGAAAAGAGGCTCAACAACCAAAACCCCTGGACCTTYGAGCGCGTCGTCACCTCCAACATGCTGGGGATGCGCAAGTACCTCAGCCCCTACGACCTGCGGCTGAAGGGACGCTACTGGGGCAAGTTTTTCCTCAAACACAGGGTGTAACGAGCAGCTGGGGAGGGGGCCGCCTTCATTAAACCTTCCCSTAAGACCCTGCGGCGGGTCGCTGTGTGTTTTGGAGGCGCAAACACGGGGCCAGGAGCGTCGTGGAGGTGATGCAGGTATCGGGGGCTTGTCTCCCGCTGCTGAAACCCCCCCCMCAATCCCCGACGCACCCCGGAGCAGAGCGTGGGTGAGCTCTTTATTGAGGAGGAGGGCTGCGGCGC
Organism: Oceanodroma leucorhoa; assembly: GCA_030449065.1. Taxonomy (NCBI): domain Eukaryota; kingdom Metazoa; phylum Chordata; class Aves; order Procellariiformes; genus Oceanodroma; species Oceanodroma leucorhoa. The sequence goes on along the minus strand of JASVER010000236.1, from coordinate 41,208 downwards.
TGGGTGGTTGCGCATCCGAAGAGCCGGCGAAGTCGCCGCAGACGAGCTCCGAGCGAAGGGAGAGCCTCCTCCTTCCACCCCGAGCGAGGCAGAGCCCTCTACGTCGTCCCGCACGCTGCCCCGGGGAGGAACGGCGGCTCCCTCCGGCCGCTCTCTGCCGCTTTTCGCAAGGGGCTACTGACCGTCGGCCAAATGGGGAGCGAGGAGGGACCTCGGGGTGTTCACCCGGCGGTGGGAGGGAAGGGGGGAGCGGGGCAGGTGGTCTTCACTCCTCCGGGGACGTGCGGGTTGCGGCGGAGGGATGTCCTCGGGGCTCCGGAGACGAGGGCTTGGCAGGAGGRTCCCGGGGCCGGCGGTTGGGGTCTCTCCGATGGCTGGAGCCGCAGGTGGGATCATCCGGGYGGTGGGGCAGGAGGGGGAAAGGCCACCTGCAACGGGGAGGAAGAGGAGGCGCCGCTGAGGAAGGGGACGCGGCTCCCACCCCTGCGGCTGTCCCCGTCCCTCCCCGATGTGGCTGTTTGGGGGCGTCCGGGTCTCCGCCGGCACTTTACGGACACGCTGGCAAGTCAAAACGGGGATGAATCCCACCCGGCTCAACCCCACCGAGGCCTGAACCCGCTCCCCGGGCGTGGGGGACCCCGAGTGCCCCCCTCCCGCCGTGCGCCCGGTCACCTGGAGGGCAGCGGGTGGGAGGGGGGGGGTGTCTCAGGCGAAGATGCTCCCAATGCTGGCAGCCAAGATGATGGCGAGGATGATGCAGCACAACATGATCATGATCTTCTTCTGCGCGGGGGAGAGAGGGGCCGTGAGGCAGGGCCGCGGGTGGCACGGGGCTGGGGAAGGGGGGACAAGGGACAGGGGAGAGGGGCGGGGGAGGCAGCGGGGCAGGTGTGAGCTGGTCCTGCGGAGCACCGGGATGCGGCTGTGCCCGTGTCCCCTCGGGACAGGCGGCCGAGCGCCAGCGCGCATCCCCAGCGCCGTGACTTACCCAAAACCGCGAGGGAAGACGGTCCGGCCCGGCCTGGCACAGCCCGTGAGGTTTGGGGGTGTCCCCAACCCCGCCCTCCCCCCCGTCACAACTCCACCCCGAGGGGCTGCTTCGCTGCAGCACCCAAAAATGGGGACGGGTCCCAGACCCTGGGTCCTCAGCCAAAGCTGCCAGCCCGGCCGTGATGCCACCGCGAGCCGGAGCCGTGCTCAGCCCAGGGGCAGCCCTGTTTTGGGTGTCCGGGGTGCCGGCACCCCGCTTGTCCCCGCAGCCCCCCGCCATCGCGTTGTGCACGGAGAGGAGAGGCGCAGGGCGGGCATCGGCAGGGATCTTTATTGGAACGGGAATTAAATCGCCGCGACCGCCGCGTCCTCCCGCCCCAGCTCCCCGCAGCGCCGGGGCAGTCGGCGTCGGGGGGGGGGACGTGCCCGTCGCAGACATCAAGGCCACGAGGGGACAAAGTCCCCGGCGGCTCCGTCTGCCGCGGCACGGGGGAAACCAAAGCTCAGCCGGACCCGCCGGCAGCTGCCGGTGCCACCAAACCCCCTGTCCCGACCGTATCCCCGTCCCGGATGCCCATGCGGGTGAGGGTCCGGCCCTCCCCTGCCCCCAGCGAGGCACCTCGGCTCCTCTCGCCGGGGCCGCGGCACCGGCTGCCGCATCGCCGCGGTGCCAGCACGGCCCCCGGCCCCCTCACTCCCCCCGGCAAGAGATGGGGGGGACCAGGAGAAGTCGATTTATCAGCAAAATAAATAATTGAGTCCTGTCCCCTTCCCGCAGGGGACACGAGGACAAGAAGGGACCGGCAGGACAGCGGGGGTCGCGGGGGATGATCCGGYGGGGGAAAGCGCTCCGGTGACGGGACCCCTCCACGGAGGAAAGGCGAACCGGGGCCCGGGCAGGTGCCGGTACGCGGGGGCTGAGGGCAGCAGGTCCGGGAGAAGCGGGGAGAGGAGGGGGCCAGGCCGCGGTGCCGGGGAGGGTCCCGCAGGGAGACGTCGCTGCTGGGACAGTCGGAAGCGTCTGGAGGGGGGGAAAGGGAGAGACGTCAGCCCGCAGGCGGGGGGGCCGGCAGGGAAGGGGCCGAGGGGCTGCAGCAGGGTCCGGAGGAAGCGGGGACGGCAGAGACCGACGTGGGGAACGCGGAGCCGAAATCCAGACCCCTGAGCACCGCAGAGCCCCGAGCGCCGCGGAGCCCCACACACCGCGGACCCGAGGCCGACCAGCACCCAGCACCCAGCACCCCCAGCACCCCCAGCACCCCCAGCACCCCCAGCCCCAGCAGAAACCGAAGCACCGGAGAACCAGACGCCGGCACGGGCACACAGAGCCCCACGAGCAGGGCATGATGGAGGCGCCAGCCCATCGTCCCCGACCCCCCCCCAGGGCACTCCGGCCCCGTGGTGGGGTTCCCCTGCCCCCCRACACTTACAGACCACAGCCCCCGCCTCGCGGGGGAGGGGCTATTTCTTGTTTAGCCCCACGGAAAGTCCGATGATGAGGGCAACTATCCCCAGCAAGAGCACCACTACCACCGCCAAAATCAGCATCTTCTGGAGGGGGCGAAAGGGGAGACGGGGGCCGGTTACGCCTGCTCCGTGCGGGGGGGGGGACGGAGGGCAGAGGGGGGCACAGAGGAGCCCCGAAAAGCCAGAGATGCTGCAGACCCGGGGACAGGGCAGGGGGCTGAGGCCTCACCAGCTCATCACACCTGAGGGTAGGAAGGGGCTCAGGGCTGGCGGGGGGACAGAGGGGGACAGAGCTGCCAACCCCACGGAGGTCACAAGGGAGGAGCAGGGACCAGTTGGGGGAGCTGGGGGTCACTGGGGGCTGGTGGGAGCCATTGGGGTCATCTGGGGGACCACTGGGGGTAGGTGGGGACACGAGGGGTGACTGGAGGACACGAGAGGTGGCTGGGGTCACAAGGGGGGCT
>JASVER010000235.1:458619-477878 GCA_030449065.1 Oceanodroma leucorhoa | reverse complement strand
GGCTTTTAGTAGCTGCTGGTTTTTTTTTTCTTCCTTTTTTTTTTTTTTTCTTTTTTTTTCTTCAGCTGAGGACAATCAGACAAATTAGAAGCCCCAGGCAGCTGCAAATGGTACAGGTAAACAACAAAATGCTGATAATAGTGGTGATTGTTTTTGACACTGGGAGTTCTGAAGGTCAAAAGGAGGAAAACTTGAGACAGCAACAGTCAGTTTTCTGAAACTACTGGTAAGTGTCTGATTATTCTACTAACAAAAGTTGGTGAATATTTTGGGTTATATGCTTCCAGTTCATGAAGAGTTTTGCTTTCTGAACAGTTCAGATCAGTTGGTTATTTGCAACAAATGCATTTATTACTGTATGGAGCTTTATCAGGATGGCTAAAGCAAATCCTGTTCATGGAGCACCTAATGATAGCGGCCCTCAGAGGGAAAACAAAAGCAATATGATTTACTAAGAAAAACTGTCATTAGAAAAGCCATTATATAGCCTTACTGTTTAAAGAGGAAACATCAACCATCTTCAAATGCAAACAGAGCTCTTTGTTTTCTATCGCTACAAATGTTAACTGCTCCAGTAAAGGAGTGCCAAAACTGCCCACATCTGTGTAAAATGGGTGCCGTTGTTTATACATCTGCTTAATATCTCCACTGAATTTGTACTCAGACATTAAAAAAGAAATAACTGCCTGAGCCCACCCCAAAACATCATTCTCCTTGGTGCTTTGCCTCCACAAGGGAATACAAGTGAGAGATGGCCACTGAAATTAGAGAGGGACAACAGAAGCGTCAGTAGAGCGTTAGAAGAGCATTCAGAGTACCAGGAGGTGAGGAAAGTCTGCCTTTATTTCCTCACTGCCCTTCGTCGCGTTGCACAGAAACTCGGAGGTGGTGCAGCTGCCTGGCTGGGGAGTTCCTGGACCACCCGATGACTGAAGAGCAGTGGATGTGCATACGGAGCAGCCCTGACAACCAGCTGTATCGCAATTATACCCGAAGAGCAAGCTTGATTTTCATACCTACAGCTCACTTGTAACTTGAGTCCCGCAGATCTTTTCACAATCACACAGTTCACTGTGAATATACAGAATATTTTGAAGCAACAAGGTACCCAGTACTAGAAACAGTTGTACTATTATTCCGAGCCTGACAATTGGGAAAATTTTCCAAATTCAGATGCTGCACATTCGAGCTCCTAAACCGATTTGAGTTTGAGGCAGATACTGCAGAACCTGAAAAGAACAGCTGCAGCCACATCTTTTCATGTTGCTGAGTTCACCTCTCAGTGTGAGCACAAAAGCTGCTTCTAGAAATTCTAAACTTAGCATTCACTGAACAGATTCCTAAAACATTGGAGAATATTTTTAAACGTGATGGTTTCCTGGCAAGATACATCTTAGCCTAGCAATGCAGGACTGAAGGGAATAAATGCAAGGAGACTATCCCCTTGACTTTCGAAATGTCACTGGGTACAGCTGCGTCTTTAGAGCAGGCTGCCACGAGCTAATGCAAAGACATTCCCAGACCAGTACTTCTACTGGATAGCCTATTAAACGGGGAAGTGTTTGGTTAGAGGAGGCAGGAGCATAGCTCAGTGCAGCAGGGGGAACTGTTCACCTGCGCATTACAGATCCTGGGAAAGTAATTAGCACGTTGAGCATAATGTTTTGCAGGTTTTTTTCCAGGGTACTGATAATCCAGAACCTGCCTGCATCAGTGTCATAATCCAGCCTTAAATTAGGGGAAACAGCCTGGATCCTATACAAATGGCAAGAGGTGGGGAGAGGTAGAGGACCTGGTCCAGTTATGCCTGGGACCAGAAATGATATAAATATGTATTTTGAGACTTTTTCCTCTCCCATTTAGGAAGATGTCTGCAGCTGCAGTGGAGATAAATGAGCTGGCCAGCAAGCACTCTGAGAGCTGAGAGGTGTTTTGGTTTTTTTTTCTTAAGTAATAGCGGTTTTGTTCCTCCTGATTTATGCCTGTGCTATGTAAAGCAGCCATGTAAGGGAGAGCTTTCCACATAATGCTGTGAAAGTGGTGTAATCAGGTTCAGGCAGCGAGGCTGTGGCACTTTGCCAGCGTTAAGCTTAAGTAAACTGCGAGAGAAATTGAAGCAGTTGGTACTGGCTGAACTCTGGCCCTGGATTAAGCTGAAATCTTGCTGGTGTCATGATGGGACTATTGAAGAGTTATAATCCCATTGGTTTGAACTAGCAAGGGGCAGCTTCACTCACATGATAAACAGCAGAAGGGAATCTTCTCCAAATTATTATCAAATGAGTAGAGACTTAATGCTTTGAAAAGTGAAACTGTGAACGCTGCCGTTACGAAATTACTGCATTAGAGTAATAGCAGAATTGTTCCTATTCTCTTCATTGCTCCTGCGAATTAACTGATTTTATATTATTTCCCAGTGATACATACTGTATTATTTATTGCTGTAATCAGTAAGATTCTACTGACATAAATAACTTTGCTTGCGCAATGTGTGACTTTGTTTTATGGATCCACATTAATGTATTAAATTAGATTTCACTGGAGATAGCTTTTGCTACAGTGCATCCAGAGAAGACATTTATAAAGAGACTGCTGCTTGGATGACCTTGTGTTTGAACTTTGTTTTTTTGCAAAAAAGAGTTTATAAAAAGCAAGAAAGAGCATAAAGTAGGTTCGTGGAGGATATGAGACAATTGAAGCCAATGTGAGGATGCAGTCCTTTCTTCCAAATGCTACTTCCTTTAAGACACATGTGGTGAACACCTACAGCTTTTGTGGTCCTACCAACTTGTTACGAATAATTACTAACGCGGGACAGGCGAGTGATTAAAAATTGCTTTTGTCAAGAAGCAGCGCAGGTGAGCACTAGGCAGGGACCTGCCCTTCTGGGGGGATCAGGCAGAGGGTGCTAGAGCCTGACGTACCCCGGGTTCTCCCAAGGGTGTGGACGGTCACAGTGTACGTTCACCTCAGCTCACCATACCTGAAACCCGGCCTGTTCTTTTAGGTTCCTCAACCCAGCAAGTGAAAAAGGTTTCTCAAAGACAATGAGTAATAGTCAGATTCCTCAGTAATAGTCTTGGTTTAATTTTAAAAATAATGATAATGAATTAAAATCTGTTATAAAACTACCCTGTTGCATGAATCACGACAGTCGCGTAGTGTGACACGCTGTTTATGGCAGCCGTGTTGGATCTGTCGCCCTCTGAGGTTCTCTACAGGCTGCGAAGCAAAGGCGGAATGGAAGCAGTGGTCACAGCAGACACCAAAAACTCCCACGATATTTGAATGGCGCCGGTGTAAAACCCCAACCTACCAAGCTACCCAGAGCTGAGGAGGGGAGGACTTTCCTCCCCACCTCCGCCTGCTGAGGGAGCCGCCCTGCCGCCCCTGCCCCGCCTCCCGGGCAGCGGCGCCCACTCCGATTGGGTGGTCACAGCACCCCACGTGCATTCGGATTGGGCGTCCGTGGTGTCCGTTTGGATTGGGTGGCCAGGTGGGGCCTGGGATTGGTCAACGGTGGCTGCTCCCCGTGGCTGGGTGGGATGGTGCGCTGGCTGGCTGAGGGGAGCGGGGCCGCCATGTTGGCAGGCTGCGGCGGCCATGGCGGGAGGCTCCAACCTCTGCTGTAGCTCACTGAAACCAGTCGGAGCATTCACTCGTTGCGTGAAGACAGGCGCGTGTGCCCCCTCGGATGACATGCACCAGCCTTCCTTAGGAAATCGGGTGCCAAAAGTGCGTAACCATAGCTCTAACTGGTACCTGGTGAAGTTCAATGGCGGCTGGTTCCTGCTTCCTCTGCCAGCATAAACCCCATGAGCTGCAGAAGGAGCCGTGGAGAGGATCAGGGACATGTCCGCATAGCGTAGTGCAGGGTTGTGCAGCGATACCTAAGCCAGCTGTAAACGAGATGCAAATGTTAGCATGGTGAGTTAACGTTCACCTCCTCCGGGCGCATTTACCCGCTTTGTGGCATGCGGAGCCATGCGTCATCACCTGACACTTTGCTTCGCCGAAATACCTGCTGACATCTGGCAGTGCAAGTACGAAGCACAAAGCGTCGATACTGGAGGTACAAAAGCTAACCCATTTGTGAAGTTATATTCCTTAGGTATTCCCAGATAGCTGGATCGTTTGCTTTTCTGTTTAGTCAATGCTAACCCATAAGGTGAAGAATCTATATATGTGGTGGTTATTCATATTCAGAGAAGCTTGGGTGTGTGGGCACATACCGCCGTGCTGCTGGGCGTTGCCGTTCCTGAATTAGCCCAGCCGGACGAGCTGTGCAGCAGAGCCCTCCGCGGGGTCTTGCTCGTGCCGCGGAGGAGCAGCACGTGGATGCCGGTGCCGCCGTAAGGCTGCAGGCAGTACCGGAGCCTCCTTTCGCCTCCCAGGCAGGTGTCAACTCAAATGCCAAGTGGTGATAATTTAAATCGTAGCGCGGGCCATCCTTGCATCGTCTAATTTGACAGGTGCTTCATTTTAGTGCCACGAGTAGGTGACATTTGGAGATATGCTCGCCTGCTTTTTCTCCCAACCAAGGAAAAGCTGAACTTGTAAGCCTTGCACCACCGTTGAGGATAACTGAGTGCCACTGAAAAGCCAAAGTGAAAGGGCCAGTGAAAGGCAAGAAGCACGCCCAACTTACTGTAAGGACTGTCTTACTAATGCTGCCTACAGGGATGGGACTCACCACTTTTCTCCAAAGTTTTATTTCTGTCTTGTGTTCTGAGGGATGACGTAAACGTACAAAAAAATCATGTTCTTTGCAAGACAGAGCCAGAAGACTATTTGCAGTAAATAAGAACTTTCATCCTTCTTGTCTTTGTCCTATAAACCTGCTCTGGAGAGCTCACATTTTTAAAAGAGAGTTCTCTAACGCTTCCGTAGCAGGAAGGGGGAAAAGGCACATTTTTGTTCAGTTGTGAAATGGTGCAGTATTGCAGATTTGCCCTCTGGAACCTTCTCAGTGTGTATCAGTCTATAAAACTATAGAGCACTGGGGAAAGAAATATGCTTTCAAGAGGTGATCTCTGACGTTAGATGGTAGACAGAAATCATCAGTAACTTCCACCCTGCAGCATGTAAGAAGGTATAATGATGCACAGACACCACAAAGCAACATTTAATGCCTATTGTGTTGATAGCAGGGTTTCTGGGCTACACCAGTATCACAAAGAGTTACTGTCATTATGGTGTCTTAAGAAACGAGTCAGCTAATAAAGACAAAGTTTGTTTTGTGTTGTTTTGGTTCCTTTTTTTAAAGCACAGAAAATAATATCCGTTCAGCTCAGGTATCTTAGAAAAATGAGCCTTTCTACCAACAAAGGAGAGATGGGGGGAAGCATAAGACATCAGCAGATATTTCTTCTTTGGAAGAAAGAACAAGAAAACAGTGTAGCAGCAAGATTTGTGCTTATTAAAAGATAGCGCTAGGGCTCTAGGCAACATTTATCAGACACAGTCACAAAAGTCTAGTGTGGGATTTACCACTGCCTATCACTGGGAAAAAAGAACAACTAATGAAGCCTGCATTTGTTCAAGCAAGTCAAATATCCCATTAAAAATCCTAGTTGGCATTTCCAGGTAGGAAAAGCAAGAAAATACATTTTCCAAAGGGGTTGTTTGTTAGAAACGAATCTAACGGAAGCTTTTCCCTGGTGGCCCGACCAGCAAGCTCCCGATGCTGACCGCCTCGTACGTGAGGTGTTGGGATGCGGAGGACTGGCCTTAGCCACCCAAGATGGTCATAGCTTAGTGTGGGTCATTCCACCGCTTCGATCCAGATAATAATATTTTCTTACCTCTAATAGGAAAAGAAAAAACAAATGCTTCCCTCCCCAAAATCTCAGCTCCTTGGAGGTGCTCCAGGCAGGCCTCCTGGTGGAAAACTCTCCGGGCTGTCAGCGGGCGGTGGCACTCCTGTGGCACAGTGCCTTTGGAGTGCTGCACGTATGGTTCCTACGGCCGGGACAGCGATCGGCACCAGAGACAGGGTTGGTTTGTTTTTCTGGAGGGCACGAGGGTGGGAATTTTGTTTCAGCCCAAATCTGACAGGGGTTGTGTTTTGGGAGAGTGTCCTCCTCCACGTCCGGTCACGTAGGGGGGTCTACGTTTCCCTTCACCTGGGCTGCGTGACGGGTGGCTGCAGCTGGGGCGAGGGGATGGTGCACAGCTAATGCCTCCCGCTCTCCGAGCCCACGTGCCGGATAAAACTTGTCAGCAGGCTCTATCATCTGTATCTGGCAGAGTGTCCAGGGAGGAAAAGAGAAAACATGGGTTTGGGAATGTGTAAATTGCCTGTGGCATGACACGGAAGCATCAGAGAGGGGGCAGATATATGATCCGTACATATTCTGTGTGAGATTGACAGCTCTGTATCTGTCCCTTGGTCTCCCGTGTAAGACGGAGCACGAAGACCAGGAGCCAGATTTCTGCCCAGCCGCACGTGCTCCCTCTGCCTGCCCAGCGCCGTCGGGGTTGTCAGTAAGTCCATCAGGWGCAGGAGTGTTCCTGACTGCAGAGCACATACCCAGACCGAAATTCCCGGTGCGTGGAGAAGTAGCAGGAAGAGCTGCTGACTCCAGGCCAGATGCTCATTTGAACCACTACTTGCAAGAAGCAAAAATGCCTAAAAGTATCTTACAGCAAAACTGTCTATTATATTTCGGTGGCATAGTATCAGCATTTAACTCACTGTAGACCAAGATATTGAAACTACTGTATTTTAGTTATCGCCTCTAAAAGACTTGGAACATCAAAACCCATGCTGCCTCATTTTTTCTCCATTTGCAAATATCTTTGGTGAGAGAAATTGAACAATAAATTTTACTTTTAGTATGGATAATTATTAGAGAGAATCCTCTAGTCGAAGATGATGATTAAAGTGTTCTTGTACATTTTTCACTCCTACAGAATTTAACATGCAAGTTGTCTTTCTCACAATGTGCAAGCTCAGAGGTAAAGGATCTATAAGGGACACAAATAGCTAAATGTGTGTGGGATACAAAAAAAAAAAAGATTGCAAGCTAGTCTTTAATCTGATGGTAATCTCTGTTTTTAAGGCAGCATTCTTTGCTTTCCATGTATTAATTAAAGTACAAACTGGCTGCTAAGCTTATCTTTACAAAGTAGGAACTATTAATATTCTTCTTTTTTGTGCTTCTTTTCAGCTAAGGCACAGAAATGCCAGCTGAACCAATTAGCTATCTAAAGTTTAAGGCTTATTACACATGCTAAGAAATGAAATTCTTGAACGTACAGTAATGAGGTACCTTAAAATGCAAGAGAGTGGGCAGATGCAATCAATCAAAATAAATCCATCGGTGATACTCTCTTTAACATTTTATTGGTAACTATAAAGTGAAAGTAGACCAGCAGTGATCAGAATAGAAACCCTCTGATTAAAATTCAATTTGTTTTCCCTTTCCATAGTTGAGAAGACTCCATTCAGCAGGTAAGGGTGAATGCACTCTGGGAAAAACAAGCAGAATTAAATGAAAACATCATCCGATTCAGATCCGAAAAAAATAAACCTTGTGCTTCTCCCTGAAATAAGCAGCCTGACGTTACACATCAGCATTGTAAAAAGAGTAAAATAAACCCAACAAGTGGAAAGATTGTGGTTTTAGATAAATATTTTTGTTGTTGCTGTTGCCTGAGACCATATATTTTTGTTTTCGACTCATTAACCTGAAGACAGAAAGAAATTAATTCTTGGGAATGCTGTGATGTACTAGGAGTGTTTTAAGGTTCAGTACTCAATGCAATTAATTTCCCCAACACTTAGCAATGATGCTCACATACATTTGTATGTATAACATCCAAGTATGAGCTGGCACTGCAGTGGCAAGGACGCTTTTGTCTTGTGGGGAAGCTGTCTTACTGCAGACTGTCAGCTCAGACCGACCGCGTGGGACCCCACCGGGTCCCACCCTGGCACCGGGACGGGCAGTTTCTGCGGTGGGCAAGTGGCTGCGCGTGTTTTCAAGAGAGGCTTTCAAAGTTATGTACTCTGAGGTCCAGTAGTAGCTCTGCACTTAAGGGGCTGCATCCCCTGCTTTGAAAATGTATCCCTGGCCTTATTTTTTTTAAATCCTCTTCTAAAGCTTAATTCTCCTTTCGGTAGTGGCCACACTCAGCAGGGACTAAATCAACTCCTGCTGTCTTCAGCGGGAATTCAGGGCAGGTAAGCAAGAGTCCAGCAGGTACCTAAATTGCCTGCTAATACCAACCCTTGGCTATTACACATAACCTCAGCTAATATACACACCTCTAACCTGGTGACTTTGTCCAGGCAGAAACCGTGCAATTTGATACAGAGAAGATTCTTTTCAGCAGATCAAGAAAATTTCAAGGCAACGCCCACTGGCATCACCGTGATTAATCTCTCAGTTAGCTTTTGACAAATCTCTTTAAGACAGTGGGAGAGTCATCGTGTTCGGAGCTGTGCTGCCGCCAGACTTGATGCAGGAACCCTGCAGCCTTCAATGGGAAGACCAAAGATGCTGCAGAAAGTAATGCTCGCAAGTTTTGTGTAGCATTTTCCGGACGTGATTAGTGCTATGATGTATTGTGCGGTCTATCAAAGGTACAACTGCTTGGGAAAGTGTAGCATCAGGATCTTCGGATCCTGTGCTAATTCCTGTGCGTTTTTATATTCAGCCTGCCTCAATTCCCTGTGAACTATCAATTTATCAAGCCAGACTCATTTGGGATGCAGCTGCTCCGCATCTCCTGGGGTCTTACAGATCTCAGTGTGCGACCTCATTCCCACATCCCTGCCATAAGCTCTTACCAAAGCAGCATGCAGTTATTATGATATTCTTCATCTCATCTTCTGAACTGCCACTGTGTGCTCTGTGCTCTTCCCTGGTCACCGTGTTTCACCCCACAGGCAGCTGCAGTTCAGTGTCAGGAGAAACAATTCTTGGGGGTGCAAATGTTTATAAAATGCTTTTAGACCCTTTTGAATTGGAAGTGGCTTTATAAGGCCTATCATTATATTATTATTCTAATTCCACAGAAACATCTAAAGCATGAATATTGTCTTGGCAGGGTTGGCTAGGAAACATGGTTGATGTAGTTGATGCTTTAAAAAAAATGTCTTCGTGTTAAACGATTGCAGTTCACTGTTTGGTAGGTTACCAGAGGAGACACTTCTTCAGCTCAGTTTCATGTGGAAAGAGCTGCTTTGAATCTCATGGGGTGCCGTCTTCCTTAGCTTGTGGCCTCTCTTCCACATCTCCCCACTGCCTCCCAGAACCGCCTCGTTGTGATTTACTGATGACCGGGCGATCTCAGGTTAGCTTGTTTTCTTCTGAACTTCTATCAAGTTGTGTTTGCTCGCTGAGCTAGCTGCCAGCGCTAGCTGTCTGGTTGGCTCAGTAGTGGCAGTTCTTTGTACTCTTTATCCCTGCCCGCTCCCTTTCTCCGGACAGTGCTTGTACTACTGTGCACTGCTAAACATTTCCCTTTGCCTTTGCTGGTGTACCTTTGTCCTCACCGACAACCATGTCACAGTTTCRGTTCACAGTGTGCTTTTTCAAGGATGCTGAAAAATGTAGAACGGTTTTATTGCTCCACATCCCGACACACAACAAGAGCATTTAATTGATGTGGCTCATTTTGTTCCTTCCCCTCGCCCTACTCAAGTTTGCAAGGAGACGGGCAGACAAATGAAACCTCAGCATTAAACTGCACCCAAATAGACATGCTAGACAGACGATGCATCAGATTTTTGTTTATGTTTTTGAAAGGAGCTCAGTTTTCATATATGCTAATAAGATAATGCTACCTCCTTTGTTTTTGTTTTTTTTTTTTTTTTTCCCTGGCACGGGCATTTTCATGGTTTCAGGTTTGGTTACAGCTGACTTTTGCTGCCTGGACTTCTAGTTGAATCTTTTTAATTTATATCTTCCCTTAAAGAAAAAAAATGTAAGCGAAAAAGGCCATGATGGCTTAAATGCCACCATCACCATATATACTGCATCTCATCTCAAGTTCTGCCTCTGCAGGGGCCCCTTCACGGAGTCCTCTGAGGACTCTTAGCCTTATTCTACCAATAGCTCTCTGTTGAAAGCCTGTGCTGAAGAATTATTTCTTTCTTACCATTAAATAGCAATGATGTGCAGCAAAACACATCCAGAAATTCATTTTGCATGTTACAATACGAGATGGACTTTCACTCAGGGCAACTGGGCAGCAGGCAACAGGCACCATCCAGAAAATTTGGTAATTCCTTTTTTTTTTCTGAATAAAGTACATTCTTGAGAAATAAATGCACTTTCCCCCTTAAAAAATAAGTAACAGTTAGGAACAATACAGCCAAAATGTTTTATTTGGGCAATACAAATACAATCAAATCAAAAATATCACAGATTTTCATACATTAGTAAGAAGTTACTGTACACTTGAACAGTTGCCATTTTTACAGCTAACAAAGCTTTACCTTTATTAAAATGTATTTTCCTCTCACATAAAATATACACTTTTCACTGACGTATTTTACATCATACACCTCTCTGGGATAAGAAACATTTCACAAACAATGCACAACAGAGGCCATCTTCTCTAAACCCATACAAAATATTACATAGAAGCGAGAAACACTGGTATATCCTACTAGGCTGCAGCCCTCAAATGTCATAGTCTGTTGCTACTAAAAATACTACATGCATCATAAAATGCTGTACATCGTTTAAAGTTTGGACTTGTCAGATTTGATCCTAGTTCCACACGGTACTTTGCAGTGAGTGTTAAACATCGACTTTGTATTAATGGCACACTGACTCTTCCTTTGTGTTCACATCTGCAATTAAAAAACCCTCGAACGATGTTCCTAATGCCGGAGCAAACGCAAATGATTTTGCAATATCACACCATGGCTGATCATTTGATACCCCGTGTGCCTCGCAGACACACAGTCTGCTCCGTCTTCTGACAGCATAATAAACATCTGAAATGCAATCCTCGATCCATTGAAATAAATGGAAGTCTTGCCATCGACTTCAGTGGAACCAGATTTTAACCCTGCAGTGGTGTTATATTTCCCTTACAATTAGTACAATGTAAAAGGRGGGGAGAAAAGTTCTGTGAAGAAAGACTCCAGCCATGCTGCAGTACAGAGATCACTGGCAGCAAGCATCGCTGTAATGTAAGGTTTCCACAAGAGCTTCCCCGGGGACTACCARGAACCGTTCTTTCATAATCATTTTCTGATTTAATTTGGAGAACAGATGCAGGAAATAAATACACTCATCCCTACAGGCTGTTGCTGAGATTTGGAAAGAATTAGGGACTCTGTTAACTTCAGGTTAAACTAATTAAAAAAGCATAGAAAAAGAAAATGTCGCTATATTTTAATCCTGGGAGAAGTTCTGTTGTTAACCTAACTAACGAGTTATGGAAAAGCGATTTTCTCCCTACCCATCGTACACAGTAAGGTTACAAGGAAGTTACCGAGTGGCTTGGGAAACAATTTTCCCTATTTTTTTAAGAGGCTTTTTCTTTAAYTGCAAATCGGAAGATCTGCCCAGTTACTGAGGCAGATACTCTATGTACTGTAGCATTGTTCTTGTAAGGTTCTTTCTTGGCTTGAGTCCCTCCCGAAAGGCACCGGCCGCTCTCGGGCGCCCAGCCCCGCGGCTCCCGCGGGACGCGGAGGTGCTGAGCCGCCCCGGCGCGGCCGCGGCTGCTGTGCCCGGGGCTTCGGAGGAGCCAGGCGAGCGCCGGGCTCCGGGACACGTCCCCCCAAGCCTGGTATCTCAAGGCGCCTTTCAGACATCAGCTTCTCTTTCTGCACAGGTTGTTCCCGTCCTGCTGCCAGGCCGGCTTTACACAGAAACACCCTTCCTACCGTAGCTCATCGCCGGGGAGAACATCCCCTGCCGGGATTTCTTCAGGTACCTTTGGATAGGGGATTGTTTCTCTTCAAAAAARTCCTTCAACCCTCATCAATAAGGCATCCGTTTAATTTAGTTACTGTAAACCACTTGTTAAAAACTAAAATCCTCACCGTATCCTGTCATCTTGAGATGGTTTATTTAGAAATTAATAAAAAAGAGTAATATATATATATAAGTATCCTTTTCTAATTGTAACACAATGTACAATCTGCAACCTGATTCTGGACTAAAATACAATCCTTAACAGAAGCAATGTAGGCGTAGGGAAAAGTAATTAAATCATCTCCCATCATTCGTGCATTTACCGTGATTAAGATGGCTTTATCTTCTCYGTGGCTAATGGTCACTCAGAGGAGACGCGGCGCTTTTGCGCTGCCCGCAGCCTCGCGCGCGGTGCTGCACCGCTGCCGGGACGGCACCCTCGCTGCCACCGAGCACCCACGCGGTGACCGAGGACCCACGCGGTCAGGCCGGGAGGTGAGGGGATGCAACAGGAACGCGCTCCTGGCGCTGGCTTTGGTGGCTGGGAAATGCTCTGACCTGGTTGCTGCCTGGGCCGATGTAGGCAGTCTGGTTCCACTCAGTCAGCCCCGCGGGAGCTTTAGGAAAGTGCTTTCTGTGCTGCTGATTGATGATGTTTAAACAGAATTTGATGCAGTTGGATTCACGCTAGTCATGGGAATATATTTTTGCAGCAGGGCAAGGGTGACCAGTGTACTGTGATGAATTATATTTCCTTGGATTCGCTTGGCTTATACCGTTATCAGCTATAAGCAAGCTAGAAAACACACAAATACAATATCTGATCTTTTGACACAGATACTGTACATTGGGCTCAAAGCAGAAATTTCATCGGCAGAAGACAGATAAAGGTGTGATGGGTATCGTCCATAAYGTGAAAACTGGCTCTGAAATTATGTGAATGGCACATTATACAGAAGCACTTCCAAGTTGCGCTCGGCATTATTCTTAGATTTACTATGTAATTTAGGCAACAATTTATTTGTGAGAAAGCTGCCCGTGCACAAATAAGGGCAGAAGCTGGCTTTTATCTATATGCTACTTTATTTATCCTGGAATAAAGTACAGCATTATTTGCTGACATTTGCCAATACCTCAGCTAAATGTTTACAGTTCTGAAATTCATTAAAAGTAGATTGTCACGGCTGATTTTTGTTCAGTCTGATCATTAATAATATCAGAACAAATTTACTTAATCTAAATTAAACTGAGGTTTGGGGCACTATATAGAAAGGCTGATTTCTTTTGCAGTTAAGGTGTGTGTATGGGATACCCTTTATACCTATAATCATATCCGTAGTTTTTTGTRTTCATGTCTTGTGTCTGAGTGTATGGCCATGCAGCGCATGCTTGCTTTCTTTGGATTACTAGTGCGTCTTTCATTCAGTAACGTCGACTGTCGGAAACATTTTATAATTGCTTAGTATTAACTTGTCTATTTTACTGTGCTCCTGAATGAGAGTCAAACACCTCCGTCTGTAGGTTGACTTTTGTTCTTTTACGTATTTTAWTGTAATGGTTCTACCTCACTTTCTGTAGAGTGGAACTGAGAAGGGAAGTCCAATATTTGCCGTGAATGCATTATGGAGATTCGTAAGTAAATACACAGGCCCAGCTTCCACTTTCTGTTATACCAATCTCAGCACGGTTTACTTCATTTAAACCACTAYGGTTACTTGACTGCCAAGCTGAAGCCTCAGCAGAACGCGGCAAGTATTGTACATCCATTGTACACAGCTCCTCTGCCCAGGCAGGGATGGGAGAGCAGCTCTCGGGGTAACCCCGCAGGGTACCAGGGGAATGCTGCCAGGTGAAAAGGCCCGCTGCACAGAAAGGCGTTCCKAGCTCAAAGGTGACAAAATTTGTCATGGGGAAGTCAGCATTGRCACAATAAAGGCAAAATTTTCTTTCTCTCAGAAAATCCAGAGACTATGTACATTATATACAGATCTAAGGAAGAAGAGCTGTACTAAGCAAATAACATGATGATGCTTTCTAGAACATCTTTGCCATGTGGATCGTGATTTCACATGTAAGCTCCCAAAAGTTAGATCGATCTTCCTTTTGGTCTTAGGATCAAGGGATTTGTACTTTTATTAAACCTTTTTGATTTTGTATTTATTTTAATAAGAGCATTTTGTTATTGTGGGTCATAATTTCTTACATCATACGTGTCAACCCTGGCAAGTTCCATTTAAAACATTCTTTTTGAAAGAATAGTTTTATACTTGCTAAATAACACTGAGAATTCACCTCAATAGTTTATTTTGCAATAAAAAGAATACCGGTCTTTTCAGAAAGTTTTTTTTAACATTCAAGATATTAAAATGAATGGAAAAACATTTGTTTCCATTCATCAACTTTATGTAAAATGGACTCCCCTCTCAGATTTTCAAAGGCAGCATGATGTAACGGGGTCCCATGAAAAMACAAAGGGGTCGGACTATCCCCAGACTGAATTCTTTCTGCGTGTTTTTTCTTTTTTTTAAGGCTCATTTTAATAAACGCTGTTTCAATTCACGTTTACTCAGATTCTTCCACCTGGGACTCTCACAGGCTACGCTGCATTAACAGGAAAGCTAACGACTCCCTCTGTCAGTGTGCCAGGGACTATCACCACGGTCTATCAAATCCGAACGCCAGAAAACTCTTTCATTTGCCTGCAAGGGATTAGATGGTGAAAGCGGGAATCTACAGCCCATACACCCCTGCACGGGTGAAATAGCAACACCGCTTCTTCTGCCCCAGAGGGGAAGTGTCACCCGCTGCGCCCCACCTGCCCTGCCATCCCCCATTGCTCCCAGAGAAGTCACCGCATTGCAAACCAGCAATAATTCTCTAGCATGGGCTCGATTTACGTAGGTGAAGGATTGCACAAATATTTGCTTTAACCGCTAGCAGTTGACGTGGAGGCTTTATGTTCTGAACGGGTGAATAATGCTAGGCTTTCCCTTCATGCTCCCTAATGCTTTTTTGACCTTATTTGCCTGTAAGTAGCTTTGCCATCAAAAGCTGTAATTCTGCTGAGTGATTTCCCAAATGCAAGAGGAGTCCTGCTGTGTAATACTTGCCAGATCTCACAGTGTGCAGCGTTACATTACATGCCGGGTTTACTACCGAGTGATTCCATTTTGCAGTCCAGCTAGTACCATCTTATAATTAAATAGCAAACTCACGCCGTGTAAAGGTCAAACGTATCAAGCCTGGCAAAACAAAGGCCACAGGTGTGTGGGACTCAGGAGGCTGAAGACCAAAGTCAGCATACATAAGATATCCATTCATTAGCTTAGAAATTAGGACTTGCCGTGGTAAGCAACTTATTAACTGTAGGCGCACTGCACGCGAATGTACTGCAGTGATGCAGCTCGGGCACGTGGCTCCGGGTGGGCTTTAGCTTTGCAACCTGTGTCAATTCTGCTATCGGCTGTATGAATTTTTTGAAAGAGAGGCATTAACAACACAGCAACTTTGCTTATACATTTGCTTTGATCTTGTTTTTTGAGCCGTGTAATCAAGAGCTGGTGCTTGATAGCYAAGATCGGGTTTTATCGGTCAAGCTTTTTGAAGCTTTTAGAAGCTAACAGGGAGATTAGGTTTTGAATATGGGCTTCATATCCTATCCCCTTATGCAAATAAGTTTAACAGATATGACAACACTCTGCTCCCTGGCTGTAATACAAAATATACCATATTATTATATATTAGACCTGCTCTGTAAGAAAAAAAGAGTAAGTGGGTTATAGTAGTTTTACTGTGTCCCCAAGTGTTCATAATTCATTCCTCTTGTCCTAGAAATGAGCTCTAGTCTGTCTCTTATGGAACTCATCCTATCTGCTGTTTGTTTTGCACAGGTAAAAATAATTGAGACCCTTTTTAATAATTTGCTACTCCAGTTTTAATTGGAAATGTCTAGGCTGGTTCTTGTGTCATTCCCTTCTAATACAGTTTGACCCTGGTCCACAGAGGTCAGATCAGCTGCAACAGCATAGTTGGCTTGACATCACATTTAAATCTGGTGTTTCACTGTAATTGATTTTGCACTGCACACAGCGGGTAAATTAAATACAATATGTAAGTATTAAATGGATATACTTGAGCCTCGGGTTAATACAACTTTTGCCTTTCAGCTCTGTCCTTAGAGGATGAAACCGTATTATAAACAACCATGCTCAGCTGAGTCTGCTGGAGGCAGGGGCACATTATTCCTGGGGAGGAGCTGCGCTGTGCAAACACTTTGGGGGGCCCATCTACATGAGGCCCTCAAAATACCAGATTCTGTTGTTGATGAAAAATTGAGAAACAACTATTTTGCAAAACCCTGTTTGATGATGCTTAAACATAGTTTTTCTTGAATATGGTACAGGATTGAATTAACCAAATTACCCTACCTGGCAACTTTTGCAGTCCCATTGAGAGCAGGGGCTTTTTTGGTGCTAGATCATTATCCATATTTATCAAAGGAAAGATACAAGAGTGGAGCAACAACATTATTTGAATTGCTATGGTTATGAAGAAATATAAAAACGATAACTGCTAAGTAAATGTTAATAGTCAACATTGTCTGCTGGTGATGGTGAAAGAGTAGTACCCATTATGAAGAAAAAAAAGAAATCAAATCCCTAGGAAAGCTGTTTTCCTTCTTGTCATAATGACCAATGCTGCTAACAGGATTTTTAATGGATGTTTTATACTCTTCCCTAAAAGTATGTTACTAATGGAAGTCTTACTTTGTCATATTTTATGTATTTATTTTCAGCATATAAAAATGTAGCAGGCATCCTGTCTGCTGAAACACGCCTGTAATTGAGCTTTAAAAGCCTGGGTAAGCTGCTTCACAAAAGACATTGATGATAATTGGCAAACCAGCCCGTCAGAGTTCAAACATTAAGTATTGACATTAGATTGAGAGGAAATTCTGAAACAAGTGAGGAAATTCAGGGCCATTGCCAGTTCACATTATTTACTCGGCTCCTGTGCCCAGCTGAGTCTCTGGGCTGTGATGGACCTCAGTGCCTCAGCCAAGAAGTAGATCTACACTGTAGTTGCTTTCTGTTTCTGAATTCCACCAGCAAAACATTAAGTTTTAGGTCTAACAGATAAGCATTTGGTTCATTTTTCGGACCAAGAGGTATTAGAAAGACRTCATTAAGCGTGGCATACTTTGCAAGTAAAGCAAAAGCTTATAATTGAGAGTAAGCACTTTGAAATACCCCAAAGTGTCATTATTTTGGCATTAGCCATGTGATCTGTGGAATCCACCAGCACATTAAAACTGATCTTGGGCAGAGAGGTTTTTCTTGTTTATTTTATTTTATTTTATTTTATTTTGTTTTATTTTGTTTTGTATTATTTTATTTTATTTTACTTTATTTTATTTTATTTATTTTATTTTATTTCAAAGCAATGAGCCAGGTCCTTTTATTGCATAAAGCAACCCCATTGACAGCTGCTGAAGCTACCCATTGCTAATACACAATTTGGCTCTCTGTGGTGTGACAGGCAGGGATCTACTTGAAAAGAGAAGGATGAARAATGGAGCTTTATTCCCTCAATTGTGCCAATATCGTCTATTTCATGTGGTAGAAAGTTCTGATTTATAATTTCGCCCTCSAGAAAAGTCTTCCCTGACGCTGCCGTTGTACCCCCGGCAGTATCGTCACCCCTGTTTCCCCCTCTCCAGGGAGGACGGCCAGCTCCTGCCCTGCAAAGGGGACACTGCCCCTCGGGGCGCCGTGCCTGGAGCCCGCAGCGGCACCCCTCCTCTCCCTTCGTGTTCCTAGGGCCAGGATCTGTATCTTGACTCATTTCTTTTTCTAGGTAGATGAAGATTTTAAACAAAATCTATCCTTTAAATCATGGTCCTTACTTGGCAACCAGTGAGCGTATTATAGATACGTGTGGTTTTAGAGCAGGTTATTCACGCAGCAAGATTATTTTACTTATTCCAATTTCACTGTTCACAGCTTAGCACAAAGCCAGGACTGCTTCATAGTTCCTAATAAATCACCTTAAAAACACACTTTCATTACTCGTCTGGAGGTACTTTTGTTTTTCTAATCTATTTTTAGCTCTAATATATGTAGCATCATTCAGATATTATTGTCATGTTGGCTTTTTAATACCGGGCTTTGTGTTGCAGGACTTATTTATTCTTTTAAATTGTCTTATGTGATAATGCACTAAGCCTTTTGCTCTGGATCACCAAGGAAAATATATTTGTGGAACGAAGAACAGATGGTGCCAAACCAAGGCGTTATTCAGGGTACTGCTGTTTACTGCTCTTTAAAATCCTCCCTGTATTAGCAGAGTGATTAAAATATAAGCTAGATGCACTAGTACCTGGGGCATTTTTGCTCAGGGCTCAATATGAGATTGTATCCCTAGGCTTCCCAATTACTGCAATGTAAAACAGGAGAGAGAAATCAAAAGTCTATCAGGGAAGAGGAACAATCAATAGTTACAAGCTACCAACGACTTATTAAAACCGAGGGGCACGCTCAGCCCCGTCGCGYGCTGCAGCGTCCCGTTACGCCGTGCCGTGCTGCCCGGGGCCGTGCCGAACAGGAACCCCGGGAACTTTGGGCTGCACCCAGCTAACCCTGCTACCTTTTCACTGCACGGGGAACCGGGTTTGGTGGTACGGAACACATACACGCCCAATTCAGGGCTTTATACATTTTAATTGAAAAGCCTGAGTGTATAATGAGAAGCAATCTATCTTGCAACCGCTGATCGGAAAGAACTGAATAAATAAGCAAGCCAATCAGTCTGTGGCATGGTGCGTGTGGCTGTCAGTCCCACGCTCGGCATTCTTTTGCCTGGAGAGAAAACGATAATGCTGGAAGAACTACCGTTAGCTCTGCTAAAGGTTTCCCTCAACCCCAGTTAAAACACTAACGGCTGAAGCCAGCCCAGAGCGAGTACAGCTGGGAGGCGTGAAGGCACCCGGAGTGCCGGCACGCTTGGTGGAAGCGAGCGGTGGCCAGCGGACTGGTGACAGGTGAGAGGCTCACGTTGCTCCTGCAGACAGAAGAAGGTGTGAAGCATGTCTGGTGGGGTCTTCACTAGCACTGCTCCAAGGCAAACCGCCTCTCCCTCGCTCCAGAGGGTGCTCTGGCAGGTCTGCATGGTCACCTTCTGTTGGTACCAGAGAGCCCAGTGAAGTAAGACAGAGTGGGCCCTTTGCCTTTGCGCAGCATCGYGGTGTTGTTTTGCACTCTGCCTTAATTTTTTCTGTCCTCTTTGCTTCTCAAATGTGGGCCTATGTCTCAGGAAGATGGGAAACTCATCCCAAGGAAAGTCAGAAGGATCAGGGCAGCCCAGTCCCTGGTA
>JASVER010000235.1:175894-448647 GCA_030449065.1 Oceanodroma leucorhoa | reverse complement strand
CCTTGCCTTGCCTTGCCTTGCCTTTTCTGGTTTTTTTTTTTTTTTGAGGGGATGTCCATCCTGTGGAACTAATCCGGTGTTTTCCAGGGGTAGGTGGGGAAAGGAGGGTCCTAAAGACTAAACGGAGTGCATTAGGTGTGCGCAGCAGGATGTTCCTGTACAGATGGGCTTGAGGTGGGATAGTGGTGAACTTGGCTTTTAGAGCATGGAAAAAGTCATTGTACAATGAAACTTGAGGCGAACTCTGTTCTTGTTCCTGTGTCAACTTTGCTAAAACAATCTTGGATCAGGATTTGTCCCTATGAGAAGATACACCTCATAGAAAGTGGAGCCAGGTGAATAAGGAACAATTCAAGGCTTGAAGAAGTTAAAAAAGTGAAGACTGCTGAGGTCTGATGATGGAAATTCATTAGCTCCCGGCTGAATAAGTAACTATGACTCTCTTTTAATGTAAGAGCCCTGCCAGCTTGCAAAGGAGCAGATGTGCACACAAGATGGATAGTTTCAAATAGTCAAAACACTGTTTTTTTTTTTTTTACTTTAGTGATTATCTTTTTTCATCTAAAATAAATCCAGATTGTGCATGGTCTGGAAAACAAAACAACAATATTTGGAGAGTGGGTGTGTTTATTTAACAGGTGGCTTWTTTAGCAAATTGTTCACTCTTATAAAAGTAATATTCCTGTAGTATTCTGCAGCAGTGACTCAGAACATATGAGAGCGGGAAGGCAGTTTTTGGGGTTATTACTTTATGTGGGCTCGGGTTAGGTTGGTTTAATTAAGAACATCTGTGGGAGTGCTTTGCTAAGTGCATTTGCATATATTATTGACTTAGAGTTGGGTGCTGCATCTTGGAGAGCAGCCCCCCCTCCTCTTTGAGGAGGTTGGTGACAAGACAAGACGTGTTTGCAGGGACACCGAGCCGCTGCAGAGCCCTGTGCGGCAGAAAGGGCCRCCGACGGCTCAGCCCATCAGTCTGAGCGACGCACAAGTTCATCACATATATTCCCAGCCTCCAGTGGCACGGGATACCTATCCATGGCTTTGACATTTGGATGTTATTCCCTATTCAGGATGTTWTTCCTGTGCAGGATGTTCCCTATAACAGGATGTTATTCCTGTTATTCCCGGGAACTTATCCTGGAGGGGGGAAAAAAGGGGAAGAAGCCCGGTGACAAAGGTGGAGGGCAGGAGCTGAGCTGCAGGGGCAATCCCAGCCCTTCCCAGCGGGCAGGCAGCGTTTTTCCCTAGGCTCATTTTCGAGGCTCGCTGCGGTCCAGGCTGAGCCTTCCTTGAGATGCRGCTCTTTGCCCCTCGGTCACCAATGCTCAAACCTAAGCTCTGCCAAGGGATGGGGTTTTGCAGAAGCCCTGGTGTCCCCCGTGCCTGGTGGCAAAGGGCAGGCGCAGGGACAGAGCAGCCCCCCCGGCGCGGGGCAGGAGCTGCCCCGCCAGCCCCCCAAATGGGACCTCACCAGGGCTGTGCCTGGTGACAGAGGAGCTGTCATTGTCACACAGAGGAGGGCAAACATGTTCCGCTGTAGACCCAATATATATTCTTTATAAGTCTTCTGCATTGGGTGTGATAGCTGCCCTGGAATTTGAGCGGAGAGTTATTTTAATAACAATATTTTGAATAGTAGAAGGATAATTACACACAGATTTGGCTCACTTCCTCCACGAGGCTTGGCTTTTGCTTTCAGATGGTGTCCCTCTACATTTAACAAATACAAATGAGACTGTGGGTTTTTCTTTTTTCCTATACTCGTTTTATTCTTATTAACCCTTCCAAAGGCGCTGGCGCTCTGTTAAGTAGCTGGCCTGGTACTGAACAGCTCTGGCAGTGGAAACAGCCACGGAAAGGTCCCTGCCCCGCTCCCCCACCGCCTGCACCATGAACCGGCGGGGTGCGCTTCGGTTTTGGCTTTTCTGCCTCAGCCTGTGGAAGGTGGGAAGGGATTTCTTTCCAAAATATTTTTAATTTATTGGAGTGTTAAAGCACTTTTCACAACTCCCAGGTTTTGCTAATAGTGTGAGCTTTAAATATAGGGAAAATGCCTTCAGTGATAAAAGTCATGAACACAATATATTAAAGAGATTATTAAATTATAATAGCCCTAATTCTTGCAATTCATTTTAAGACTCCATCCCAGTATTTACCATTATTATTTGCCATTCGCAGCAATGGTGTAATGATTTTTGGATGGGAGAGGAATTAGAAATTGGGAAAGCGTTGGGGTAGGGAGGAAGGCTGGTTTGGTTTTTSCCCAAATTGGCCAAATCCCTGGTTGTCAGCACTCATGAAGGGGCTAGTCTTAGATGAAGAGCCTAACAGTAATAATTGCACATTTCACCATATGGTAAAATAATTACTTTTCACAAGCATCAACTTGATGAGGAAGCAAAGAAAAAAATGGTATTTCAAGATCACAGTTTGTCAGAAAACTGAACACACTTTAAACATTCAAAGGAAGATCTTGCGCTCTCCTTAGGGGACTCAACCGAGGACCAAGCCAAGCCAGACGCATGCAAAACCTGCAGTAAACCCCCGTCCCTCTCCACCCTCCAGCAGGAAAGCCAGAACAAGCCCTGCCGAGGGGGGAACCGGTTTCAATCCTTTAGCCTTGGAGCTGGTTGAGCCTAATGCCTCATCACTGGCATGGCTTTGCACACCAGGTTCATGGCTTTGCACGCCAAACACGTGGCTTTGCACGCCAAGCACCAGCAGACCCTCCTCCTCCTCCTCCTCCTTCTTCTCCTCCTCCTCCTTTTCGTCCTCCTCCTCCTCCTCCTCCTCCTCCTTCTCGTCCTCCTCCTCCTCCTCGTTCCCCTTTCTGACCAGGCTTTCCCAGTGGCCGCAGCGCTGGGGCCGAGGGGAGCAGGTCCTTCTGCAGCAGCAGACCTGCCTAGAGACCTGCACACGTCTAAATCGAAGTATTTCAGTCAAAAAATTCTCTACTCCCTTCTTCTGTTCATTAACCTTTACCGGAGTGCTAATTCTGTATTCAAATATAAGGTCAAAGCCCTTAGCTGAATTTTTTTCCGAAGAAGTAAGTGTCTTATCTGAAATCTTCTGGAGAGAAATACCACGCCAGGAGCGCTCATCAGTGCCTCTTGACTGGCGCTGCCGCCGTCTCGCTTCCCGAGGAGCCAGTGGCACATCTGACGTGGGAGCGACTGTGCTGGGGAGTGAGTTACTAAGGGTGATTAACTTTGGGAAATTAACTTTTTAAATGTACTCCCTTACATTGTGGCCTTTCGCAAAAAGGTGGTTAAGGCACTGAAACAAAGACCGAGACGCTTATCGAAACTCCCATGACAGAAATGAATATATTGTAAAAACTCAGGTATCTTTTCCACGACGTGTTTCATCGGCAAGGGAGGCAAACTGACATTCAGACATTTCTGCTCTGCTGCGCCTCTATAAAGCTATGCCTGCACGGAAAGACCCCAACAGCGTACCCCCGCCCGAGGACGGCAGCACGTACGTGTCCGGCTTGGGGAGGGAAGTTTTCCCGAGTCAGAAAAACGTCACGGAGCTTTCAGGTGTGTTTAAGTTGAACTCAGAGCCCTGTTAGAGAAGCTTAGACCTCCGTGCACAAGGCGCAACACCCCGTCTTTGTCTTCTTAGCTGACTACTTGCCTGATGCTTCTTTTAAGGTTGACTTTATGGGTTAGGAGCTCAGCCTGAGCTCCCCTGCCTTCCCCTTCCCCGTGGCTGGGGAGGGAAGGGGACGAAGGGACGGGGCCAGCGCGGTGCCAGCCCCGGGGGGGGCAGACGGTGCCAAGCGAGCGCTGATGCCTGGGCAGAGCAGCCCTCTGCCGACAGCCGAGCCTGAAACCGGGCGCCGAGCATCTCCTCCCTCTTAGCACAGCTGCTGCGGGCTGCAAGAGCATCGTTTGGCAGCCTTGCAATTAAATTAAGATGAGAAAAAAAACCCTGACAAAGCTAGAAGRTGCACAAGTAGCAGAGCAGGATGCTACCTGTTCGTTTTTCCAGGAATTACCACTTCGTAATTCCAGGAATTACCACTTCCCTCAATCCRGCTTGTTGCTCACCGATGGCTAAAGCATGAGGCTGATGCAAATATCCCAGAACTAAACTTCCAAAGACCGTGACAAGCAYGTTGTTTAATTTAGCACTGAACTGCCTCTAACTCCACGTGGATGCCTCGCTAGCTTATTTTCCAGCTCACTGAGAGCAATTCGGGAACCCTTCCCTGGCCCCAGCAAAGCGGCTCGATGCCCGGGCGGCCAAGGCTGCGGGGAGCGGCTCACGGGAAGGTGTCCCGTCCCATCACTCCATTTGTCTTTCTGCTACTAATAAACACATAGGTAGGAAGGATACATGCACCGAGCTTGCTAGAAGTAATTTAGAAGTGGTTCATAGGGTCTTACGATCCTTAATTTTTGGCAAACAGACATTAAATCCTCTTTATACAGAAAACAGTGGCAAACGAGATCCATTGCTCCCCTGGCCCAAACTCCCAGGCTCTCTAATTTTAAAAGCTTGCGGGGAGTGAATTTGCAGTAGCTTACTCCAAAGGTAACTTTTTTTTCCCTTATTGTAATAAATGTAAAAAGGTCAAGGCTAATGAAGAAAATAGTGAATTCGAAGTTCCGTGAAAGAACAACCCCGTGCTTTTAGCAATTCGCTTAGATGAGAGGGGAAAACCAGTTCCTTTAACATTTTAAAGCTTTCATAGCCTAATGAACCGTGCTACCTCCTGCAGCTTCTACAGAGCCGAAATTCCTGCAAGAAACTGTCTCATTAGCATGAAGTGGGAGCAGCCTGCCCGGCTCGCTGCGGCTCCCCGGGATGCTTCGCCTCTCCMGCGCCTGATGAAGTATCACTACCTGAAGTGACACGTCAAAAATGTTAAGCACATCTAAACGGCTGCACCTCCCAGCCTAAATTAACCGCCCTGCAGAAGAGGAAAGCCTGTTTTCATACAAGAAAAAAAAAAATAAGGAAGGAGGAGGGAAGAAATGGCTCTGCCACCTCATCGTTAGACACCTACCAGAAAACAGGGCTGCTGCTGCTCAATCACATCTTTAAGGTTCATTCTCACTTGTGGTTCACATTTAAGTCGCTGTCGTTGAGGTTAATSGGAGTTATGTGCTTGTGAGCGTAATGGTTTTGATAAGTGGAAAAGCTGATGTTATTGCACATAAATCGCATCGTGTAATGTGCAAATTGTGTTTTGGTTTTGGCTGAAAAATATTAAAGAGAAGGATGGATGTGCATTAGGAGAGAACAGATTTTGCCCTCTAGATACCAAATCATCATTACAGGCATTTTTTTATCTGGCAGCATAAAAAAAAGGGGTAGTGGAGGAATAATGAGTACTTTCATATTTGGCAGATAAGAGGGGAAATTCCTGTGGCTGTAGTGGCCAGAGCAGCACTGTACCTCCCCCATCTTTAAATTCTGTCTCGCTGCAGAAATGTGATTTATTCTGCTAATGGGGGCTAAGGTTTACCTGCTGTCCAGCTGCCCCGGGGGCTGAGGCAGTCAAAGGGGCTGCAGGTAAAACGACTTTCAGCTATGCTATTTTTCATTGCTGTTTGCGGTTGGGTTTAAAGTTCATCGCGTGGGAGAACCGAGTCTGGAGCGAGAGCAAAGGAGAAGGTCCCTCCTGCATTTCTCCAGGCACCGGGATGGCTGGTGGCCTAAATTAAAGCAAACCCTCGGGGAGACATGAGCGTGCAGGTGATGCAGCGCGGGAGCCTTCCCGTGCGGAGACCCGACGGCCTCGCCGCGGCTTCGTTTGAGAAGAGAACGAAGCAGCCAGAGAAGGGTGGGAAYTGGCCCCACGGCTTGTCCTATGATGCAGATTTACACCCTACCAAGTGATGGGAAAGCTTAATATGCCTTAAAATACGAATGACTGAAAACCGAGTTTATGGGAGGTGGCAAATATGCTGATCTCTACGTTTTTTAACACGGGAATTTTCTAATACAACGGAACCTTTGAGCTCTTCATGAATTAGGCATAAAGTGGGCAGAAAGCGATAGGAACAAATAGGGATGTGCTCAGCCCTGAAGGTGCCCTGGTAAAAATCTCCCCGCCCTTGCTGATACAAAATTTTTGGAGCAGGATTTCTTGAGAATCCCTTCCAAATTATCCTGAGACCCTTGTGCCATTGCTTTGGCCTGGCTGTTTTCAGTTACGGTACGGACTTTTCCGATCGCAGAATAAATTCCCTCCCTTGCCCTCAGTGCTCAGCAGAGAAACACAAAACAGGACTGAAAAGCGGAGCCAAAACAAACGGAGCGTGTTTGCCGCACCCCTGCACGTGCAACGGCGGAGCTTAAGGTCGGTCAAATTGCAAGTGAATTCCTCCCTGGGACGCCAATGCTTATTTGTCTACTCTCAGTATTAAGGCTGAATGGAGAATTTTTAATTCACGTTTTTTAAGATTTTTTTTTTTCCCCCCACTATTTTCTTGCTTTAAAGACTTTTGTGTTGCAAGCTGTAGCGTGGCCGGAGGGGGGTGGGTGTGCGGCCCCTCTTCCGGCGGCACTGGGGACCAGGGGGCACCCCGGCACCCCGCTCTGCCCGGGCGCGGGGCCACCCGGGGGGTCGCGCGCACCCGGGGAGGTGGCAGGGGACGCGGCCAGCCTTGGGCAGCACCGCGCCGCTGCCGGCCCCCGCGGCAAACCCCGTGTCGCCAGCGCTAAAATTTATCCTTTTCCTAAACTTCCTCACATATGTCAGTTTATGCAAGAATTTTGAAATTATTTGAGATTCTTTTAAAAGAAATGCTTTTTTTTTTCTTTTTTCTCCAAGGAAACAAAACCTTCCATGGCAGGCTATAAAATATGGATTATTTACCTCCAGACTGGGCACAAGTCTGATCCAGTCTTAGAAGTAAATGCATATTTAGTCTTTAAGGCATTTGTTTATCCACGTAGATACATRTTTTGGTATACACATTCTTTATAACACAGTTCTGTGGACTAAGCGGAGATTTTGGTAGGCATAACATTTACCACTGTTTGTCTAGAATGCTAGCTCTGAAAATGTGCAAAAAAGCAGCTTTTACTGGTGATGGTTTTTAACACTCCTGTATCTTAAAAACAGCATAGTTTCTAAAAAAAATATATCTATTGAAAAGTTTAAAAAAAGCTGTCTAGCTATGAAGGATACATTTCCTGCCAAGTTATAAACCCTTGAGAAACTGCATTTGTTCAAGAAGTTGTGAGACATCCTTTAATTCAGCATTAGTATAATATCACGATCAGCAACTGTATAATTAGAGCATCATYGCTTCTATGTATGCCACCGATGCAATGGTAATTGCAGACCTGAGTTATTGCACAAGTAGGAACTTACGGTGTTACAGACTTTGGGGTTTCCAATGTGGACAACGACCTTGATATAAATATTCAGTTATACTGCTTGGAGCTAAGCCATTTATTTTTCACGTTTGAGAGGTGGGAATAAATATAATAATATTTGCCCGACAGATATGAACAGTATGGGTTAATCCTTTGAAGACGCATAGAACATACCTTCAAACAGTTGCCTAAAGCAAATGCACCCCACAAATTAAAGGGTGGGTAGATTTTGTAAATCGTCGCGTTCAATTTGCAGCAGCCTGCACCGTCCGTTTTGGAAGAACGCCCCGATAAGTCCCAATCTGCACAATTACCACTTTACCGCATGGAACAGATTCACCAAGAACCAAGTTTCTTTATTTGATCAACACCRCCTACAGCTCCAATCCTGCAAAAATTAAGGTCGTTTGACTCTACGCAGTACGTCTGCCGAATTAATCCGTGCGTAAAGCTGAGCACGGCGGTGTCTCTTTGTAGGACCGGAGGGCTGCGTGGGCAGGGGCTCCCGCAGCCTTCACCGGACGGACCCTACAGACGCCGAGGGC
The DNA here is from genome assembly GCA_030449065.1 of Oceanodroma leucorhoa. Lineage (NCBI taxonomy): Eukaryota > Metazoa > Chordata > Aves > Procellariiformes > Oceanodroma > Oceanodroma leucorhoa. The sequence goes on along the minus strand of JASVER010000235.1, from coordinate 440,758 downwards.
ACACGGCAGCGTGTGCGCGGCCCCGGCGCGCCTCGCACCGCGCTTTGCACACACACACACACACACACACACGGCCACCGCGGAACACGCAGGTCTGACGGATATTAAATACCTATTTCAGCTAGGAAACGCCGCTGGCACCTAGAAATGTTTGTGGGGTTTTTTTTCTTTTTTTGACTTGGCAATAATTATGTCCCCCCAAATTTAAGTGAAAATTCAGAGATGGGACCGAATATCTTGGCCGTGTTACCCAGTGGCTCTGCCTRGTACGAATGCAAACAGTCAATACTTAATTTGTTTTTTTCTTCTTATTTAACAAAGCTGCTGTTCATTCTATTCTGTTGCTGGAAATATCAGGATCCAGCTATCAGGAATCACTGAAATGAAATAGATCATCAAAATATATAATTTGATCCAGCCACAGTATAGAAACATCTCTCAATTTTACGTGAGACGAGGCATATGATTTGGGCTATGCGTATCCTTTTTTCTTTCTTCATAAAACTGTACTGACATGATACTTTCTGCAGCACCACTGTTTCTAGCGAATGGGTTCTAAAATATAGCACTTTAAAGCTGCAATACAAGAGAGATCAGAATATCAGGACTGTGTATAGTATAATTTGAACCGGTCTTATACTATTTCCTTAAAGAATGAATTTTTTCATGTTATTCAAGGTTTTAAAAAATGCCACATTTCTGAAAATAGTAACTGCTTAGCACATGGCTGTAAATAATACGATAGGAATAGTACAGTCTGTCACTGAACATATGCAGAGTGACCCAGGACATTTTATTGCCATATTTTGGAGTCGACCTATTTCTGCTTGTACCCTTTATCAGTAACTACAACAGATTCACTGCATATTCTGTCTACACATCAGCATGGGACAGTATATATTGAGACCAGCGAAACTCAGAGTCTGCCTCTTCGAAATGTGGGGCATCTGTAATCTGAATGTGGAACTGCTGAGTATGCGCAGTGCTCATCTGGCATTGCTGGCTACAAAACCCTATTGTTAGGAGAAAAAAATGTTGTAGTGTAATAATTGTGTTGCCTACTGGAGTTCATACWCAAAACAGGGGAATCATAACGTCGATAATGGTTTTATTATTCTTGTCATCAATAGTTGTTTTGTAAGCAAGTCAAGACCTACTGGGCTCACCAGGAGATCTCGCATTCAGGGGCTGCTGGCCATAGTCATGTCCCAGCAATTTACACAGATGGCATTTTTAAATTCAGCTGTAAACTGTGAGCAACGTTTGGTGTTAATGCTGTCTGGGGCTGTTTAAAAAAAAAGTTAGTAGCATTATAYGCTGTTTTGAAACTTGATCCTTCACTGAGTGAACTGAGAGTGATATCTTGATAGACTGCAGTGCTAGGAAATCGTGTGTGAGGACTTAACTGCTGTGGTAAGATATTAGTACATCGGTAATGAAGTCCTGTCTGTAAAGATGATTCTGCCATGGACGGCAACATGCACTTCAGTACAGTTATTGGAGCAACCTCATTTTAATATATATATGTATTTTATATATATATGTATATATATAAAATTCTGCTAGATATTCTTGTATTTTCAGATATCTAATATTTAAAAGCATCCTTTATCATTGCTAAATTAGCCAAACCAGTACAAAATTAAGTGCAAGAAAAATACCAATTCACGTAGTTTTTGCCAGTAATACAAAAGAGAATATTCAGCTTCTCACATTTACAGCCATTTAGGAATTTTGATTTAGAATGACTAAGGGAAGGTTCCTACATTCAAACGATGTCTCAAAATAATTTGCGTTCTGTTTTGTAATGGGAAAACTAGTTTTTACAGAGATTGCCTACTGGTTAGTGGTGGTAGATGGAAAACGTGAAAAGGAGTTGGTGCTATCCTTGACTGATTGCCTAAAAACGTTAAGTCTGAAGCAGTCCGATGACCCCCTGGAGATGGAGGGGAGGTTTTCCTTTTAGCCAATAGCACCTTTGTCCTCAGCTGGAGATTTCTTATGCTCAAAAGGATGCTTTAGCATTTCCCAAAACACATTCCAGATTGGTTGGAGAGGAAGAGGAAAGTAGTGTTTTATGAAGGCACACCCATGCTGACTTTGCAGGAAAAAGGAAAGAAAACAGAAAGCAGTACTGCACAATGCAGTTATAATACAAGGCTCATTCTTGAAACCTGAATATCATGCTAGAAGAAAATCTAGATATGTGTAATATTTTGAAGAAATGTTTTGAAGGCAATATTATTTGATTTTTTTTATCAAAAAAGAAAAAATGTTTCTGTGTAATTGTGGATAGAATGCTATTTAAGAAGGGAACTGAATATTTGTATTGCAGCCTTAAAGAAGCACATTTTTACTGCAATTTTTTTTTTTTTTTTTTTGTAAACTACGGTCTGCAACTCAGCAGACCATGACTGAATGCTTTTGAAAACTTGTAGATTACAAACATGAAATCACAATTAATATCCTCTAAAAGTAATTTCAGAGCTTTCACGTCTTAAAAAAGGACAATGTGTACTGCTTCACACGGTAATGCAGCTAATCAAAAAAAGGAGTAGAATTAAAGTATTTACATAATGAGCAATTCTACAGAAGGCGATCATCCCCATGTAAGCACTGCTGATTATATCCCACGCTGCTTTTAACAAACTCTACCAGATTGGATCCAGTCATCAGCACTTTCAGAGAATCCTTAAAAGCCTTTTATGGGTCTTTACACTTAGTGCAGAATGATGTTCTTCAGGTAGAATATGCTGGTGAGGGAGGACAGTGTCAACACAAGGTACCAGCAGGAGAAGAGGACTTCGGCATCACCGGTGATCCCGTACTGGGCTGTACTGGGAGCTGCAAAGAGAAGAAAAAGGGGTTAAGTGAAAATTTCCACTCTTAGACCCCCACATTCTTCGTTTTCATTAATCTTCGAAGRTAACTGTGAGGGCAGCAAAAGCATTCGTCTGAAAACCGGAGAAAATGCTGCAAAGGTAGCCAAGCCCTCCTGCTGCACCGCTCAGTGAATACTACTTTTTGTTTTAAAAAGGGCAAATCATTATTAAGGCAAGCATTTAAAAATGTGAGCACTTAACATCAGATGAGYGCTTCATGTTTAAACATCTGAATAATTTATCTGTTTTTAAGTTACTGAGCATTAAGATCTCCACTGAAATCAATGAGAGGTGCATATATTTAGCTCTGTTGGAAAACAACTAATTTTCTGCCCGACTTTAGAAGCCAGTTTGACAATTTTGCTTAGCCAAAGAGAYTCATATTTATTTTCAGTCTCTTTGAAGAAATTGTATTTACCTGCTTCAATACAAAGCCTTTCTCACATTCCTAAGTAAATATTACAGTAAGYGCATGCAAAAAAGAGTTAAAGTATAAGAAAACAGTGTCGAGAAACAAGTGAGGAGACAATCGTTTGCAGCAGTCGCGAGCATCTGCTGGCTACCCTGCCTGCGGCGCGGGGACGGGCCCGGGCAGAAACCGGCGGGTTTGCTCTTGGAAAGCCGCAGGCAGGAGGAAGGAAAAGGACCTGTTACCTCACCCCGCACCCAGCCGAAGCTATCGGGGTGATGCTGTTGGGATGTYCAGCTGCTAAATACACACTGCAGGCTCACTTTGGCTGGCAGATTTCTGTGCAAAATTTCTCTCAAATCGAATATTTTTCTTTTATATGATGCACGAAATCCCGACCTCTATCTATAGACGTACACAGCATCCTGTGCGCTTTGGTTGAACACTGGTATCAAAGGTTTTGCTYTCCAGACTATATGGATATAATATAGATTATTCTAAAACATATCTGTGCAAGTCTTGTATCGAGTGCCGTTTCTACAAGCAGGCATGGCTTGTGTCAATGGCACTTTATTTAGATACAAGTTGCAGAATTATTTGCTTTTTTGAGTAGACTGACCGAATATCTGCCAGAAACATGGATGGAGATCAGCTGGTGGATGCTGAGCAAGACTGAGCCAGCTTGGTGCCCACGTCCTGGTGCTCAAGGCCTTTTCCTTGCAGAGGACAGAGGTGTCAGAGGGGCAGGAGGGGAACAGAAATTTCCAAGCTCATTCCTGACTCGTCTTGGGTGAGCTGGGGATGCTCAACCCAAAGGCTTGGCTGCAAAAGGGAGAAACCACTAACACGGTTCCTTTGAAAAACACGTGAGCCATGTGTGAGCAAAGAGGAGAGGTCGCCTCGGAGTCCAGGGTTGGTGGGGGGTTGGATACCACSTGGAGGAACCTGCATCTTCTGCAGGATCTCTCCTTTCACCCCATTACATTGCGAGGTGTCCTCAARGCACTGGGCTATCTGGACCGAGAACACCAAGAGATGGTCTGAAGAGGAGACTTCAGCCAACAGCTCTACTCTGCAGTTACATGGGAGATGGCGACACAGAACAGGTACCAACGGGGCAGAAGACAGCTTCCCTGGGGCCAAGCCAAAGCTTGTCCCACCGCCTTGCCCAGGAGCGAGCCACCTCCGACAGCCCCGCGGCCCCTCGCCCGTGCCAAGTCCACCTCCGGCAGGGAGACACCGGGGCACGGCGCACGCAGCGCTTGGGAGTGAGCAAACTTCCCCAAATCCTCACGTGCTTCCCTTTTGGGCGGAGAAGAGGAGGAGGACTGCAGCATCGCTGGCGGCAGACACGAGCCGTGCTGCCGGGGTGTCCAGGAGAGCGGCGCGGGGCGGGCAGGACGGAGCCCGGGGAGGGGAGCGGGGGGGGATTGCTTTTGCAGGATGCGGTCTCCCGAATTTCAAGTCTTGTTCGGTCCGAACACTGAAACATAAACGTCCCTTTGCTCTCTACACAGAAAGCTGAGCTATGTGCTACCGGCTCCATTTTCAATGTATGACATTTTATTAGGCGCAGAGTATGTGATAAAACCAAAAATTATTCATCTCCCCCCCATGCAGAAAGGTTCAGGTAATAAAAAAAATTTACAAGAGGAAGCTTGATTTTGAAGCTTAGTTTAGTGACTTATAACCATGACTAACTGCAGGACAGGGTGCTCTCTTCTCTTCTCATTAAAAAGGAACTTTCTGTGATAAGGCATTATGACAAATCAACATTTAATTTATTACAAAAACCAGGCTAGCAAGCTGAAGCATAGCGGAGGTGGTATTTCATTTTATCATATTAAAAGAGTTTCCCCAACGTAAAGATAATTTGAACTACGGTGGCTATAAAAGCGAGTGGAAAATTATGTAAATCTGATTTCCTGCATATGAACCAGTACTATCTTTCTAAAGCTTATTAAATCATATCTGGATTGTTTCAGCACAAAGGTACTAGGTGAATTAACGGGGGAAAAGTACATAGACTTGGGTAGATAACAGAAAAGAGTTATGGTTCCCGAAGCTGGCTAACCAGAAGAATTTCATGCGAAAGAAACCTGAAGGAGAAGCAAATCTGGACCAGTTTAAGAGACTGGACTCTGCTGGGTTTGAATAACCTGCCCCGAGGCCTGGGTTCACATGGTACAGGGATGCCAAACGAGTGCAGGGGCTGGTTTTGCTGATCCGTGGGCACTATATTAGCCCTGTTCAACCCCACCCGGTCCCACACCTCACCCCCACTGAGGAGCTCRGGTGTCGATGCTATGGCTGGGTCTGACAAACAAGGTGTTAGCTAAAAAAGCCATTTAGTAAGCTCTCTGAGTTTCTTTAAACCTGTCTTTGGCATTACAAGAATGAAATCCAGCTGTGCTGCGTGGCTTCCAGGTTCACTGGGACTGACGCTCTGAAAGAGCTTGAGCTGAAATTGAAAATTATTCTCCAGCCCCTCTAATACCTGTTCCATTTCCTCAGATTCCTTTCAAGAGGGGCAAACTGGTGCGAGCCCTGCTGCCATTAGGGTCTGCTGATTAGTACCTGCTGGGTACGGTTTCACTTACTGAGACCTGCAGTGACGTTTGCTATAGAAAACCAAAATAAACCCAGAGCTACTCACGTTTGCATCCACATGGCCCCAAGAGTCCCCCCGAACAAAGACATTGCTGTCATTGTGGAAATGTCCCCAAAATCCATGGYGTGCCAGCAGGCAAACTGATCAGAAACTGGCTTTAAAGGGCTTTTTTGGAACCGTATACTGCAGGCTTAAAAAGCCATGCTATTTTAATTCAAACTGGAACCAGTAGCTGGAACACATTTGCCATATGCCTGCACAGGACCAACAGTTCAGCATCTGCATCGTGGTGCGCTTCTTCAACCCTTTAATTCATCTGTTCCTGGAAAAAGCCTGACTGCTCTTCGGCTTGCTTTAGTAGTCTCCTTTTATAATTAGCAGCCCAAATTAGAGCACCCTTCGGGCAGCTGGGCTGGCAGAAACGGGCAGGGTGCTGCCTGCGCGTTCGGCTGGGGAACACCCGGTTGCCTCAGGTACGATGGACGGTGACTCACTGGTTGGGAGAGTCTTGCCAGATCATTATGCCTCTTAAATTTAATTTGACTTCTGAAATCTCYAAGTGTTTCTAGTCTCCAAAGTGAATTTATAAGCAGATGTCCCTCTCTCACAGTTAGTGGCAAATGGGTTGCATCAATTACAATGTCACGGTAAGTCTACTGGATGGCATACRGTTTAAAATGTCATGCCTGGCTCTTCAAAGTTCTTAAAAATTAATAAGCTTCTGCAGTCCTTYTCTTTTTCACCTCAGTATTTTGATTAACTTTTCCTGTGGCTACCTGATTGCTTTGCTGGCAAAAGAAAATTTTCTTCCCAAATATTAATAAAATTCTGTAGATCTTTTGTGGTGYTTTACAAACTTCAAAAAGTAAACAAACTTACTTTTGAAATGTGAAGATTCTTAGTATGGTCTGCTTAGTCATTAATCTAGAACGAATAGTTATTTTTTATAAGTACGAAGTAGTCGTTGCTTTCATTATCATTGCTGTGTAATGCTAGGCAAGGTCATTTTGTACTCGGACTAATTAATTTTCATGGGGGGGTGTTTTTTGAAGGTTCGCTATGTCAGACTAAAAACCTTAGTTTAGGAATGAATGAAAAGGTTTAAATGTTTGAAAATAGCTTAAAACTCACAGCTGCTTTTTTTTTTCCCCACTAAGATCTTAGCATTGAATGTCAGACACACACTTGCAGTCTTAGTATTTGTAGAGTGAGATAATGGTGGAGGTATGTATGATTAGGTATTAAATAAAAGCATGAATTATTTGCCTCCCTGATTACATCTGCAGCTACCCTGGGCATTTCCATAACACCGATCACTCTGTTTATAACTGATTTTACAGCGTGTGAAGCTCTTGGTACACAGAGAGGGGAAGGAGAACAGTGGTTGGCCTGCGGAGAGGTATTTGTCTGGCTAAAGATTCTCATCCAGAACAATGTTTTGGTAACTATCTGGAGTAGAAACCAAGGTTAAATTGTTTGGCTCCCCTTGCGCTGATCTGGCCGTGCAAATTCAGTTCAGAGCCGTGGTAGTGGTAGCTTAAAAGACAGTGAATTTCCATCTAGAAGAAGATTAAAATGAGATTGATGAAAAATTTGATGTTTCAAATATAAAACGACATAGGACTTAGGAGATGCAATAACTATAAAATATATCAGCTTCAGTCATTGAGGGATAATAATTTACTTTCTTGCTAACGGAGAAGTGAAGCCCCGTGCCTGGGAGCAGGGTTACTGGACGCTGATGGTCCCAGTAGTGACGTCTGGGTGTCACCGTGTTTAACTCAAGGCGTTGGTTGCCATCCATGTATGACTAGAGGAACCGGTTGTAAAATTTCTGGGGAAGAAATGAAATTTAATGAAAAATTCAATGAAATTTTACTCCTCGTCCGCGGCGCCCGGTCCGGCAAGGCAGGGGCAGGGTGTCGAGCTGAGCCGTGCACGCGGCAGCGTCGCTGAAGAGCTGTGMAGGGACCCGGCGGGGTTTGGCAGGTCCCTGTGCGTGCCACCTCCCAGAAGATGGTTCTTCCCCCGCGGAGCTCCGCGGGGAGCCGCCTGCTCCGTGGGATTTGCAGTCGTCACCTGCCCACTGAGAGCAGCCCTCAATATCGACATACAGCAGTAGGTTACAGAAATGGATTTTGTGCGCRCATATTGCACCGTGTCCTCATAAGCATTATCAGGCTCACCTAATCTCCCTTAATACATTAAATTATCGGTAGATCTGTGTGAGCCGTTGCTCTTGTTGCAGCAGGGACAGAGACATATGGAGAAAGTTTCTGCTCCCGTTCCCCCCTTTGCTCTGTAACTCCCCCTGTTATTAGTTATCGATGAAAGTGGGTCCATTTCTCACTTTTGACAAGACCGCATCTAGCGTCTTCCCTGGGAGCCATTTACATGGCGTCAGAGTCCTGCTGAAGGAGAAGCYCCTGCAAAGGTCATCACCCGCCGTGTCCTCCACCGCTGGCGGAGCCCGACTGCCGGCCAGGGTCCCTGTGTGCATGCCTCTGAAGTCCACGTGCTCTTATCAAGCGCTCCTTTTTTCTAATTTAGTGATTATTCTACATAATCCTAATGTTTTATAACAGTTAACAGTTGTGAAAATATTTAAGCGCGCTCTTAGCACAGATAGGATTATATTCAGACATCTCTCCCGGTGGTGAATAGAAAGGAACAAAGTAATATATCACTATCTCTAATTAATACAAGAGATTAGGAAAAGTACTATGCTGAAACATGCAAACCAACATTTCTAACACCAAGGACTGCATTAACCAGAAATAATTATAAGCTTTAATGCTGATGCCTTGTAGACAAAAGCGTGGACCTCTTTAGGTTGTCTGAATAAGCAAGACTAATTCCGTTAAATGGATTATGCAGAGAGGTGTTAATAAGCATCTCATTTAACTATATTCAGGTTAATGATTTATTATAGGAAAGCCTTAATAAATAGTTTTTTGTGCAACATTTAAAATATACAGAGAAGGAAGGAATAAACTAACTCAAGGTCAAAGCAGTAAGAAAAAAAAAGATGAAAAAGACTGGRCTGTCAAAAATGTTTTTTTAAAAGAAAAGATTGTAAGATAATGGGACTCTGAAGGCTCAGTTGAGTCCTACAGATAACATCTCTAAATATTGTTACACTTGAAGTTAGTTGAGGATTTATGGCTTCGGAGGAGCAGGTCGACAGTCTATAAAAGACTGAATTAGAAAGCAATGGCTTGTGATAGGAGAGGTAATCTGCTTGGAGAGCGCTGGAACGGGCTTACGAGTGTTTTGACCAAAGGAAAGTTTGTCAAGACRAGAAACCTCAATCTCTGCCCCGGCAGCCAGGCGGGATTGTAGAAAGCTTGACCTTGGGAGAACAAAACCTTAAAATCTTGTGTAAAATTGAATCAGCGAAGCCACCGATTTGTTTAGTCTTATGCAAATGCAATCATCCTCAAGGCTAAGTGCCCGAGACAGGAAATTTACAGGGACGGAAAATTCGCTAGTGAAGTTAAATAGATAAATCTRAACGAGGAGGCCCTTTTGAAGTGTGTGCCAGATGGAGACTTTGATTAAACAGAGCTTTGACAATGATAATAACACTTGGGAAATGCTGATAATTTTAGTAATGTTGAAATGCGTTTGGACCATGCCTGTGGTAGCTGGGAGCTGGACGTGGTGACTCAGAAGGTCCTCTCCAGTCTGATGTTCCTCTGTTACTGGTATGAATCACTGAAATTCCTTTTAATGAGAGAAAAATGTACAGCACTGCCCAGACCAACATCCCCAGATATATCTGAAATGCGAAATGCTTATATTTTAAATAAAGGCATACATTTGCAAGAGATTATTATATAAATGAGGTGTGGTCAAAATGTTTTGCTTATCCCAGGGAAGAAAGTCAAGTGAAGAAACCAGTGAAGGGCTATGCAGCCCCGGCTTTCGGAAACGTGAAACACATTTTATGTGATGGCTCACGGGGCACTGAAAAACATTTTTACGGAGCATGACAGACTGTTAGATGAGGCAGCTCATCGCCACTGGACACGTCCTCGCCTGTGTGCAGTGCTCATTTGTCTCCCCGATCCTTCCTCACGAAACCATAAGGACAAGGATTATACTGGGAACAAGGGAGGAATGTGCCAGGGGACACCACCTCCATATAGCATCATCTACATCAAATACATTAGTATAGGGAACAGCCAAATTTTGCTCTGTTAATGCCTGTGCAGCCATTCTCTGGGTCGCACGGGTGTAATTTTGGGTAGAATTTTGCTTTTGTATAACTTCTAGYCAGGAGTTGCTCAGCACTACTGAGACAAATATATCTGAAAATCCTTGAGAAAGGAGACAGGAAATATTGCAAAAGTTGTCCATGAGCTAACTCTGCCTGGACGGATTTATGCAACTTCTTCAGCTTATTCTAAGACAGRGCTGTAGAGGATATAGCCAAAAATTGTGAAGTTCTTAAAAGAGTGGCTTTGTCATTCTCTGAACTGTGAGCATKGGCAGGAAGATTCAGAAGATAAGCCCCCCCGACAGATCGATGGAATGGATGAGAGGGGTATTGTCAGGTCCTGTTCATTGGCATTCACACAAGGCTGCTGTGAGATGCAGAAACTGTAAAATGAATGTCTTACGCTGATTTGTTTCTTATTTCTAATTTAAATGAATAATGTAGCATATTTTGAGTCTTAAAATAGTCATACAGAGAATAAAAGATTATTGCTATAACTGCAGAAGCAAAATCCAACTATTTGTTGCACTAAAATATTAAAGCTTCTATTTTAAATACTTGAGATAGATATCCCACCAGCAATGTTTTAAAGTGAAATATTACCCCTGCGTGTGTTTGCACGGATCCCTGTGTATGCACAGAAAATAAGAAAGAAGGATTTCTTGTTTCAGTCATAAAGACCCCAGTTGTGATATGCTTTGTATCTAATTCGAGACTGGTTCTTTACACTGACTCTGCCTGAGTCAAAATATAAAATATGATATTTGCAGGACTAAAAAGAAAGTCAAGCAGTCAAAACACGATAACCACCCACGCTCAGCCACCCAGCATTGTAATTTCCTAAAACTGGGGGGATCTTTGCCTGGGAATTTGGGTTCCCTGGCTGTGGAAACAGAYGCCCAAGGAGGCAGCAGAAGAGACACGCTTCCCTCCCTGCCCTCCGCAATAGTCAGTCGCCCTTTCCGTTCCACCCACGCATACGCCGACAAATAACTCATGCTAAATATTGTRAACAGTGAAGTACTAATTTAAAACCAGCTAAAAATACACACAATAATGTAAATTTTAAGCAAGATGATTTTTGCTTGCTTATTAATGTGGTAGGGCATGCCAGACACATTTTGCAGTTGTTCAAACTAAACCTACTCAGTGAACACTTAGCAGCTGCCTTTCATTAAGCTTATAGAGAAAGCAAGACCATAACTGATGGTGGTTGTTAGCTATGTGCAAAAGGTTTTTAAGTGTCTTAATTTCTGTTCTCAAATAACTCTCTGGAACAAAGCATTTCCGAAGTCAGCAACTTCTCAAAAGTACTTAGTGCAGGCATCTCAATATATATAGTATGTGCATGGAAGCACCTCCAGCCCCTCTAGGTTGACTCACCAGCAACTTGTTATCTTGCAAACAGGATTGCTCTTCTCTAAGGAGACCACCCCACGTTCAGGCTGAAGAGGATGCGGTTAAAGATCCAGCCATCAATTCGGCAGAGTTGCCTTTGGAAATACGGTCCTGGGCTGGGAAGAGCTTTGGTGGGCTGCAGCAAGGAGCAGCCGCGCTCCGATGGTGCCAAGGGGTCCTTGGATCGAGTTACCTTTAAGATTTTTGCTGTCTCCTGTTTGCTTTTCCCCCTGAGACCTGCCTGGGTCAGCAGCCTCTCTCCAATGAACAGCCCACTTTCAAAAGCTGTGCTAACAGATGGAACCACAAATTGTATTTTTTTTCTAAAACTCATTCCTCCTTCCTGTCAGCTTCCAAAATCTAATGTTTTATTTTCCAAATTGTCATTGACTCTTCTCATAGAAATCCAGGTTTAAATCTGATGGTTATTGTTCACAGCAAAACATTTAATGTAAAAAAAAAAAGGGGCGTTATTTTAGAGAAACAAACATCTCTGATTTTTCAAACTTATAAATGGTGATTTGATCATTTGTAAAGTTACAGATGGATTGGCAAAATTTGGGTAACTTAATTGAGAGAGGGTAAGAAAACCTTTTAATTCTAATTAAATGGATGCTATTGTTGAAGAGTATTTAAGATATCAGAAGAAAAGCCCTCTCCAAGAGGGGAGGCACATGCGATATCTTACACCTAGGCACACGATCCTGATAACTCAAAAACCTTGATTTTGGACGTTTTTACTTCACGTGCCAAAGGAATCACTGTGGTCCTCAGTGTCAATGTGCGCTTTTTGAAGGAGTTCAGCATCTAATTATTAGTGATGTGATAGTTAGGGACCTACAGAAGCTATTAACATTTTTTATTCATTCAGTATACCTACACTGTTGAATCGTTAAAAAACGTGATACAACCCAAACTACTGCATTTGAATACATTTGAATGTAAGCACTTTATATTGCTACTGCTTTCACAATGGAAAGGTATTGTTACAACTTTATTACCTAGGTGTGATTTGTTTCCAAACTTGCATTTTAAATTTTAGCATATGGTTGCCAATAGAAAAGTCCCCATTTACAGGCAATTATCACACAGTGGTACCTAAAAATCCCTGTAGTTATTGCTCACTCTAATTATATGGTCTTGCTGCTGCTCTTACTCAGTAGTGTTTGTAAGTGTGGGCTTTTCCGTGGGAGCCAGGCACGCGCCGTTTTTGTCACTCCATATTTCTGTATTTACAATGGATTCAGGTAATGCATGAAAAATGGGCAATGGTGATTTAGAGAAACTCTTTAACAATAGCAGCCCTAACACAAAAGCCTGTTTTGTATAATCAGTGTAAATAATAGATTCCCCACATGCTGCTGTCTATCAAGTTATTTCTTCAAGGAAATGTCTCTGGGTACCATAAAATCAGGAAAATAGTGGTGCTCAGACAAAGCAGGCTCACTCTAATCTTTCAGATAGTGCAGACATGCTTTTACTGCAGCTGCAAAAACAAAAAAAAAATTAAACCCTTATGCACTGTTGTATGGTATATCTTTAATGGAATTTCATTTCGACACAGATAAACCTATCACATCAAATAAAAAACCCCTTCCACTAAATAATGTAAAGGAAAAGAATCCTGCTAATACATTAATAGGATAAATGAAGCAGGCACCGAACACAGAGTGCCTTGGTGTTTAACAGGATAAAACAGTACAGCCCTGACATACCTGGTTTCTACTGCAAGGAATATTTCATAATCCCAAGAAGTACTTATAAGGAAAAGTACCGTGAGGGATTAGAATAAAATTTGGCKTTATATATCATCCTTTATACTCAAGTTATCTCAGATTTCTTTGTACGGATGAGAAGCGCAGTCATATTGGAACAAATGAAGTACCCTCCAGGAGCTCCAGGCTGCGGGCGTGCACCAGCCTCGGAGGTCTGAGAGAACTTTCTAGCACTGACCAGCAATGCAGGCACCGTCCCGAGGTGACCCGGGCTGGGATTTCAGTGCAAGAACCTCAACGCTGGATGTGCTGTAATGAGAAGGAGCTACATGCACTTCAGAGGGCAGATTAAAATGAAAAATAAACTTAGTGACTAAGAGAAATCTTTTGACCAGAAAAAAAATATCAATTCAATAAGGCCAAAAAAATTCCGCTCTTTAACAAAAATAGCCAACTGCATGTGTACTGGAAGAACGAGAGCTGACTCTGTGACAGCTCCTCAGAAAAGCGTCTGTGATTACAGTGGATCATCCATGCGATCTTGCTATGGAAGGAGTGATATGTTCCTGGGGTGGGTAAATAGAAGTGCAGCCTACAAAGCAGAGCTGGTGCTCTCCTCAGCAGGRGAGGGCTGTGTCTGGCGTGGACGGGTCACTTCGGGAGATGCAGAGACTGACCGGACACAGCCAGAGAGAACAACGAGAACATCTCACCTAGGAGGGAAGCTTGGAACAGCAGGACCGTGCAAAACRGGGAGAGGGGAGAGGGAGTCCTAATAACCACCGTGGGATACACGAGGGTTGCCCCTGCAGAAGGTGAGGGAATGATCTGCTTGTGTCTGTAGCAGGTAGGACAAGATCAACAGGTCTGACCTGCAGCAGGTAGGACCCAGAATAGCTACGAAGGCAAACTTAGCCCTGGGTTGCACGGAAAGGATGAGGAATCTGCATCATTGCAGAGTTTTAAGAGCAGTGTGTACAAATATCTGTCAAAAATAACCGTAGACACCACCTCTCTTGCCTGTGGGAAGAGACCTTCCTAGATGTTCTCTCTGGGCCTTTAGAAAATAATAATCCAGGAATGCATCGTAACTAGCAGWGACTGAAACATTTAATTTCTTTCTGGAACTGGAGACACAACAGGTCCCACAGGAGGAAAGGGAGGGTGGCTCATGGCAGAGGCCGGGCTCGGTCACCTCAGCCTGCAGCTCTTGGAGGCCACTCCCCAGTCCATAGCACGGGCTGCAGCTCCAACGCCCTCTCCTAGAAACTGGCTCTCAGTTCTTTCCGATGGCTTAAGGACATGCCCGTTGTGTGCAAACTGCACAGAAAACTTTAAACAGATCTTTAATTCTCGTAGAAAGATTAACGCAGCTGTGGAACCTATAATTAGCATATGCCTCTTGGCTTACCAAACCCAGCTCCGCTGTTGCATCGTGTCTTGTGATTTCCCTCATAAATATCTTAAGATCTATCTTAAAAGCAGTTACTTGTCTTCCACCGGGAGCAATCAGTGGAAGGTTTCTCTACAGCTGCACTTCTGAATGGGTAGGAATTTTCTTATTCCCAGGATAAATCTATCTCTGGATGAGCTCTGTCTCCTCCTGGATCTCACTGCCCTGTTTCCACAGGCACAACTCGTGTGACTAAGCACCTACTTCTAGTCTCCTTCCTCTTTCTCTTCTTTCTTTTTGCATAATAGGAACAACAACAGATTCAAAAACTTTACATAAACTTGTAGTTTTAACCCATTTCTTTGTGGGATCAGACCCTGAAGGGCTATAATTATCACTAATGTTCCCACATTAGGACTATTAATAAGTTAAAGGGCACTTTTGTTTCTATGGCTTGAAATAAAACCTGATTTCCATTTTTTTTGAGTTTGCCAAGCTTTCCTTTTCTTCTTTAGATGTGCTAAAAATAATTTACCTGAGGATTATTAAAAAAAAGTAAAGATTTTTTGGAATATTATTTCGTGTTTTATTGCAGCAGTAATATCTTTGGTAAGGTTATCTTCAGTGGCTCAGATAAYGTTGCCTTCAAATAAAAGTTATTACTTAGCCCAAAGGCCAAGCAAAGAGTGCTTTCTGGAATCAGATCCACTCTGCCTCTTTGGAGCATATACGAGAAAAGCTGAATAAATGCATACCTAGCATAGCTTGATAGTCAGAGTTATATGATCTACTACTATGTATTAATGAGCTAGAAACACTGTCTACGATTTCATTACCAAATAAGGCCTATTTAATAAAAATAGTCCATGAAATGGTAAAAATTCCAACTCCAAATTCTAACAAAAGTCAAGGGAGATTATCATATTGCTGTSCCCCCAGCTTGGTTATGCAGGCAAAGCTACAAGGTTGGCTTCAGAAATGCAATCTGTCTGTAAGCACCTCTAGGCAAAAACCAAAACCAAAATCCCCCCCGCGCTGAAACCCCCAACTCTAGCCTAGTTGCAGATGTTTCCATTCATACTGTGCTTAGTAGGCTGGAACACAATTGCATGGTACTGAATTAAAAATTATAACATCTGTGTAACCTGTCTGATAGATAACATGGTGTTGCAATAAATAACACGGTGTTGCATCTTTTTGCTTAAATAGATGGGCCGTTCCGYGTAACCAGGCTCTCCCATCTAATGATGCTGGGGGGCCTGACCTTGTGCTCATTGCAAGRAAAAAGAAAGGAAGAAACAGCCTAGAGAAAATACCATAGCAAGACATCTATAAATGCCTGCAAAGACATCAAGCCTAGAACAGGCTGATGTTGGGTTCTGCATGGACATCCAAAATTAAACAGAGGAGAATGGGTCACGATCTTCCACTGGACATGGTAAACACAGCTGTGGTTAAGAGGACATTGAGGAGAAGACTAGAAAAGCAGTAGCGAAAGMACTGGGACAAGCAAGCCAGCCACCCATTCCCATTCCCCCATCCCCGTGTTGTAGTGTGTAACTTGRGGGACCCAATTCTCATCTGTACCCCAAACCATGCAGTCTGGAAAGGTTCTTCAGTGAAGAAGAACCAAGAGGAGCCAAGAACCGCGGCTCTCCGTGACAGATAACCACGCTCAGATTTCCATACAAAGTCCGTAACTTTCGAGTTGCCTGCAAGGGTTCAAGTTTGATAAATTTGCCCAATTCAGAAGTACGATGCTCTAACAAAACTATGGAGTTATAAAATCAATTGGTGAGAAACACAGGTTGTTTTGAAAGTAATACGCATGGCGTGTGCTTTCAGGTACTTATGCACATAATTTTGGCAGCCTACAATAACTGCTTCTCAGACAATGTTGCCCTCATTTGTAAGTGTCACATTTGAGAAAAGGAAAAGCATTTTAATGCGACAGAAAAATTTGACTTGGGAGCTAATTACTTTAATTTGATAGAATTTTTGGCTCATCTGCACACTTGACAATTATTTACAACTTACATTGGTAATTAGAGGTTGGGTCTTGTGCTGAAATATTGTAAATAGCTTTGAAGACATTTGCTGATCCTTCTAACTTTTAGAGGAAATGAATTTATTAGTAGTTAATATGTAAAATATTTGTACTTCTGACCTTTTGTAAAACATTCTTTCTATATTTTAAATGATTGGTTGTCAGAATCATTTTCCTCAAAATGAAGTGTGACATTGTAAATAAGCTCTTGAATTAAGCAGCATATTAAATCTATGTATTCAGTGGCAACCTTTGATAGTTCTCATATATCATGAAGATTTTGTTGGTTCTGCTACACTGAGGCAATGTCATATAGCATTGTGGATGACAATTTTTTACACTGAACTTTACAGTTTCTGGACAGTTTCAACATCATTCTTCTGATCTTGACAAAGGATATTGAGTTAAGCAGGTTAGTACATGATTTCTTGCCTTTTTTTGGTGACTGTGTACGAGAAAGGAACTTTTTTGCTGGAGGAGCTGACAACCTTTAAACAAATCTTCCAGGGAGGTGGTTGTCAGATGATTTCTAAAGATGTGTTTTTTATTCAACTATTCTGCTGATTTTCTTAAGCATTTCTTTGGGGTTTCTCTTGGTCATATTTTTGCATAGTGTAGATACTGCTCTGGTTTTATAGGTATGTTAAAAAAAAGGAATCCATGGAAGTCTACTGCTGAACCRCGCTAATAGACAATCAATTAATCATCAATAATGCTTTTATTGTAATAAGGTGATGGATGAAATAAACGACGCAGTCGAACTGTTTACTAATTCCAAAAGAGTTAAAGTATRGTGCCACCTTGAATTATAACTGACTAGACTGGTATTATCTCTCGAGCTTGTCTTGTAYGTCAATACTGCTTAATCTTGTTCTTTGTAATGGGATACGTCTTAAATAGAAGGACACTGGATAAGTCATATACATAAAAGAGATCTACAGCTTGCTGGCATGTGAAATTCCTCTAATATATATTTTTATGAAACTACCAGCACATTATGTGCTCAGCAGCATAAATAAAAAAGCGCGTTACCCTGGCAATTTTACATTTACTACATTAGTTAGTAAATGCAATGGCCACCCTTACTTTCCTATAATAAAAACTGCTGAGCCTTTTCATGAAAAATGATTGCAATTTCCACTGGCCTGTATATGCAATGAAAAAACATAACTCATCAAAATCTAAGCTATTTGCTCTTAAGATACAAGAGCATTTTTCTTGAACACTTGACGTGACATTAACTATTCATGAAACTTGAGAGTGTTCGAACACTGCCTAAGTAAAATTGTTACTACTTCTCAACTTGATTGAGATCTTTTCTGAGCAGGACTCCACAGCAGCCAGCAAAAGGGCTCTCCACACATAAGAAATGCACAGAGTGTCCAGGTACTGTAGCTGTGAGCTATCGATTTGCTGAAAAGTCGAGTTCCTCCTCCAAAATTGATTCATGATAACTGCCTCCATTTGGGTCAAACAGTATTTAACCGCTTGTAAATTTTAATTAAATGATTTGTCACTTTGAACATATAGTTTGTCATCTTGCAGCTAAGCAATGTGTCTTTATCAGAGGATGACTCAAGGGGAAGGCATCCATCTCCTCTGTCACTTCGCCCCCCATTAAGGTAATTTGGCTGCGGCGCGGTACGTGAGGCTCCGTGAGACAGGCTGTGCTTCCTACGAACAAGTCCATCATGCAAATTATAAAAATACAATTTCTTCCTTTCGTCATTAACATATGCTTAACTTTCTGAGTATAACAAACCCTTTTCCCAGCAGCACTTAGCGAAACAGATTTTTTCCTTCCAACAACTTACTTTTTCCTTTTCTTACACAAACGACACCTGTAGCTATTCTTACTCAGCTACCCAAGTATCTTTTCTGTGCCTACAGCTGCCCTTACTCGCAAGATGTTGATTCTAGGAGAAAGTGAAGAGAAGCTTATAAACCATGTAWATCTGTTGACTGCCTCTAGAAATGATGGTTTATTTTAGTTGTTTTTTGCRACTGTATAGCTCTTACTCTCCTTTCTGTGTGACTAGCTATGGAGTCGTCCTTTCAGTGAATTCAAATAGGGCTTCCACATGTGCATGCAACGCTGATGGAAGCGTATAAATTCCGTATACATCCTCTATCTGTGACAAGGTTTAATCCTTCGAGGCAGAGGGCCTCTTGCTTGTGCAGGGACACAAGCTGTTGCTTTAAAGCTGTTGGTTTAATTCTGGGGTCCACCRTTTGTGAGCTAAGAGGACTTAATGAACATCACATAAAGTCCAACCACAAAATACACAGAAAGCGCGTATAAYCTAATTAAGTATTTGTTACTTTTCATTAATGTGCAGATTTTCTTTTTCCCAAAGTACTTTCAGATTTCCACCCTTTAACCAAGGGTATCATGTTAGAATACGCCGTTCAATTTATCTCTATTCGCTGTTCCCTATGATTAATTATTTGGGGCTTTTCTGATGAAGGACCGCAGCAGGAGCCGGCGTGGCTGTCGGGAGGACTCTGAGCTTTTGCAGCTACGTCCTGCGTCTGCGAGGGGGAATGAAACCCCTCACCTCCGGAGCGGCTTTGGGCTGGCTTTCTGCTGGGGCTCCCCGAACCGTGGGGCTGGTGGGGGCCCCTTGGCAGAGCCCCCCACCCTCCCTGGCTGATGCTGCTTCTCCTCTGCAGCTTTTACAGCCAATGGAGGATATTGCATCAGGAGGCTTTTCGTGCACCAGCCTTCCCCAACCGCTTTTCAGCTTAATCCGGAGGATTTTGGAGACGTTATGGCTCAGCTTTGCATGTGTTATTATGCAGAAAAAAAAAAAAACAACAGTTGAGATTTTTCAAAGCTGACTGGGAGCTTTAGGCATGAAACTCCTGTTAAGACTCGTGGCTTTGAAAATCCCTACCAATTAGTACAATATTTTGGTGGAGCTAGCAAAAAAAAAATAAAAAAGCAAGCGGTGGTGCCTCTGTGGGAGGCCCCTTCCCAATTAATGCTGATTAGGGGTAGGGGATGAGTGCGTGGAGTC
Organism: Oceanodroma leucorhoa; assembly: GCA_030449065.1. Taxonomy (NCBI): domain Eukaryota; kingdom Metazoa; phylum Chordata; class Aves; order Procellariiformes; genus Oceanodroma; species Oceanodroma leucorhoa. Next base: position 421,061 of record JASVER010000235.1, on the reverse strand, counting down.
CGCAGGACGGCTCTCCCACTGGCTGCACCGTTTGAACACCTTCTGCTGTGCAGATGCTTGGTGTCACCGTGCCCTCTCCATCCCCTGCCCGCGGAGGACCACTGACACTGATGGGAGGAGACACGACGTGGCCGCAAGGAAACGTGCTGGTGAAAAACCAGCTGACTTCAACAGATGTATTTTCTAAGCAATATGTGCAAGAAGGTTAGGGAGACCTTTCAGGGAAGATGCTCAAGCACTGCACTCGGCTGTGCGAGCTCACGCTGCAAAGGGCCCCTCGACCGCAATTGCGTACCGACCCCGCCGCCAGTCGCCGAGGACGGCTGCACAAAGTCTCTTCTGCATGTTATTTTCCACCCCCGTTCTCATCRCCCTTGTGAAGTCAGGAATTTGGTCTTTTCAGTAGAAATACACTGCACTCACCACTTAAAGGCACTTGGAAACGGAAAACACGAAGCACCAGAAAAAGGTTCTTTTGTATTCTCAGCGATCACCTTGTAGGTGAGCCGCGGCTCGGCTCTTAGCGTAGCGCTGTATTTGTGGGTTGCAATCGGATAAACTCGACATCGCGTGTGTCCCTCTGTTCCTGAGAAAGCAGCGCACACAGACTGTCAGAAGCGTTTCCCAGCCAGGCRATGGGCAATTTCTTTCTGCCATTGATTTTGGCTCAAAATCAGGGTTTAGAAAGCCAAGACAGAAAACCGTACGTGGCACTTGGCAGGAATGTTAGCAACATTCAAAGTAGTTATGGATGTCATATTCTTAAAAAAAAACAGTAACAGAAGGGAAATGATATGTATTCCCCTCCGGGTATAGGTGAAGTTTGGCAGTCAGTGATGAAACCTTTCCATTTTTTTAACCTCTCCGGAATTAAGGGTGCTTTGTTTTGAGTGTATGCCCTATGTCATGCCTGTCTAAAAAGCTGTGCTTTTGGGAAGACAGAGATGGACTTGGATGCCTTTAAAACCACCTCTGATAGTCTTTGAGACACATGGGAGAAAGATATGTTTTGCTCCAAAMCCAATTAATTTTTTCCTAGTTTGTRCTGCATATAACCCTTAACTAGTAAAATCCTTCAAGCTTCTACAAAAGGAACTTTCCGAATAATTGAATGAGACCTGGATAGTGATAATCCACATTTAACAGGCTGAGGATTTCTACTGCTTTGTAAAACACAGCTCTTTCTTCGTTTAAAATGAAACCCTAAATGGGACTGTACTTTGGGGGGGGGGGTCATAGGAGACTGTAGGTATGGAAACCTTACAAACAACGTCACAGCCATTGCTTATTCCTGAAATGTTTCTATAACCAGAGTGCTTTGCTTTGACAATTTACTGCAGACTATTCGAATTACTCGCTGTTTTCCTATTATAAAATCCATACCCCGTTCATTCGAGTGAACATGCTCTTGAGCTTTCAAAACCCAGTTGTTCTCTGAATTGCCTCAGTTTGGCAGAAAACTCATTCAGTGCACTTTTATATACTGTGCTTGTTGAATAAGGAGCCTGAATGGTAGGCAATCATTTCTGTTGCAATCAGAGATATTAAGAAGGATAAGTTCTATCAATTTTTTTTCCACGGTCAAAGAGATGCATCCCAGCCATTGTGGAATATGATTGAGAGAGAAATGCAAGCTGAGTCTTGTACCTCGAAAATGAGAAGGATGTGCAAAAATGTCAAGGTCAATCATTTCGTCTCGGTGCTTGTAACGACAGGCATCACTGAATATCCCAGCACCACCCAACGTCACCGACCACAATGTGGTACAATCAGGAGGTGGATGGGTGGGAGGGAGCAAGCTGCCACTCATCCATTGGGTTAGTCTTCTGCTGCCTAATGCCAACAGCTTTTCCTTATGAAAATGTCTGACTCAGCAGTTGAAAAATGGTAAAATATTTCTCAAAACTTTCATCTTAATGAAAACCCCCTTTAAAACTTCAACCAGATGGCTCCACAGTTTTTTGTGGCACCACAAAATTCAGAGGCTCAGTTAAAATCTGGACTTAATGAAAATCATGTACAGGAACAGGTGCCAAAGCACAGGAACAACTACAAAGTGAATTTGCCTTGTAAAACTTACTGGGTTAATGGAGTAGTACGCAGTAAATTGGGCCTAAGCTCTCAACGTGTTTCCTTCCACCTATATAGCGTGTCCTAAATAGGTTGAGGTTCATATGAAGACTTGCTGCTCAGAGATACAAACTTCTGGTACTGCCACACTCACATTGAGGATTGCCCTATATCCTTGACAAGCGATTGTTTATTTTTAAATTTTGGTATTCAGGTCATCAATTCTCATTAGCAGCCGGGAGGAAAGCAAAGGTCACGGTGTAGCAGGACACTCTGCGAGTGGCTTGAGTCTATACTATAAGGTATATAGCCTAGGCTCTGAGCTCTCGTCCAGCGCTGGGCAAACCACCTTTGTTTTATTCACCACTCTCAACTCCGCAAGCGAACAACCTCCGTCTGCTCATAGTCAAAGTCGGTTTAAGCCACCCTGAAAGTTCAGGGACCGCTCGGCTGCCCTCACTGGTGTACTCGTGCCTTCAGAAGCATTCCTATTCTGAGGAAGGTCCATCTTCAGTAACCGTATAATCCTGCACAAAAGCAGGATAAACCCAAGGTGGCACCGCTCCTGGGAGCAGTGACAACTCGTGATAAAACAGGATTTGTTTCATTGTTCAGAGCTGCTGTGTAAATCTTTTATGGCCGCACTCTTTGAAAGACATGGGCTTGGCCCAACTATCATGTTTTTACCTACGAATTTTTGTTCTATTATTTTCTTCAACACAGAAGAGACTATTGGAAGAAAAACACATTATAGAGTCTGTCTTGGGTTGCCTGATGGCATGTTTAAGAGCTCATCTGGAAAGTTTAAAGAAGGACCTRAACCAGTTTAAAAACCAGTTTGGTAGGCTGAGCCTTGTGATCTAAGGAAAGATAAAGATGCAATGATATGCCTTCAAACATTAAGTTCAGAATGAGGAAATGGCTGATCCTGCATTATCTCTGGATGTCGGTTTTCATCCCTAGCTGGAGATATTGCTGGCAACTGCATCAAAATGCCGATGTTGCATAGATACTCTAGATGCAGCTGGCAAGAAACTGAAATTTCCATTTGGTGAGAAATTCAGACAGTGAAAAGACAAGAAAAGAAGTGTTGCCTGGAACGAGACGGGTAGCCTGGAAATAAGCCAGTATTTTTTTTTCCACTCAAAACTCAACAGGCTTTTATTTGAATTTCTTTAAAACTGACATATTCATGGAGATTTCAGATAGGCATTTTCTGACAAGTCCCCTATTCCCCAAAGCCTGCCCTCCCTTAACAACCCAAGTTTGTGAGATCCTTTCCAACCAGCTGTAGCTGTAGGCTCTTTTATATTCTGTGAAGAGTTGGGACCCTCTCTGAAGTTATAGATACATAGTTATATATACATTTTAAATTTCTGCACATGGCTACACATCTCATCTAGATGGATATATGCATATTTATTCCTGTAAGAATTACTGTAGTCAGCCAATTCTGGCTGATAAAACCTCCACATGAAACATAACCTTATGTGATAAATAAAAACAAAGACTGCTCTCTTTTTGCTAATGAATCACGTTCTGGAATCTCCTGCTTCTCTTTCCTCAATCAGAACGTGTCCTTATAGGCACGGTCTTTCGGAGCAGCTTTACCGAGCCGTGCCGTGCCGCCAGCCGGCAGGTTTGGGGTGGGCGCTCCTCGTGCCGTGCCGGGGCTGGTGCAGGACTGCGGAGCGGCTCCGCTGCCCGCGACCGGCTGCGCCGCTGCGACCGCACGGTAACGCTGCCTCCGGCCACGTCTCACGTCGACCTGAACGGGGTCACGCTTACCGCGTTACAAGCTAGATATGCAAATATCCGATTTCCCAGCATACTTTGGGAGCACAGGCCTAAATCACATCTTAGACGAAGAACGAAATTTAGATATATGATCGCTATGCCCAGCCTGCCTTCAGAGCAGGCGTTCCCAGCCCACGCGCCTCCGCACCGTCCCGGGGATCCGTCCCCTGCCAGGCTTCCCCCRCCGCCGGTGCGGCATCGGGTACCACTGCGCGGCTGAGATGGGGAGATGGCTCGAGGACGCGGACTGAGATGGTCACACCTTTTATCTATATTGATATTTAATAAACATATGCCAGAGCTATAAAGAACAATATCTATCTTTTTAAGGTAACATTAACTGTGGGAAGTTAGTGCCGTGCCGAAAAGAGCTTTCCCCCTGTCTCAGAGGTGTGCTGGTTCCCGCGCTGCAGTTCCTACACAGTATACACTCGCATACGACAAACGCTGATGCCATTTACAATGCCAATACTGATGACGTATAGCGATAACCCACCAGCGCCAGTGACACCGATCCCCTGGAGCCCAGGGAATCACGTACGGGAATCACGTGCAGCCAGGAGCAGCCCCCAGAAACGCGGAGGGACCTTGGGCTCGGAGCCCTGYGAGACGCGGCTCATCACTCGGCGTCGGACACGCTCGGGCAGAAGAAAGGGACAACACCGAAGCAGCAACAGCCAGTAAGCTGAGCATCTCTGTCCGCCTTCCACGTCCTCGAACCTTTTCATAAACAACAGAAATTATTTCACAGACGTCCCTGCGCTGCTTTCCTGGCATTTCTCAAGAGCACTTCTTGGTTAAAATGTGAAATTTCAGAAAACTGATTAATGTATTATATTCTGAAATAGTTGGGCATTCTCATTTCTGTGTGAAACCCTGGATTTTGTTGGTTAAACAAATCGGTGAATGTCAGAGCAGCTTCTCCTCTTGAGTGGGCGTCTCAGATTTGTGGAAAAACTCATTAATACTAAAATCCCCCATGACAGAAGACATGTAGGCAATACAATATCAGAAAAAATATTCTTGCATTTTACATACTGGTTTAGAGAGAAGGAATCAATGGACTAAAAATGACATATTTCTAATCCTATTTTTCAGCTGATAGAAAGTAGCTCTTTTGATATTAAATGATGCATCTATTCAGCAAGCAGTGAATAATATACTCATGATTTACTGTGTTCAAACAGTCTTCTGAAATGATRCAGTCTTTAAATATTGCAGGATTTCACTGAGCACACCCTGTGAGTTATTTGAAACATGCATTTTACTTAAACAGAAACATTTACCTAATTCCACAGATTTTACTTTGAGGATGCAGCTTTCACAGAATGATTTAGAAATGTAAAGTTCACCTGTTTCTAACAGCAGATGAATATAGCACTTTCAAGGCAGTTCTTTCCCATAGTGGAGCCGGTATATAATTCTAAGCATTCCTGGGTTAAGAACCTGCATTGCTCTGCTGCACGTTCCTACAGTAACACATTACACACCGGATGAAGTGTGCAGATGCATAATGCTGGGTGAATATAGAAATTATTTTTTTCCGGCAGAGAGAACTATGCTGGAATTTCACATCTGCTGGAGTTCTGAAATGCAACAGAAACGTCCATAATACGKTATGAATGTAAAGCTTTAAAATAATGAACTAATAAGATTGATATATTGATCTTTTTTTCTTCAGAGGTTGTTTACCTGTTTGATGCTTACCTACTCATAGCAAGTCTTAGTAACCTTATATATGCTTTTATGTCTGTCAACTGGGACAAAAGAACCCATGGTGTTCTCCTGCTGGGCGTTGGAGGGTGATTCAGCCATCAAATGAAGGAGATGGAGGGCAGTCTGGGAGACCCTGCCTTCCCTCCCAGGGTGGGATTGTTTGGGAAGCCGTGAAGTGGCCACTGAGAGGCAAAAGCTCTTTGACCAGACAGACATCTGTTTCTAATGTGTTTTAGAAGYTAAACTTGCAGTGATCCAAGATCTGTTATCCAGATCATTGATCATCTTGTCATACTTGTTTAGTTTTTGGAAGAAATTCCACAAACTGGGAAGAGAAAGAAAATATTTTGAGTGTTGGCTGATGAAGATGAATGACCGGCTGTTTCTCAAGACTGATCATTCTCTTGTGCCTCAGGGTTCATCTCTACTCCAGTATTTGCTGTACCAATGTGTCTCCTGCCCACATGCAAAAATCCCTAGTTTAAGACACATGGTGCTTTCATCACATGAAGACAAAATTAATGGCAAGAAAGAATGCCATAAATTCTCAGATTCAGAGCGAGTCCAACCCTGTAGATTTTCCTTACCCAGATCATTTATTGATTAAAATGGGAATTGCAACTGCATAAGAAGAGAAGAAATGGGGGGTTGACATGCTTCGTATGAAACAGAGTCTGCTTGGGATTAGGTATTATTTGGTATTCTAGCATATTAAAACGTACTAGATACACAGTAAAGCACATTAGGGAGAAGTAACTGAAGTTCAAGGAGTTGTCCAACCTGCCCAGAGTGTTCATTTAAATATATGCTTTTGTTCCTGAGAAAATTAAATAAGTTAAAGTCCTTCTCTCTCCAACACCAATTTTTATAAAAGTGCCTTATAACGTGTGAAATCATTAATTAAAGAAGATTCCTCAGTTATTCTCTCTGACCTGTCACTGTTACTTATTTAGTCAGCATTAAGAATTCAGCAGCATCTTCAAAGGCTTTTCAAGACACCACCTGTGAACTAATTACGCTAAAGGATGAAAGATTTGTAAGTAACTACAGCTCCTGGCAATGGCTGACAAAATAGATACGAACTGTGGCCCAAATTTCTTCACTTTTGCAGCTAATTCTACATGCTTTAAGCGTTGTCGCTTAAAATTGAGAAAGTAAACTCCCAAATGTCAAAAGGGGCTCCAGCAGAGGAATGCACAAGTATATCACTACGGCTCTCAAACACAGTGTTAGTTTTGCATTAGTTGTAAATATTATAAATGGTTTGTCACCTGTTGTTTGGAACTCTAAGGAATCCTTAAGGATATTTTTTTTTTAAATCAAAATGTTTTTTATAGGTAATCATTGAAAGACATTTTTGGGGATGTTGTCACACGGCTTACGAACATCTAGAAAATGACACAAAAGTTCTGTGCTGAAATTTTACGCATGCATCTTATAAACAATTTTTAACAATGGAAGGTCAAAACAATTAATTAGAGTAATTATACTGAATATGAGAAGGAAAATTGGTGAGATGAAAGGTCTTTCACATGTACCRATTTCGATGCTGACAGAGTTTGCACAACAGTGACCTGTAGGATGCAGAGGCAGTAGCAACTCCAGGTTTAAGCATCTTAAGATGCCAGTGACATTTTCCTTTTATATTACTCCTTCCATATACAAAAATACATATGCATATACTCCTACATACCAGTAACAATGAAAAACATTTTTCCAAGATGTTTTGAGAATAGGATAATTACTGCRTAGTCAGAGCTGGACTAAAATCTCAACAGAAGGTGGTTTCAAGACCTTCAGGATTACTRCAGATTCTTCACTTTCTACAAAAACTAACTTCCTAGTTTGGGCTTTAAGAAAGATCCTGGAAAACTCTACCAGTGATGATAAYGTTGAACATCCCATCAGTCATTTACCCTGATTTATGGGAGATCCTTGGTCTGCAATTCTCCCTCATCTATCTGCAGCTAAATATTGACTCAGTGTTGGATTTTTTCATAACCTTTGGCTCGTTATTGAAACGCTGGAGGAGGATCAGTCTCCTTCCAGCAGCAAAGCCTTTTCCAGGAAAAACTTCCATTGAAGCTGCAATGAAGTGAAGTTGTAAATGACAGTAGTAATTAACCAACGAGCTGCAAAGCCTAGATTAAGTAAGTAGGCTGATGCTCTGTATTCTGACTGATGCAAGACACGAGAAAAAATGAGTTTCTACAGGTTTATCCACGTTTTGTATTCCTGTCACTGSATGAGGGAAAGCAGGGCCGACGGACAGAGATCCAACGGGCGCTGCTGGCTAAAACCACCTGGGCTGACCTTAAACAAAGTCACAAATCTTATTTTACTGTCATAAGCAGCTACAGACAAACAAACTGGGTTTCTGCCACGATCTCCCAGCCCAACCTACTGTCTTCTCTGCTGATACTGGAGCACATGAGGGACTTGGTTTCTGACACTYTGGAAACTTTTTAATTGCCTCTGCAGCTGTATAACTTCATAGCAATAGTGATGGCATTATCTAGCTATTTACCAGACTAAAATTAGAAAAGTAGAGAGACTATCAAAGCGTTACTTAATTATGTAAGGCAAACAGAACATTTCAATGGCAATGCCGCTGCTGACACCACTGCTGATTTCCAGGAGGAAGGACTCAATCCTAAATTTTTATCCATTTTGAGAGCTTTTCTTTAAAAAAAACCCTTCCTGTTGTCTTTCAGGGGAACAGATGTTGTTTTGCATCTGCAAACTGACCTCAGAGTCCTTTCCTCGTCATTTAAAGTTGGATTGGCTCATGTAGTTTCATATCTATTGCAACTTTATCTTCTAAATTTTTCCTCTGTTGTGTTCAAAGGCTTTTATATTCTCAATTTCATACTGTACTTTGGAAAAAGACCTCTCGATTTAACACCGTGCTCTCAGAATTAAGGCAGGGTTCGTTATAAAAGGACACTATTCACTTCCATTCCCCCATCTCCATCCTGCTCCCMAAAAATACATATAATTTTGCTCATTTGTTGTAAATTTCTGCAGACAGCAAGATTTCAAGCACATCTTGAAGCTATATTACTTGAACATCTATTTTTTAAAGTGAGGAAAGACCGTGCTTCTATGTTGTAGTGCTTACCTATGGAGATTAAAAACCAAAATGTTACTAGAGTCCACTCCAACCGTAACTGTACAGCAGAAACCATCATTCCTTGAACAGAGCTTGGAATAGCATGAGGCTAAGGGGACTTTTCAACCAATTACAAAACCCAGCGTTAAACGACACATAGACCGAGGTTCTCCTACCACAACTTTGCACGATTGCCATATCATCCGCGACTCTTTTCTTCCTGGCTTCTATTAGCTACAAAAATAATTTCTTAGCTTATTTTCAACTGCTTGGTAGTCCAAAGCAACTGTGAAAAATCACAAGGACAGGAAATTTTATTACAAACACTAYCAGCTTTTTGCAGGTTAAGTCAGTCCATTCCCCCCCCCCCTCCTACTCCTGCTGCTGTCTTCTGGGATGAACACGGTGGTCGTGCGCAAATTGCTCAGCCGCTTTCGTGAGCGGCTTTGCACCGCAGGCACAGGAGATCCTCTGCACAGAAAAGAGGCAGAGTGCTTTGGAAAACTCGGTGCTGAAGAAGGGCACGTGGGAAGGCAGACAGGCAGCTCTGCAGAGGACACCAGAGATTGCCCTTCGTAAGCCCATTAATTAAAAGCACCAAAGATTTATACATTTGTCTTTCTACTCCTGTGAGTTTTAAGGTGGGTGGATCAGCCTGCTGCCTAGTTTTTCTTTTGTAACTCTCTGTTTAATCTGCGTTTTCAGCTGGGGAGTAGATCACCTCAATCGCTATAGCTTTCTGGCGTAGTCTTTCTAATCTTTTTATCTTAATTTGGAAACAAAAGTATACTTCATGTGTAGGTTTTGCTAGAGGAAAATTCTACTTGTGTTTGACTCCCAGATGATCCTGATAACTCTTCCAAGACTCCTCCTTGGAGGAGACCTGAGCTTTGCACATCTTACCATATCACGCACATGGAAATAACATCAACCTGTTGGGTCTGACCCTGTAGCTGCACCCCGGGGAAGGTGTTTAATGTAGAGCAATGGGAGCTAGAGCAGGGTACGTGAGACTCATGACTTACCCCTTCCAACCCCTTTGGAGAGTGGTTGGGAATATCGATACAGGCTGCCCTAAGGCCATCTTTCAACAAGCTCTGGGCAGGGCAGCCCCTGTTCGATAGCCTGCGCGGGGCTGACCAGCTCCCCTGGGGGTGTCCTGCTGGGGAGCAGCAAGGGGAAACCCCCAAGAAAATGGGGCATCACCACGAACGGCCAGGACCTCTTACCGCCTGCCAAGCACAAGGGCAGGCTTTTCAGCTCTTCAGGAACACCTTCTGGCACCCTAAAATGAGGAGGACCYCACAATGGGGTCTTAGATCCATCCTATGGGTCATTCAGTGATGATACAGCAAGAAATTTGTAAGCCTCAATCCAACGTTCATGTTTACAGCGACACCAGAGAAGAGTCAGGTCATCACAAAGAGAAAACAGTAACTGCCCCATGTACGTCCACTGCATCACCAAACGAATGGGACAAAAACAGAGATGTGGGAAGGGGTTCTCGCAAAAGGGGAAATTTAAGAAGAGGACAACATATGAAGCCTGGAGGGAAGACAAACCAACGAATGCACAAAGGCGGGAAGGAGACAGTCCAGCACTACCACAACAAAGCTGCCCGTTATCAATTCCAGTTATTGATATGGCAATGCATCAGTTATGAGTCCCTGCGAAAAAGTACCCAAACATACTTCGTGAATGTATGTGGATACTGACCTGGGCTTGAGACAGGACTAGAGGTAGTAGGCTCAATAATTTCTACAAAAAGGGAGAAGGAAAAAAAAAAGAGAACATTCGGGAGTTAATCACACATGGAAGACAAATACAGAATGAGACAGAAAACAGTCATGCAACAGACACGACAATTTTATTTAAAGATTGGGCTGGCCATCACAGGCCTGTGACAAACATGCGGTCGGCCAGACTTCCRTGCCTATGAACTATACATCAGAGGCTTTCTTTTCCCAGCTACATCATTCTCAGTCATGTGTCACCAGTATACAACATTGGCACCATCACACTCTGAATATGCAAATATTTTTGCCTGCCACCTTGGCAAAGCCACCCTTGGAGTTCTCAAGCTCAAAATAATTTCTCCTGGGAATTACTGAAACCTGCCTAGAAAAAGGGGGTTTTGCTCACTTCATTGAAGGTAATTTCTGAATGATGAATATAAGTAAATGATTAATATAAGCCAAGGTAACAATTTTGAACAAAGAATGTTTTTAAGTACTAGTTTTGTGCTTTAGTGAACTTTTAAAAATGCGTGTCTTTTTAATTATTGAAGTCTTTCCAGAAGAAAACATTTATCAGAAACATCAAACAACATTTTGAAGATGTTTACTTCACCTGGGGCAACCAATACAAACAACAGAAAAAGTTAAGAGAAGAGCACAATTCTCCAGCATTCAGTCTAATGAAAAAATCACCTGTGGCTTTTCATTATAATTTTACTTTAGAATTCATTGTTCTGTGCCTTTTTATTAGCTTTGAATAGTGCTATGCAAAATCAAATACCAGTCCCAATCAATCTTGCACAGAAGCAAGATACCATCTCAATGTAGCAATTCAATACGCTTAATAAAGGAGATTTAACAAAATTACGAAGCTCAAAAGATCATTGACCGTATCTTGACTATAACAAGAAACTAATGAAAAAATATGTGAGCGAGTTGACAACAATGGATGTGCAGGTAATAGCTGAACACACTCTCCACTCGTGTCCAATTTTGCATTTTTTCCCCCTACAATTACTTTTCGGGTTAATATGCTGCAAAATGATTCTAAGTGAAATAACAGACAAATATTTTCCCAAACAAAAAGTTATGAAGTTCCTTTACCAAATTAATGACGTTAAGAATTCTGCTAATACAGATGAATATTTCCAATCYTAAAAATATTTATTTGACATCTTGACAAATACATCATAGTTGCTGATAAATTCAAATCACATTTTTACAATARAATGGAATTTCAACTGTATTACTCCAACCTTACAATTTGATTTGAGATTTAAAATCCATGAAGGCTGGTGAGCAGTCTTTAACATAAAAAGGGTTTAAAGTCTAGTATCGAGGTTTCCTACCCCTGTAACGGGGCAGTTTATGTATGCGGCAATGGGGAGAGGGAGAGCTGTGGACAGACAGGACCGTCGGCTGGTCCCCAGATGTCCCTTACAGGTTCCCACCACGGCAGTTGGGACAGTGGGAAGGGAAAGGTGGAGATGAGGGTGTTCTCCATCCTGCTCCGGTCGGGAGCGTCCCAGGGGACGTGCAGTTTGCCCACCCTGCCGTGGTGCTGGGCTGCAGGAGCTGGCTGCTTCCAGCAAGGCTGACACAAAGTCAGTGGAGGACATAAATGACGGTGGAGGATCATAGAATCATCAAGGTTGGAAAAGACCTCTAAGATCATCAAGTCCAACCATCAACCCAGTACCCGTGCCCACTAAACCATGTCCCGAAGCGCCACATCCACACGTTTTTTGAACACCTCCAGGGATGGTGACYCCACCACTTCCCTGGGCAGCCTGTTCCARTGCYTGACTACCCTTTCAGKGAAGAAATTTTTCCTAATATCCAATCTAAACCTCCCCTGGCGCAACTTGAGGCCATTTCCTCTCRTCCTATCACTTGTTACTTGGGAGAAGAGACCARCACCCGYCTCKCTACAGCCTCCTTTCAGGTAGTTGTAGAGAGCGATAAGGTCTCCCCTCAGCCTCCTCTTCTCYAGGCTAAACAMCCCCAGCTCCCTCAGCCGCYCCCCATCAGACCTGTGCTCCAGACCCTTCACCAGCMTCRTCGCCCTTCTCTGGACACGCTCCAGCMCCTCAATGTCCTTCTTGTAGTGAGGGGCCCAAAACTGATCCTTCTGGGGTTTGTGTTGTGCTTGAAACGAAGGTTTCTGCTTAACTGACTGCGGTGCAAACAGGGGTTTTTCCCAGCATATTTCACAGATGTAAAGCAAAATTACAGAAAGCTAGAGAAACAACGATCATACAGTGAAGACTGATGAACTAAATTGATCTGAGCAATACCTAGTTTTAAAAAAAACCATGGGCTTTGTGACATCGGCATGGATTAGGAAACTGTGCAATAGCCATAGCGATGTATTTGTGGGTTTTGCATCAGTTTGCCTGACACAACTCTGCCTTCTTAGGAGAGGGGCAGAGCGAAGGTCCTGGCCTGGGGAAGGTGGGAGCGGCAGCGCGGCGCGGCTGGCGGGGGACGGCCCCAGCCGAGGAGCACCCCTTCTGCTTAAAGAGAGGGAAAAGGGAAAGGCACTATGACGGAATTTTTCCAGCTGTCTAGAAAAAACACGTCCTCTGTGAAATAAGGTTCACTCCTGCACAGAGTGAACATGATTTCAGCAGGAGAAAAGGCAATGGTCTTAAAACAAGAGACTCGGAAAAGCAAAGAATTATCAAGAATTCCTCGATTTTGTATTTTAATGACTGTTTTATAAGTTTTATAATAATTTGATTTAGTGGTCTTTAATTTCTTCCAAATCTTTATGTTCTGAGAAATTACATCCTACTTCTCATGTATAATTATCACCTTTGCTTCAAATGCATCGTACAATGATGACAAAAGTTATTTTTCTGGCTACCCTAAAATAACAACATCATTTTCTTGTGAATTTAGAAGTCAATCCTTCTTGTTGCTATGGCTTCCTATAACGGAAAAGGTTCCTCTTGCTGCAGAATAACAACATTCTTTGCAACAATCAAGTAAATTAACATACTCAGTGAGTACAATTTTTCATTAAAAGGCAAAATACCATACCCAAACCAGTGGGGATTTTACTAGGGTTGTGCCTCTTTTGGAAACACTGGATCCAGACTTAACTGTAGGTGCTTAAGGTAGCACTCACTTCACTGAGGCTGGAAGCAAAGGCAGTAATATCATGTATTATTCTTGCAAAAATCTCATTTTTTAAATACATTATTAGATCAAGGAATTGGAGAGATGGATATATTTATAGTTTCGAGTGCTAAAACTCTTTGCAAATCTTTATTCATGAAATTGTTCAGGTCTATAGAGAGAAAACAAAACCAGCTGGTTTCCCTATAAGCACGCTAGGCTGGTTCATTAAAATTAAAATATATTAATGACTTCTTAGTAACACTGGGAGGAAGGGATGTGTAGGGAAGAGTGGTAGTATCTATATTTCATTTTTCTGGGACCCCAATCCTACAATATCAGGACTGCTCAAATTTTCAAGGGTGGTTGTGGAAAAAAACCATGAAAGTATAATGGAAAAACGTGACATTCTGTGCCACTTCTGTGACTTCAGTGGAGAATTCTCCTTGAGCAGACCTTTTTAGATTTGTTTCATAAACCAGAGGAAAAGCGACGTGTTCACACCACCTCCTAGATTGCCCTTCACAGACTTGGTGCCGTCTGAATTGCTATGTGCAGGATCCTTGCTGTTATCTTCAGAATTGCCTATTCTGGTGGGGCAGGCGTGGGCCAACAGCATCTCATTATCTTAAAGCAGAGCTTTAATTCAAGCTGSGACCAAAAAGAGAAACAGGAGCGTCCTGGGCATAGGGGTACTGGCATAGCATCACTGGCTGCTAAACATACACGGAAAACTGGTAATTCCTGTCAAGTTCTAAATGKGCTAATGCCCCAAACCACTTAATACTACTTGCCAGTCTGCAACTGTCTTTGTCCTCGGGGCCAGGGTGGGAAGGCTGCCTGCTTTGCAGTCCCGTGGCTGCACCTGCAGACCAACTGCTGCTGCTGSTTTGGGATAACGGGGCAAATCCCCGTCATCGACTTCAAACACCCRGTGGACGTGCAAGCGAGAAGGTCAAAACTCGTGGTGGGCATCTCYCCTGTGCCGCAAGGCTCCAGGGATGCTCAAACAGGGCTTCTGCAGCGACCGTGCCGTGGAGGCAGAGCTCAGCCCCGCCGGGAACCCAGAATCCTCTGGGAAGATGGGCCGGAACCGATTCAGCCAAACCAGAGTAGCACACTTTGGGAAAAGCTGATGAAAGACGACAGTTTAATTTTCTCTAAAGTGTGTACAAACATAACTTTTAGCGCCTTTTAYGGTTCAGCTCTCTTTACAAATACCCTACTGACCACAGGGTGAATGCTTGGGGATGCTGCCAGAGATGTACCACGGAAAGCAGAACTTCACAGCGATAGTTTGGGACAAGCAAGTCTGGAGTTAGAAGCCCCTGTCCTGTCATTTTAGAGGTGCTGCCACGCACTGCAGATCTGTGGAAGTCACAAAGTGACTTTTGGAGCAGGGTCGGACCCCTCTGGGGTCGGGGCTGCATCCCTGACTGGGGCAGCTTTAAGAAGAAAAAGGGGGAAGGTTGGGAGAAGCTCAAGAGATCTTTGCAACTGTGCGTAGGAGGAGGAAGAAAACAAAGTAAATGTAGACAGAACAGCAAATAAAGTATTTSCTGGCAGATGGATTAAGTGCATGGAAGAAGTACGAATGCTGCTGAGAACAGCAGTCAGCTAAGMGATGCTGTCAGGAGAAGGGGTGTACAAATCACTGCCTGACACTCAACAGGGCCAGGGAGAAACAACGAAACTGCCTGTAGGCAATGCAGAGAGTCCTGGAAGGGGGCAAGTGTGACCAAACCAGCGCAACGCAGAGCAGCAGCGGTGGTGGAGCAGGAGCGGAACAGGGTAGAGAGCCCTCCACGCAGAGCCCTGCGTCCCGCACCGGCGTTGTGATGGAGTATGGAGAAGTAAGAGATGATACGTGGGTAAAACAAACTGCCTGGGTTAATATTACTTTGAGGAAAGTAGAGAAAAGTCTTCTTCAGACAACACAAGGAAATCTTTTTATCTGCAAAGTCAGATTTTGATAAAGACAACTGGGGAGTTTTTAAGCAGAGAAATGTACCTACAGGTCCCGGTGTAGCAGCCCAGCTCCGCGGAGGTGAAGGAAGGGGAAATGCGGGATAAGGTGTGTAGGTATCTCTTCCACATTGTCACGGGAAGAAATAAAATGTAGTGTTCTTTTAAAATCAGTTTTGGTTAGCAGTGGTGAGCGTACACTAGAGCCGAGTGCTGGAAATAATCTGTGTTAGAGAACCAACAGTTGAGTGAGTTTAAATAAAGTGGAAGAATAAACCCCACAGACTTGCGACTACAGCTCTAATCCTCAAAARAGAAATCTTTGGAGAACATAAGCTACTAAAGACAGCTGGGACAAGGAGGTGCAGTTTAATGTCAAGGACATTTAACGTTGCCTTTTACCAAAAGGCATGAGATAGTATCTAGAAATTCCTTTCTGATCCTAGGCAGAAAAAAGCTTGCAGAGAAAGCCTCTTAACAAAATGGGAAACCACCCCATGAAAGGYTACACAGCACAAGGAGGAAAATTACAAGGAACAAAAGGAATTGGCCATAAAGAAGCAATGTCTGGGAAACCCAGCCGGGCAGGGATGAAGTGGGAGTTGCCCAGGCGCCCAGCGGCACCTTGGAAAGGAAACCACAGCAAACCTGCTGCAAAACACTGTTTAGCCCCATAGATACCTTAAGAAAAACGAAGGCGCCTCTGTTCGCAAAGGTCGCGTAGAGAAATTAAGCGTGGGCCTAATAATACTTTTTTTTGCTTCAGTTTTAGCAAAAGCTTAAAAGATGGCATTCTGAATAACAAAATGGAAAYGGAAATTGCCAGACCAAAGTTAAAACAAAATTCAATCTGCTCAGGATACCCAGGCCAGAGGGATTTAAATAGGTTTGCACATAAAATTATCAAAACAACAGTAAATTCACGGGGAGGGGAGGACAGCAGGTACAGCAGGACTGAGAATTAAAGATACGCTCAGAGAGGGTAAGCACACGTGGCTACAACCTCATGGCATTCAAAGCTTTATAAAAATATGAGGTGGAAGGAGCTATTAAAGGATATAGGCAGGCAAAAATAAGCAAGTAAATAAAACCTGGCTATTAGTTTACTAGAGGCCAATTACTTGTAATTATTGGCCTAGAAATTATCCTAGTATATGATTAAGGAACCGAGTAGTTCATCAGCCCCTGTYTGCATGAACAAACGGGTATAAAACGAGAGCGAGTGCATTCAGAAACCGAAGCGGGTCTGCAGCCTTTATAGCCTTGCTGTCCTCACGCTGYGTCCTCGTCAGAGCCTGCGCAAAGGAAAACCAGCTCCTTCGAGGAGGAAACTCAATTAGTTCATGGGGATTACACGACGGAGCAGCCTGCGGCATAMGGGGATTAGATTCACTGACCCAGGCGTCCTCCCAGCCCCAGCGTCTTCAAAGCATAAACCAACCTTTTTTTTTTTTCCCCGAGAATACGAAAAACTCAGCAAAAGCAAACAATACGTTGTTTCAGCCTGTTGCCTGCAGAAAACCAGCCTACGAGCCTCTGACTCTCAGACAAAAACCACACCAACCCCCCARGCAAGCACCTCACCTCCTCTTCCCATCTCCCAAACCCACCAGCAACCAAAAGCAGACACCGAACTGCCCACGGTACACGTGCCGGAAATTTTTCATGTCTTTCCATTTAAAAACGCCCAGCCGTTACAGTGACRGATGCATCGCTGCTACTTACGCTGGCATACTTCACTTCAAACATCCTTCCCCATGAGTTATGACCATCCCCAACCCCGGCCTGCTAACGAAGCCCCATCTCCCTGCCCACCCCTCACAGGCTTGAGTTCATCGGCCGTGGGGGGCAGCGACCCACACACGGCTCGGGGCGGCCGCGTTGAAACGTCATTGTCACGGCATCTCGCAAAGGAGGGTACCGTCGGTATTTTCCAGAATACAGTTCCCCCCGTGGAATTCACTACTTCAGTAACACGAACAATTTCAATATTAAACTGCAGTCTGTGAAAAGAATTCAGAAACGTAACAGGTCTCGAACTGATGCTTCCAGTTACAAAACATTGCAGTCCCGCACAGAGGGGCCGGCTAGTTAAAGAAAGAAGAAAATAACTACCGAAATCTCAGTCTGCACTTGCAAATACTGCAAGTTTTCCCACATTGCAAGTTTAGGATAAAATTTACCTAAAAAGAATTTTGGTAAAACCAAAAATTGCTCGGTGTTTAATGAAGATGTAGCAACTGAGACCTCTGTGGTGTTGCAGGTTAATTTATTATTTGCACTGCACTAGCAGAGCCCCGTCTCCAACGCAGCCCCTTTGGAGCTGTAGCTCACGTACTGGGAGGACTTCTATTCAGGATTTATTAAATCCAGGAAGGGAAAGGTAATGGTGAAGATACAAAAAAATGTGAAGTTTGGAGAAATCTGGAACGCCGTGGGACCACGCCAGATGTACGCCTTCGTTCTCCTCTCTCTTTTTCCCGTGCCTTGTCCTGGCACAAACACAAAGGAGAGAAGAGTGCTCGTTATTTATTCCCATTCCCCYTCCTTCCCCCGCGCCCCCACGTCAGCTTTCTGTGCAGTATCTATAAACAACACACAGAACTTCTGACAGCTTCCCCATTTCTGGTACCTTGCCAAACCCCTCAGTCTTCATCTGCTGTTTCTGTCTCTCTGTTTTATACAGCGAATTTACTAAATTTTTCTAATAATAAATTTGAAATGACAGGACACGTCAAGCAACTGGACTCAGCACTTGGCATTCTTAGTCTGTTGAGATGGTTTTTCCCCTGAAAAAATGATCTCCTTCAAGGTAACAGAAGACAAAGTGTCTCTGTGGATATCACTTCAGAAGCACAGTTCTGCTCTAAATATTGTAATTAATTTCATAAAAACAATATTTAAAATATAATGCATATTTTTTTTTTCCCCCAGTGTATGAAGACTGTAGGGGCATCCTCTGCCCATCAAGGTCTTTAGAAGCCACAAATCACAMAACGCAGACTTCCACCAACACGGAACAGCCCAAGCCCGCTCCATATTCAGGCAGGGAAGAGGGAAGAGCCAGCGGCTCYGCGGTTCCGCCCCTACTCACCGGCATCCCTGCCCCTCCTCGGCCCCGGATGCGGGAGCACGTTTCTGCTGACGCTGGAGCCGGCGAATGACGTTTCTCTGTCGCTCGCAGTGGATGTTAATGCCACCATAAAGACCATTTCGATCCATTAGGGAAGGATAATTCTTCAGCAATATAAAAATGACGATGCTCTTTTCCAGTTCTCCGGAGCCCCCTCCCAGCACGAGCTCAGCGCCAGCCCATCACTGGGACCATTACAGAAGTCTCGAGTTAAAGCTTTGAACCCAATTTTTTATTACAAAGATAGCTCCTTTTATCCCTCTGCAGCTGGTCCAAAATGAAACTGTTTCGGTAGGCGCAATTGATGCTCTTAAGAGGATACCAGTTTTTAAAAATGAAAAATATTCTTTATTATGAGTAAAGCCATATGCCCCACTCAAATTCTGTTTTTTAGAATAAAAAGCAATGCCGCACAAGTCTGAGATATAATGTAATAATTTGTATTCTTCACTATTACGCTGACAGAAAGTCTAACCTATTTTACAATAACTATGATGAACAGAAACTATGAAATGTTTTAATTGTTTTCTGTAGCCCTCAACATTGTAACGTCGGTTTCTGCCATTCTTCAGGTATTTTGATCCCAAGTGTGAAATGACTACTGGAACAAACTCAGGTTGCCTTTAGCTAAAAACTTATGTTTCTTGAAATCTCGTTTTAGGATGTGACACACACGAGAGCATAGAAATCCACTCTGCTCAATAGTATTTTCTTAGGAAGACTGAGAAGTCAGATACACAATCAAGAAAAGATACACACTTAATTTGACAAAACAATAGCATGTCATATATTCTAGTTTTTTCTTTCTAACATTATTCTAGTTTATTCTAGTATTTTGCAGTCAAGATATTGATCATCAACACTTTAAACAGTTTCACTATTTATATTCGGTTTAAAATCCCATGAGTTTTCTTAAGATAAATACAAATTATTTGAAAAGGTGTGATTAGATATTCATATTATATTAATATAGAATGGCATTTACATACACCGTGTAAGAGAATGCGCAACTTTATCAGATATTTTATTATAGGATGGGGGTAGGTGCTTACTCAATAGTAGTAACATCTTATCTAAAGAGAGTGCAATTTCTAGATCTGAGAAAGTGTCAAAACCTGATACTACCAGACTAGCACGCTTACAGATCATAAGGAGAGCATTGTGTAAGAGGAGAATACAAAAAGCTTGTTTCATTTCAGTCTGCATCAGTAAAATTGTTGGATTTTGCTGTAATAATATTTGGACCTCCTATGTTTTGGAGGAATCAATAACTGCTCCAAAATAGWACTGGTAATTAAATACTAACACATCAATTTAAAAAAAACCCTCATAACTTTCATTTATGACCTTTGATAATTAACCAGGCTTATTTAATCTAATCTCCCCTGGGCTTTATAGGCTTTGTTAAAGATTAATGATTTATTTTGAAATAGAGGTCTTTAARTCTAGGTAAGCCAGAGTCTGTTTGAGTACAATGGTAAATGGAAAAACATATTTAATAATAAATCTTTTGGATGGAAACTGTGAGTGGATTGGGTAGAGACGTGACCTTAACTTATTCTGTGTCTTTCACTCACCATTAATATTTTGCAATTATAATTTGAGCTCTTCTACAAGTTTGAGTTATTACACCTTAATTGCCTAGTAACAGTTTATTTTATTTAAATCGTTTGTTCTTTTATTACAGGATGATAAGTATTTAATAGCTCAATGTCTATGAGACATTAAAAAAATAAATAGTTATTAACTTGACGTGTGAGACCTGAAATTGCCAGGTAGTTTACTCACTCCATCCTTCAGCAATCCTCACTGCTCTACACCTACAGTAGTTTGGTTTTGCTTGATAGCAGGAGTTTTTCAATAAATATTAAAATATCTTTAAGCCTGTAGAAAACAACSTTAACAACACCTTTTAGTGTACTCTTGTCAAAGAAGTCCAATGAAAGGTAAGTTTTAAGAGCACTCACTGAAAGCTGTTTCTGTGGAGTACCAGGCCTGAGCACCACACGTGTTCTTAGCCGGCACACAAAAAAYAATGGGATGAATTTAAAGTTTTACTTAAAATTCTAATGGAATTTGATTTTCTTATGAAAAAATCAAAGAAAGATACTAAAACAACATTTTGTTTTAACTCTGGATTCTACTAAAGTCTTTTATCTATTTAATTTTTAATAAGTTCCAGAAAGAATCATCATATTTTATGCAGGATGAACTATTTTATAGTGTGAAAAWWWTTTTTTTTTATATTTAATTTAATTGGGGTGCGTGTGTGTGAACCACTAACAAGCAAAACTTATATTTCCGTTAAAAACATTCAAAATAATATTTAAAATAAAGGTCATACATTTGATACTCTTGCCAGTAAGAGTATGCAGTTCCCGTCCCCACTATCACAACAATTTCACATCTATAACACGTTGATATATGCTTAAGGCTTTGCCTTTCACAATAATGCCGGTATTTTTAGGGAATGAATAAATCAGGGAAATTTATCCTGAGCAAAGGGATTTTGGCCAAAGCCCCCATTCATATTGCAGTCTGCTTTTTGAGTATCACAAAAATATACCCACTAGTTTAAGGTCCCGTCACTAGTACATCTTCGCACTAGTATTTACAAGCACYAAACTATTCAAAAATGAAAAAGTAAAGCACAACAAATTTCAGGGAATAAAAATAAATTTGAATACATGGAGGAAATTTTTCAGATTTGAGAAATAAATCTGAACAAYGAAATCTTTACAGATTTCAGAATGGACCTCAGCACTTGCAGCCTTCAACAGTCCCGTGCAACGTGYGGCTGAAGAAACTCCTGCAAAGCGAGTCTAAGAGAAAAATGTAGAACAAACCACGCAAAGGGTCACTTAGGTCAGGGTAGCAAAAAGTATTCAGTCATTAATTGCAAAGAAAATATGCTTACAGGTAGYTTGGAGATGGCGAAGGGTACGTGTAGAGAGAAGCCAAGAAAAGGCAAAGAGCTCCAAAACCAGGTAGAAATATTTTGTTGTATGGCGGGTCCCCCCGCCCCGGGTGCGCGTAGCAGCAAATGCGTCACCCCGAGAGAAGGGACGCTCTGGATTTAAGGGAAAGGAGAGGAGCCAGCAGAGAGGAGCTCTGCTTTTCTGCCGAAATGCCGCGGAGATCAAAACTGTCCGGCCACCCCGCTAGCAGGGACACGCTACTTACTCTATGTAAAGCCACACAAGGAATTTTTTTTCCAGAGAACTGAGGCCCCTTCAGAGGCAGAGAAAGATTTCTAAAGCACTGCGTTTCTAGCCTAGGGACAGCCAGTGCAGTTTATGAAATATAGCAATAACTTCCGCGAACGAAGAAAACCTCAGACAGCATTTTGCGTTCTAAGAAGATGCATCAATAGGGCTCRTTTGATGTCAAATTGAAAAGCGTTTCTCTCAGCGCTGTGTATCCAGTTACAAGACACTGACGAGTATTATCAGAAATAAAACATAATAAAAGGCACAACCAATTTGCAGTCTCTGTTGAGGACCCGCATTTATGAAGCCTTCCACATGGTTTACAATTTTTTTCCTGTAACTTTTACCAGAAGAGCACTATTGAGGATGCAATTTATGAAATTCCCTTCCCCTGCACACTTGACGCATCTCAATTTCTGCATGAGCGGCTGCAGCCAGACCCACGGCTGACTGTCTGCCAAAAAGGAAAAGAAGCAGCCCTTGTTTTAACCACAGTCAGTTAAGGGAAATTTTCTGAAAGCTTCCTGCCGTAATCTAACCTGGCCCTGTGCTGCCTGACCACCCATCTCAACGTGTCCGTTGTGGTGTGCCCATCCACCCGTAAGCGTAAGGACCTGCCGTGGTCCCCTCCGTGGACACGCGGGCCGGCTCCAAAGCAGAGCACACCTGAGCGTCACGGCGTGACCAACCAGTAACCAGTCAGGGAGATTCTCATAAAAGAAAAAGCCTTRAAATAAACTGCGTGCTTTTAATTAAAATGAATGGAGGGAAAGGAATGGCTCTATTAATGAAAGAGAAAAAAGAACATTTTAGGAGTTTTCTGAAACGGATCTCTAAATGCTTAGTCAGCCCTTCCCAGCCTGCTGCTCTTCTAAACCAAGTTTAGAGAACAGCGCTGCATAACCGAATTGCAAAATGGACACAGAAACGGAAAATTGTCAGGGGTGCTACACTGAATGTGACCTTCTGTTCATGTCACAGGCCTAACGAGGCTGCTAACGAGCCTGCCCCTGTCCTGGTGCCATGTCACCTGTGTGCTCTCTGCCCCTGAGGCAACAAAACCAGGGTGAAGCAAATAGAGAAACCTATTGAATTTCTATTTCCTATCAACATTTTAATTATGTCTACATCACAAAAGTTACATGAAATACAATGTATTTAGTTGTTCAAGTTATAGTATTATAAAGGATAAACAATATTTGCTCATTAGTCCTTATTTCCTATTTCAGATTTTTCCAGAGAAAACTGCTGCTTTAATGATTTTTACAGCTGCTGAGACCATAACAAAATGAAGAAAAAGTGACAAAGTAGTCTGCATCCTTTTAGCTTGGTCTTTCATTCATATGTATAAATAGGAAGCTCATGAATAATGTAGATCTAGAAATCTGTTAGCATTTTTGCTGTTCAGAAACATATGATTAGCATTGCTCTGACTCCCAATAACTACATTCGTGTTCTCAGAGGTCATTCTTTAAATCTGCACAACCGTCGCTATGTTTCTGGAAGTCAGTAAGGCAAAATATACATTAGAGATGCAAYATGGCACATGCCACGGCACTACCTCCTTCCTGTGTGTATAGCAGTATGCCTGCAACTGCTAATACTTTTAAACAAATGCTTTTGCCGGATTCGTGATAATAGGCAAGTTTGTTAATTTTCTCCCACTTCTAAATATGCAGAACTCCAATAAAAATAGCCTGCATGCAGGGGACTCTTCTGGGAGACACCTCCCCCTCCCACACAGCCCTGCGTTAAACCCTCTGCCAGCGCCGGYGTGTTCCCACTCATCCCGCGCAAGGCTGGAGTAGATCCTTAAGCCATGCTTCGGCTTCTCTTGGAAAGACCAAGTGACGCATAAAAATGCTTCTGCTTGCTGGCTGACTGCACCCTACTCCGATGTGGAAAAGAGGCAGACTTGGGTTTTTTTCTGGCACGCAGTAGAAGCTATATGCAATCTATAGGAGAGACAGCTGACCTCAATATTTAAGACCTTTGATCAATATGCCCGGCAGCGTTTGCTCTGACACATGCACATTTGATCTGGGCTGTATAAAAGATTTGTGGGCTAGAAACACTACAAAATGTTGTGCTCTGTAACCAGCAAGAATAATTCTATTTTTTCCCATTTTTTTTCCATGGGATATCTTGACGCRCTAAATTATACTCATACAATCAATCTTTTTTTTTTTTTTATAAAGCTCTGCACATGCAGAAATGCCAGTTACACTATTCTGGTGCAGTCAGAGGTTTCGCTCAGCCACACACATACTAAAATTGCACCATGCATTTATGCTTTGGCTAACACGAATAGCTCATTTCACTGGAGGAGAGCACAGTTTCTGAATAAATATTACTAACCTGGGGTCAGACAGGGAGTCCACCTGTGAGGACGCAAGTCCTGGTACACAAGAACCACRTTTCTGCCTGTTCTCCTCTCGCTGGCTCAGAGCCGGGACCTGGGGCCGAGACCTCCCCGTCCCACGGGCACACGGAGCAGCCTTGGGCTAAGGAGCATCCCACCAGCCCCAGTATCAGAAAACTGGGAAACAGGGGAATCTGCCCGAGTTACAACAGAGCAGCAACAGGGAGCTGCCTGGGAAGAGTTTGCACTAACTGCAGGTACCCAACCAAATTGCTACCGATCGTAGCCGATACACAGGCTATATAAGCTACGGATAGTACCCGTGCMGTCAGGGTCCATTACGCCCTGGGTCAGCCCTTAGAGATGCTCCCCTGGCCAGGGGGAACGGGGGTTCCTGACCCACCAACCTCCAGGTTAACCTCCCTAGGGTTTCCCAGGTGAAAGTCTTTACTGCTGCTTGCAGCGCGGGGAATACAGGCACAGACAGCTCTTTCCAGAATAAAAGCCTCATGCTCATTTATAGATGTTCTTGCCTGATCTATGCATTACTACTGTGTTTAAAGCACCCCATCTCTGCCATCCTCATATGTATATAACATGCCTAGAAGAACTAGATGCTGTTCAATTGCTCTGATATTTGCTTTCACTGGCACAGCAATTTGTGAATAAGTTATTTAATAATTACTGCGTAATTATAGTTCTACTGATCCCTGATGAACTGAAATCCACAGACAATGCCTATCAAATGAATCATTACAAATCTCTATAAATTACATGGTGAAATGTGCCAATGTCATGATGAAACTCATAAAATGTCTACAATTTCTGTAAAAGGAGACTTAATTAAGCTGGAGTTATGGCTGCACATCTCTATCCAGAGTTTAAGAAGGAGCACATTATAAGATTTGACTTCTAACTTTCCAAGAGAAATAGAGAGCCACATAATGCTACAAGTCGGAGAAAAAAAGAGGAATACAACGGTGAACATTAGTGTGGATTATTCCAGTTACAAATGAGGCATAGAGAAGTACAACTGTTTTTCATTTGGTACTGGAAAATAGGTAGAACATGAGACGAAAGTGCCTGGGTAATCTATAGAACAAGTCATCGTGCAAACACTCAGAGGAAGGAAATGCATTTATTGCCTGGGGAGCTATTAAAAGCTGAGATCAAGGAACAGAAGTCTGCTGCAAATAGCCTACAAGAAAACAGGGGATCCAAGCACACACATCAATGGTTTAAAATAAACAACATGTGCTTTTCAAAGGATTCACTTATCATCTCTGGCAAGGGATTTAGATATATCAGACTATCATAGCTGTTGTCAAACCCGATAACTTTTTTCCTGGTCAAGGTAGCGATATTTAAAATATTAGATGACCTGTTATTTACATGTCAGGATCCTGCCTCAGCAGGTTACACCCCAACCAAGGACGACTCCCTGCCAAGGTCAGAGGTAGACCTGCTCTTCTGCTGCTGCTTCTAATGCAGGATCAGCACAACTCGTCGAGGTAAGCGTCATACGACAGCTTAGAATCTCGTTGCACTGATGAACGACTATTAGCATATTACATTATATTAGCATGCAAAACCTAAACATATTATTTCTGTAAATAGATATATCTTCTCCATTCTTTTGGATGCCGACCACATAGCCCACTTGCTAAACAGGATAATAAAATCAAAGCAGCACTAAATCCCTGGGTGAAATTGGGTTTTGTTTAGCTTTCCAGCAAGGTGTTCACTGGAACAGCGGAAAGGGAATTGTACTCAAGAGCTGCGACTTCTTTTTTGACTTTTTTTTTTTTTTGTATGGAGCAGACCTGAGGCTTTCGGTTCATTTCTTTAGCACTGAGGACAAATCCTTTTGATACACTCACTAAGCTTCATTGTTGAAATCATTTTGGTTGCTTGCCCCACCACTCTCTATTGAAGACTGTTGCAGAACCCAGCTGTTCTACGGGTGAGAAATCCTCCTCCCTCAGCCTGGATTTACGCATGACAAATTCAGACCCATTCTATTTTTGGACCAGTTTCATCCCTTAACCTAAGCAGTTATTTTCCCCAGCAGCGCTTTATTGTGTCGATTTACGTGTAGAAACAACCCTCTCCCGGCCTTCGCTTCGCTCCATCGCAAATGTTTATTCGAGGGCGATTTCCTCSCACTCTGTCGCCATGTGCGGCGTCACGGCCAGGTGCCCGCTCCAAAACCCTGGGCAAACGGAGCAAAAATCACGAGTCGTTAGGAGCTCTGTAACGAGCTCCAGCCCCAGCCCCTTCCTGCTGGGCTGCGCCGGGGCGGCCGCAGCTCGAGGACACGAGGGGGGGCACGCCACGCGCCTCCTCACCCCCCTCCTTCCAGAACGACAGTGTCAGAAACTACAGATGGGCCAAGAGAAAACGTGTGGAAGTATTTCTATGCTCAAGAAAGGTCCCAGGCACTCTGGGAAAAACTTTTTATGAATGGGGGAGTGATGGTTCCAGTCCCTGGACTGGGAATTTTATTTAAASTAATGCAAATTTTGTAGGGTATTTTATATAACAACTATTAACAAGAACCGTAACGAGCTGAACTACCTTTCTCCCTTGCATYGACACTTGCGTGTCCTGGACATGATGATTTATCTGCCCAGGTTGCACACTGAACTGTGGAACAATATTTRCAGAGCCCGGGAGCAGCTTCAGCCACTGCTGGCTGAGAGGAGATGCTGAAAGGTCAAGAATAAGCCTTTCATTTGCAAACAAAAATGGACGGGCTGCAAAATTTCTTTAGTAGGAGAACCATGTGYCTGATGGGTGACGCACTGACATTCAGACAGGATGATGACAAGCAGTGCAGGGAAACTTTAATCCTTTTTTCACATTGCATCCTGATTTAGAAATCTTCATTCGGGGAAAGAATTTTGTTATTTTGCAAAAAGTGCTATTTTGCTTCAAAATGTCAACCACTTAGTCATTAATTCAAAGTACCATTTTAAAACAGACATACTTTATACAATATACTGCTCTGATAAYAGCAGGAATCTATTTTTTTAAACTCAAGTCTAGGTTAAGAAGAAAGGTGAAGGAGATGAAGAAATGCACCTTGCTGAAGAAGAGCAAGAACTGCCTAGAAATACCTTTAGCTGTAAAAATGTAGCTTTAAAAAGTTTCAAGTCCCTGTTGATTTAGATAAGACACTGTTGGATCCTTACTCCAAAGTTAGTTTCTCCAGCCTGACAGACATTTTCTCATATACTTGCAGCACTGCAGAAAGCTCAGCAATAGCATTAGGAGAGAAAAGGGGCTGGTACCAGATGTACATTTTATTGGCTAAATAAATAAAAGCTGWACATCACTGCTATATTGTGATGTGCCCTAGTTTACAGTGTGGTTACTTCATGAGATTTGTTGCTTTCTCCCTCACATCCCCAATRATTTAAAATGAAATGTTATGTTCTTTCTCTCAGAATAGTATTTTAACTGAGTAAATTAACAGAATTTAAATGATCAAGTTCTCAGGTTTGTGTTTTATCTTTCAATAAAGTTTGTGAAATCTAAATCTTGCATAGTCTAAAAATCTGAACATCTTTTTACAGGTCAATTTATAAGAGAAGGTCTATAACAGTAATAGCACCTCATTGCACAGCAAAATTCAGATTACTGTTGTTGATGCTTCACAGCAGAACATTTTAAAGTCAAGAAATCAGCTTTGTTACTTGTGATATGTTTGGAAAAAAGTGCATTACTGAAAAATTCATCATAGGTCTTTTTCACTAAGTATTTCTAATATTGCAGGCAATATCTAAGCATCTGATGCCAATGTTTTTTGCCTGAGGTTTGGAAAAGCCCTGAGAAGACTAAGCTTTTCTACTCAATCTATTATTTAAAAACCAATCAAAATGTCAACATATAAACCTGTAGGTGGAAATATGGATAACATCAATTTAGTCCCCTATTTTAGATGCTTATTGAAATAACTCAGCATTTTGTTACTTACGTGATTCAGCACAGAGGTTCATTAGTGTTTGTAGTGCAGGCTTACTGACAAAGCTCACAGTTTTAAATCTCTGAATCTATTTTTAGCTTTCCTGCAGCAAAAAGAATAATTTTTTTTCTTTCTAATTTTCTTCAGTTCACAAACTGTTCAGATGCTTAGGAACATATAGCAGCTCT
The DNA here is from genome assembly GCA_030449065.1 of Oceanodroma leucorhoa. Taxonomy (NCBI): domain Eukaryota; kingdom Metazoa; phylum Chordata; class Aves; order Procellariiformes; genus Oceanodroma; species Oceanodroma leucorhoa. The sequence continues at coordinate 392,683 of JASVER010000235.1, read as the reverse complement.
CAGGATAATGTAAATAGAAGCTGTGGAGATCATCTCTAGCTGTATTTTTTTTAGTAATCTCTAAATTAGAGGCCACTTGACACGATAGAAACATACATGTTTTTCAGATAAACATTGCTTGGTTTCAAGCAACTGCTTTTGTTAAATAACCTAGAATTTATTTGGTAAAYTATCTCAGTCATGGCATTTTCCAACCTGTCAGACTATTTGCTTAAATACTGAAGTCTTGGGTTTAAAATCTATTCTATGATTTTAATGAAAATTCTTGATATCCTTGATCAATAGCTAGTTCCTTTTTAAAGCCCCATGAGCTTTGGTCTCAACAACTTATTATGAAAATAAGTTCTACACTTAGTAATATTTTAATGGAGAAGTGCTTTGCATTATGTTTAAATTTTGCCACTGATTAGTGTAAGTGAAAGCTCTCCTGGGCTTGTTTTACGAGAAAACTTCCTAATACACCTTCTCTAGACTAGCCAATATTTCAATAAGCCTCTTTTCCTTTAGAAGATAGACAGTAATCATCTTTAATCTCTTGACATGGGAATTTTTTCATCCTTTGTTTCCTATCACCCCTTTATGAACCTCCCCCCCACCATTCTGCAAAATTTTTGAGACCAAAGCTGAAGTCTGTATTCCAGATTGAGTTGTAAAATGTATTTATATCATCACATTATAGCACTTCTAGCTTTCATCCCATGTGTTACCTGTGGTATTCTTTGGATTTTCATTTTTTCTGAAAATTTAATTTACCTCAAGGTTTTCTACCTCTTGAAAAGAAACAGAAGTTGAAGAAGAGCTCTGACTGTCAGCACTCCTCGCCTGGTCGGGGCACGGGCAGCCGCTGCCTTCAGCAGCGCGCTGTAAATAACTTCCACAGATGACCTTGAATGTTTTAATCATCGTAATTAACCGATACCTAAGATGAACATTTAGACATGCTTCTAAGACATGCTTCAACCCCTCTGATTTATCCAGTTCAGTAAGAATATGTGTCTAAACATTGTTAGCTATGGTTATAATTGCACAATTTGAGAATATAAACACAAAYGTAACAAAACATAATATAAAGGCAACTTCGGTAAGGATCCATAGCAAAGACAACTGGGGTTTTTTCTTTGTTTTTTGTGTTCCCCCCCCCAGATACACTCTCAGGCTTTTAAAGTTTCTTCTAAATGTCAAGGAGAAACACATGTTATTAGCCTTGCTCAGACAGGTTATTTCTACCTTGTCCCATCTCAGTCACTTATTGTCATATAATTCAGAATAAAGCTCAAGCTGGAAAATGGATTTAGAGAAAATTTCTCCTTAACTCTCAGTAATTGTTACCTGGAGCAGCAGGCATCCATATGGAAGGATCTCGAACMCAACAGCTAACAGAATTATTACGACTTACATAAATGGAGGATTTGGCCATTTATCTTATTCTGTATGAATATATGAATTTAAGGTGCTGAGTTTTTAACTCTGCGGGCTCCTTGCCTCAGCAATATCTTACGAAATTAGTCCCCCAGGTGTACTTGTTATGTAAAGAAAACTCCCCGTTTTACTGGTGTGCTGTTCAGCTGCATTGTACRTCTGCATTTCACCCTGTGCGAGAACGAGGAGAGAAGAAAGGTTTTTACCTTGCCTATGAATCCCATTGGGGATGGCTGGAAGTTTTCAGAGAGTTGTTTTCCATTGGGAACATGATCACTCAATTAAAATGCCCTGGACGAATACACCTTGATCTTTGGGAAAGGTCCCCGAGGAACCGACTCCCAGATTTACAACCCTGCCTCTCTAATTCTCTGAATTTCAACATGCTGATCAGGAGCTGGGTATCTGTCCCAGTCTCCATCCCCAGGACAGGTCCTTTCCGTGATGGATCACCTCTCCTGTGGCAGCTGGTCCTATTAGGCCAACTTGGASCTGGTAAGCAAAACCAAGGACTTAGACCAGAAGACCCACCAATGAAGACAGAGCACACACAGAGGGGGGAAAAAAAAAAAAAGGCAAAATCACCTTTAATCTGTAGCAGAAGAGATACACTACAGATGTTACGAGCTTCCAGATGGGACAACGCATCATGCAAAGATTTGGCTTGGCTTTATAAAGGGTATACTATGAAACCCTACAGGTCTGGACCTGGATGTCCCTTGCAGCAGGTCAGAAGCCATAAGAAAGCATGACGGCTCAGACGTGTGACCACCCCTTTGCACACGAATTGGAAGTTCCCAGAATGGATTTCAAATCTGCTCCCTGCCCATCACCCCTCCTGAGCCGTGGAGGAAGAGACCTTCCCTGCACGCTCAGCAGGAGCTGGAYGAGCCGATCAGGGCAATGACTGCACCCCCGGGGGCAGGGCTGGATGGGATGCCCCCAGTGAAAAATTAGGTCCATGGCACCGGTTCTCTGCACAGTGAGGTCTACAGGAGACTTTGGGCTTGATCCAAACCTTTTTAAAATCAATAAATGTCTTTTGACTGACTGCAGCAGTCTTTGAAAAGGCTCCTAATGAGTACAGGAATTTTCATTTAAAATTTTATATGTATATAGATATATCTATATAATTTTTTCTTTTTTTTTTCTTTTTTTTTTTTTTGGTGCAGACCAACCCACCTGGCTGCAACATAACACCGAACTATGCAAATTTAAGTTTGATTTGCTTTGCAGGCCAGTATTTGAGAGATAAAATAGTAAAATCTTTCTCTAGGTAATTGGACAACAGCTGAAACTGTGGACACAAAGGGAATTCCCCTGGAGAATAAATTTCTTTCTAGAAATGTCAAATTTGGTAGGCCAGGCAAAGCTATCGAGCTAAAACTTAGCAGCAACCTGTCACATATCCAAATACACTAAAATACGATTTCTCAGTCRATAAAATAAAACTGCTGAGTTTAACGATGACACCAAACTGTATGAACAGAAGACGACCCAAGCAGTCTTTGCACGATAACTAAAAGCTAAATCACTGATAATAAGGAGCACCCGCGGCAGTGCCARCCTTGCGGAGCCCGCACCCCTGCGGCCTGGGTGGTCCAGGACAGCTCCCGCGGAGGTCCGGAGGTCCGTGCCAGGGAGAGGTGAGCACGGCCAGCGATGCAGCCCAGACCTTGTCTGCATCAGGAGAACATTATTCCGGGTAGAATAACAAATGCTCATCCTGAAGGAGGTCTTGGGCTGCAGCCGGGGCCATGCACCGCGCATGGGGGGGGGAGCACGAAAAAAAGAAAAAAGAAAAAAACAAAAGGAAAAGAAACTAAAGCTTGCTAAAGCTGGAGGAATAAGGACATACAGAAACCTTTAAGGGTTAAGAAGAGTCACTTCAGGAATATGACTGCAGCCCGGGCATCAGACAACRTTAAATTCCCATTGCAGAAGGTGATGGAAGGGTACCTGTCCCAGCAGCCAGCTTGGGCACCCGTCACCACTGTTACTGACGGTGGTCGTGCAAACGCGTGTGTTTATCAGCACAYAAAGTCACTAATTTTGAATCATTCCCTTGCTCTTTTCAGGAGARGCTTTTATGAACTTGGAGACAATTATTTTGCCATGGCACTGCCCTTCCCTCCCTCAGCCCAGATCTYATTTCTTCTTACTCCTGAGAAACCCTGCTCTCTCTCCTTCCCACGGTGACTATGACCGGTGGAAACAGGCTGCAGCTGCAGTAAGAAAATGTCTGGTTTAAATACRAACGAAGAGCTGCTAACGCAAGAAAGAAGCATGGCTACAACCTGACCACGATGGGTCACTATGGATTGAGGGGAGCAGGTCCAAGAGCTGCCAGGAACAACGACTGGCATYGTGAGCCTGCCCTCCGTCAGATGACTGAGATGATCCCTGAAGTCCCCTTAAGCCTAGTTTTTCTTTGATTTTCAGGACTTGGCACAGCAAGGAATGACCATGCAAAATGGTTGCCTGTCCCCTTATTTAGAAGATGTTCCAGTAGACGTAGCCAACGCTACACCAATTATACATAGTGCCCCCGAGGAACACGCATAGTATTACATGTTATGTGCAATTTACAATGAGTTAATTTAAATTTTTGGAAGAATATTAATTTTTTTTGCATGTCAGACATGAAACCCAATGTATTAAAAATATTAATAGAGGAGTTTAATTGGGGATCTTTATGTAGGAACCAGGACACAATGCAATCAACACATAAATTGAGGGCACGGTCTGGCGCTTCCTAGCATGTAGAAATGTTTGAGACAAGATTATAAGCATGTTGCACTAACCATATATTCACAGTTGGATGCTTGCTCAATAAAGTAGTTCTGTTTAGCTGCAGCAATTAAATTAGCACAGAAAATACTACCACATCTCTCACACACCTTGCTATGCTCCTTCTCCTTCCAAATGGCACTACTGACCTTTTCTGCAGCTCTTCACAATTATTTACATTTTTGAATAATTACTGACAATATATCTAAGTTTTCTGTATAAACCTGAACGTCAGTAACACCTGTGGATCACGTAACCAGCCTTTTAAAGGARGTAATTTCTTTGGCAGCTTTTAGTAATGGACATGGATGCCTCCTCTGTATTGCAAGTTTTCTTAAGAAAGGTACCACTTACCAGACAAGTTATTTATAGCATTCCTAAACATACTAAGGAATGTATAGGAGGTGCTCTTTAGAAAATAAAAATAATACCTTTACTTAAGAAGAAACACACACATACCTACTAGAGAAGTAATGATTATTTTCATCTTCTGCGAGGTGAYGGCTAACATCGATCTAGACTTTTGTGGATGACATGTCTTCGGGGGGACACAGAGATCACGCRTGTAGCAGTGAATTTAATGCCTCTATGAACAGTCTCTTAAGCAGATTTATAGTTTCTATAGATGTATAGATTAATTCTACATGCAGATTAAAAATGCAGGATTTCAACAGCCTCTCAGTTTCCTGCCCTAATTTAACAAGTGCTCAGGCAGAGGAGAGAGGGGATGAGGACAGGCTGGCAGAGGCGTGGGGTTGGCGTTGCACCCCTGACCGAGCCAGGGTACTAAACGGGTGCACCCTACAACCTGACGTACACAGCCTGGATCTCCGGTGCCACAGGGCAGAGCTGAGCCCCGTGCCTGGCCCAGGATCTCCAGCGGCTCATCAAGGGCTTGTGGTGGCAGCATCTCACCCCACGTCCCGCTGTGGGAGCAGGGGCTGAGCAAAGGCTCCACCTTTATCCTCGTCCATGAAAGGTAGCAAAAACCTGCCACGACTCAGCTTTGATAAGAGAAAGTAAGAAATCCACTACCAACTGCGGCTCCTGGCCAGGAGACCGCAAGGACAGGAGACACCTCGGTAAGGACGTTGCCGCTTTAGCAGCAATAGAGACCATCTCAGTTTTGGCCGCTTGAGAAAAATGGTTGAATAAAGCTACCTCAGTGCCAACGGTTAATGATAGCTCCCTCTCCTCGCAATGGCCTTGCAAATTTGTTTGTAGGAAAATGCCTTTTGTTTTGAATTAAGATTGTGCTAATTTAAAAGCAAAATCTGCTTAATTAAAAAAGGGCTATTCCATTCCCTGTTGGCTCCTCGCCCCTGAAGATGGAAYCTCTTACCCTGGGTACACACTGTAACGTCTCATCTCCTGGGTTTAATGAATCAGCAAATCCACGCTTTATTTACAGGAAAGTACTACATTCTTCTTTSTTTTAAGTACCAGAAATTCTGGGAAAAGCCAGCGCAGGCAGTGCTAAACATCTGACCAACTAGGCCCATAGATGGCAGGATGGGACTGTCCAACAAACACTCCTCGTGCGGGTGCTCTGGGAGGATCACGTAATTCATACCCTTACCCACAAAAAACAACACGTTTGGATGATACATAGGACTTAGCCATGAATAATTAGCAAATTGCCATTCATTATTAATTTATTGGAACCACTGCTTCYCTGTATTTTTCCCTCAAGGCTCAGTCTTTCTATTTTACAGCTGCTGAATTCATTATTAATAGCTAGATCTTAGACATGGCCAACGAGTCTTCAGTTAGGGATATGATAAATTCCGTTACATTCACAGGATCTGGGATGTTCATAACTCCCCAGACGTGAGGCTCTCCTGCAAACTGACCTGGCTATCTGTCCCCGGGACAGAAGTGGCTCTTGGGAGACCTTCTGCTGGGCATCCCTGGCTCATAGCAGCAGTGGGGTTGTCCTCTGTCCTCTGGCCACGGGTGAGCAGCCGTACCCCAGACAAGTTCTCCTCCTGCCCCATCCCTCCCACAGGCACCATCAGGAACAGCYCCATTAATCCATTGTCTCCTTTGCTCCTTTGCTGTCCGCAGCCACACAAAGTCAGCTTTTACCTTACCCTGGCATCCTTTTACCCGCTTTATGACTTTCTGTTAGCTCAGGGTTGCCTTTATGGATCACAGAAAGACAGAGCCCTCTCGGTAGTAGAAGAAATAATCCTTTTTCTGGTATCCTTGAGTTTTATATCTGCATAGGATGCAGACACCAATAATGGAGAATATGATTAGCTCTGTCCTCGAGAAAGGCTCCCAGCTGTGCACAGCTATGATGTCATTTATATATTACATGGGGATGTGCAAAGAAAGAAAATACAGGTTTTTCTAACTATTTTTCCGCTATAAACAATTTTCTTMAAAAAAGCCCCAACAGCAGACAGAAACAGCCAATTAGCAATTACTTAGCGATACCGGGCAAGGTGCCAATACCCAGCAGTGGAGGTGCGCAGGCTTCCAGGCTCGGGATTTGAAGCGCTCCGGCTGTAGCCGTGCGTTGTGACAGCGTTTTGATAAACCCCCCCGTGCCTCTGCGCCCCCGTTGGGGTTTCGCACGGGAACGCAGCGGGGCGTGTGGCGGGGCTCCCGAATCGCGGCCGATACTGGCAGCTGCGCTAATGATGCTATTCCAGCCGCCCGGCATCTCAGACTGTATTGCACCGATGCAATTAACAGTTTAAAATACACGCCGAAATAAGACATCAACATCTAATTTTTAACATTTGTCAAGTAACGAGATGATCAAATTATACTTAACCCTATATCAAATGTTGCAACCAACCACTAGCTGCTAACACTTCCCCCCCACATACCTGAACCAGCGCGTATGTTCAGCTATCATTGCCAACAAAATAAAATGTAAGTAGCATTTCACAGGAGAAAATTCTCTGAAGGATTAAGGAGTCCATACTTAATAAGTTGCTACCCTGTGATTATTTTAATTTTTTTTTTTTTTTTTTTAAAGTGATACTCTTTCTAGATAACATTAATGCAAACTATGAGCAAGGAAAAAACTCCACCAAGTGGTCTTCAGTCCCAACTGAAATCCAGATCACCACCTTTTGGAAACCTCTCCTTGTTTTGACTAGATTAAAAACATCATGGTATAAAATAAGACATTTCATCTTGGTCTTTCAGTCAAACCTCTGAGCTAACATCACCCCCATATTTCATTCCATGAGGTCAGGATCAGACCCAAATTTCAGTATTTTCTCTCAGACTGTTCTACTTCATCCCGTCTCTTTCATGATGGAGAACATATATTTTTATGATTTGTAACAATGTGCTTGGTACTTTATGACACTTTCAACCGCTGCATCTCAAAGTTCTTTTTAAGGGTGGCTACATGGTACCTCAACAATTTAAAACTGATAAAATCCTGGCAGCAACTAAAAGACAGATTCAGCTCTGCTCTATTCAAAATTAAACCAAACCTTCACTTTACCTTCTCGGAATTGCGAATACACCAAATATTATCTGCTTCTGGCATAATATTCCTTTGTTTTCACTTTTTGCATTTTCTATTTAAAATAAGTGTAATGTTTTTTCCACTTTGTTAACAATTTCTCAAATATTAAATAAAATGGCAGGAAAGGCTTCATGCTATTTTCTGCTTATTACGTCTCTTCTGCAGTAATTTAGAATATCCTGACAATACATATCATATAGGAAGTATATTCAGAAGGAAGTTTCATGGCTAGAAGGCAATAACCCTAGGATTTAAGCAACTGCAAATCTACATTTCCACTCAATAAGGAATATATTTATGTAGAGAAAAGCATGTAGGATATATTCTAAGTTTTGTCTTTCAGTTTTATCACTATTAGAACAGATTAGCACCTGTTCAACTACGAACATCTTCAGATGCCACTAACAGATGGCCAGATATTCAACAAATGTGAAATACTACAAATTCACAGATAAAAATATCTTTCAAGCAGGACACTTGAGACCCATTTTAGGTAACCGTCATGCTAAAAATCTCAATGTTTTGTTTTGCCTATTACAATGCTTATTGTCTTTTCCAAAAGATTTAACTTCAAGTCCTCCGCAACTTCCCCGTACCAGAGGCTGACAACCGACAAACCGACCTGTGAGCAGGGCTCTGGTACACCCCAGTTATTCAGCTCAGTATATTCCTTGAAACTAGCTGAAAAAGTTTTCAACTTTGTTTACAGTGGTACCTTAGTCATCCATTATTGCTATTCTGAGAGGAAATATTTTGTCATGCTAATTCTGTCTTTATACCCCAACGGCGGGTTGGGTTTAGTTGTGTTGTTTTTGTAGATTCATAACTCATTGATACCCCCAAAATGTGCCATCACTTTCAGAACAGAAACCCTTCTGCAGCACGGAATAAGTAACCAGGTGCATTATTTCCCAGTACTGAGGAACGCGACGGTATTTATATGCCTTGTCAAGAAACCAGGGGGAAAAAAGCATACTACTGTTTTTTGGCTTTTGAATCCATGTATGTGGAAACAAACAACCATGAACATTTGCCACATGTCCACGTTACTTACGGTTGAGAGGCAGGCTGGCATTGGTCGTCCCTAGCTTGTTGGCAGCGACACATGTATAGTTGCCAAAATGCTCTTCTGTCACATTGGTAACAGTAAGAAGTGATCTTGTACTATAATTTTTAATAGTAATTCCTTGTTGACCATTGATCAGTCTAGAAAGCAAAAAGAAAATTTCTGTAACTCATATACCATAAGCAATAAATTTCTTTTTTCTTTTTCCCCTCTTTTTTTTTCTTTTTTTACAGACATAACTGGTAGCACAGTAAGCTGTTTGCAAGCTGCCAATGTAGTCTGTCGAGTAAAATTATCATAGTGGCAGATTGGAGAGGCCATGGGCAACACTGGAGCTGTGGGGTGCTGGGGGGAACAGTTTCTGCCTGTGTGTTCTACGGTCAAAAGAAAATAAAGACTGACACCCACRGCCCTGCCTGCCTGGCATAGGATGGGATATAAACTCTCAGGTGGAGAGCTTAGATTTTAAATTGGGCAAACCTAACTAAAAATTTAAATACCCTATTTGGGGCAGAAAAGTATTATGGTAAGTCCTTCAGCGAATGTTTTTTCAGGCTCTGCAGATTGTGTCCCTGCACACCTCCAGCTGACGGCGGATGAGGATTAGGTGGCCTGAAATGCGACTACGTAGGATCGTGACCACGGTTTATTTTACAGGCCCCTACAGCTACAAATTGGACTTGCAATTAGGAAAGATGCGCTACAGCAGCACTGCATCCTGAGACAGCAACCTGAACAGAACCCAGGTAACGAAGCACGGGAAAAAGGGCTCCTTCCACCCAGCTCTGTTTCCCCGGCTTTGAGGTTCCCACCCCAGATTTCGTAGGCACTGTGCAGGTCTTTTGATGTTGCTTCCAACGCTGTGTCAGAAGCACCGCCGCTGCACTGGGGCAAAGAAAGATGACCCATTTAAATGTTGCTGTTGTGGGTAAACCACATCTGATCAAACAAGGAGATGAGAAGGGTAACCACGTCATTAAAATACTAGTTACAGTTGATCACCCATAATTCCCTATATTTCACGTAAGAAGCAGAGTTCCGGATTAAGTATACAATTTTTGTTTGATATATTGAAAGATATAATCACACATCCTGGGAATGAATGCAATCTTTTGGCACTCTGTCTAAAAACATTTCAAGTCTATCATTAACTGCACTTCTGCATGTTGTGGATTGAATGCTTCTCATCGTCACATGAGTGCCTCTGTTCCCGTTTAATCGCTATATGCTGCTGCACATACCGGGGGTGTCTCTCCCCTGTGCAGTTCGTGTTGCCGTACAGGACTCTGGTCTGCTCTGCGCAGCCCATCGTTGGGGAGAGGACATGGCACATCCCACGGACACACGTGGTTTTGCGAGAAACACAAACAACTGGGGTTGAAATGCCTGGTTTGGGCTGGAGGTTGCAGTTGGAAGAGTCACCTTCTCTCCAGACTTGTGAAAGGCAGAAGTTTGTCCTTTCAACCTACCCACGTGCTCCTGCACATGGACGTTCTCCTTCTAAAACTGCCAGTGTCTCCCCCTCCTCTTCCTGCCCCTCCGGCGGAAAGACCCAAGAGCCTCCTCCGCTCCAAACCACCCCCTGCCCCGAGGCTCCCGKGCCAGCGTGCCGCGGCTCGTAGCCGGGGACAGTGTCACCCGCGTGGGAGCCGCGGTGCCGGCGGTGCGGGGGGAGGCAGAGCGGGCAGGCGCCCACCAGCACGTCCCGGTCACTGGCTCCAGCCCCGGGTCAGAYGCTTCCCTCGGGATGCCCCTTCCCCAGCCGGGAGGGCACGAGCTGCGGCCACGGCCGCCTTCCCTTCCCCACGTCGTTTTGGGGCTTGAACCCCCCCAGCCCCTCTCCCGGGGTACCTTGGGGTACCGGAGCGATTGCTCCGCTTCCACCTACRGCTTGTTCCTACCAGCCGTTTCCAAGCCACCTCCATCCTTTTGGCCCATAACTGCGGTTTGAACTACAGCATCTCTATTTTACCGCTGTAAGGTTTAACTCCTCCTTTTTGCCCGGATAACAACGGGGTGTTGGGATTTCTGCCGTCCCCGTGCCCCGTCAGAGGCGACATTCGTATCAAAAAATTAACTGCGTCTGCTTGATGCGATCTGCCGCCTTCCCCAGGCTGCCGAAAGGACGAGCGCCGCGGGTGCCAGCTCAGACCCCTTCCCTCCTTCCCCTCCCTCCGCTCCTGCCAGCGCAGCCTGGACGGCGTCACCGTCCCTCCACCTCCCGGCTGGAAGCGGCTGCCACTGCGGGGCCAGCACTGGGGGGGAGTAAGTGCAATCGGGTAGGTATGCCTATCAATAAGCCACGTAATTAACGGACCGAGGAGTCGGCATTAGTTAGCATAAACTGAGCAGTTTTGAGGATTTCCATTTGCAGTTGTAAGAACCAGATGCTTTTACTTTTAAATTAATTACTCCCGTGTGCCGCTCTGCTTAGCTTATGGGCGTTTATTACTCATCTGGGTTTTACCAAGTTACTTCTCAGGCTGGAATGGCATTTTAAGTTGTGTGCAGCCACCCTGCACATTTCTTCACCTTACCGCTTTGTACCACTAGGTATAAAGGGAAGAGTGATCTCCTTTTTATTCCAGAGATTATGCCTACGCATCCAAAGAAGATCATGCATCAGTACCAGCCCCGAGGGGTTTCATATTTGAATACCTTCACGTTATTATAATACATTAAGCCATTATGAGTTTTTTTTATTTCAAATGTAAGTCTTGTTTGCTTTGTCAAGGATAAGGGAATTAATATTTTTAGATAGGTGACTTTTGGGCTTCTTCCCTGTGGCTGTTTAATGTCTGAGATCTAATTTCTGCGYAACCCCATAACATAACATAATTGAACAGTTGTGAATTTCAGAAACTGGGCGTCAGCACAGCGAAGCCATTCTCCTCTCCGCGGGGAATCCTTGGACAGTTTTGGAAGCCACACACTTTTATAATTTTAAGACCTTTTTACTAACTTTTCCCCAGATGTCCAGTCCATTCCCAGCTCACCCCCCCCTCCCCGGCTCGGGGTTCCCTTGGCTCGGGGTACCCTCGGCTCGGGGTCTGCGCAGCCGCCCGACAGCTCCCGCGGGGAGCTCAAGGCACTGCTTTTGCAGATAAGGTGCYAAACGGCCTGAAACCTGCCCGTGAGACCTCTCCTGGCCTTTCCCCAGCTACAGCGGGCAGCGGAGGTGTYCCCCCTGCCCTGGGAAGAACACTGCAAAGCACGCTCGCGCGCYGGCGCTTCGGGAAGGGTAACGCTCAGCAGCTCCTGAGCTCAGCGACTAGGTAGTCCTGCAAGCTCTCTGCCTCAAAGACCACTAGTTTTAACCRGATGCGGTCTGCGACTGCTTTTATGTTTAGTTTTAATGGCTATTTTATGACGAGATGATCCCTGGAGTCTGGAAACAGTGGGTTTGGATTTACATTAGTCTAAGTAATAACAATACAGTTCACAGACCCAAAAGGCTTGTTTCAGACACTGAACATATACTTGGGGTTTCAGATCTAACTCCCCCTGCTCGTTTATTGAAAGATTCATCCAGATTCACACACACACAAAAAAAAAGGTCCCAATCCAAGACTGATGAAAATGGGATTCTCTCTATTCTATTAGCAGAAAATACAGCAGGGTGTGCACTCCCAGTGTATAAATTCAGTCTTGTAGTATATCTGCAAATTATCTGCAGGATAATGTACATGCTACTCTGAACTACCTATGAAAGCTGACTCTTCTCAGTTTTGCATTAAAATGACGACTGAGCTGTCCAAGGCTCATTCTGTGCTGGCTTTCCATCATCCAGAGGTAAAGGGGATATACTGGAGAAAAAACCAATGTGTATATATTTTCCTCTTTCCTGCAGGGGAGGTTCAGAGATTCCCAATACCTTCGTAGTCGTATATGTCTAGCATATCTGCCATCAACAGTTTACCAAAAAAGGATGGACCATTAGATTTAACATAATATTTGAGCAGTAAGACTCAATAGGACAGTACATTTCGTGCTGATTATAGCAAGCCTCAGGTGATACACCAACTGAAACAGAAAACAGAAGGCACAACTTTGGCATCCTGAAATGCTCTGCTTAGTCTTTCTTGCTGCTGCTGCGGCACTGAATGCGCTCATGAAGAAAGGAATTGGTCAATGTTATAAATAGAAAGGTGATTATCGCGCTGGAAGTGGCTAATTGAATCCAGAGTGCTAAAACCTGCGCTACAATACTTCCTACGTAAAATATTTTTCTGCTGCAACTCCCCCCAAACGTGTACAATCTAATATGCATCTTTGGAAATAGGATGCAGATGAGTTTTGCCAACAGAAGAAAACATTTATTGTTATATGTAGTAAAGATCGATTACATTGCCTTAGAGAATGCTTTAGGATATGCTCAAAGTGCAATAGCTACGACTGCTCTGAAAACTCATGAAGGACGATGAGCAGCTAATGCTCCTAAAGGGGAGCAGCTGGCCAGTGAGAAATGAGCTGACAGATGGCTTGCTATGAAAAATGGTCATTAATATTCTCATGTCAACTCCCAGGTTTAATGGGATGTTCGAGCTGAGAAATCCAGCACTTGGAAGCCAGGAAATTCCAGGAGCTAGAMGGTACATATGGGCAGTCGCTTACGAGGGACAATATCCACTTGCTTTTGCACCAATATATACACTGAACAGAAACAAGCTCTTAGATAAGCTGAGAGCTGTACAACAAAATTTCCTATTCAAAAAGAAAAATACCTCCCTGTTTAATGAGCTGCTTTTTAAAATAAAGATGACTCTGCAGAGATGCCTGTTACCATTACATGGCCCTAACGACCTGAAAGTGAAGCTGACTGTAGACAAAGCCGAAGCAGATGGTCAGTTTTTAGGGTTCGAGCAGAAAGCGCTCCCCTGACCCCCCCTTGGATGCTGTGAAGTGCAGCAGCTCTACGCGAGTCTGTGGACTATAAACCTGTGGTCTAGACYGCTAATGGCACAACTGGGCGAAAATTCATACCCATTAAGGTTTGGTTGAAAGTCCTGTTTATGAACCAACCTTCCCACCCCCAAAACCCTCAGCGGGAAACCTATGAAGATGAATTTAAAAAAAAAGAAAAAGATCCTTTTAGTAGACTTTTTCAGTGCCTTTCTGGTTATTATACTTAAAAGGCTGTAATTACTAAAGCACGTTTAAACGTTAGGCTCATTATTGGAATTATCACCACCGCAGCCCAGCCACAGACAGCCTGATTACGCCTCATTGTTGAGCGCAGAAACTACGGCCCCAAGGAAGCCARGGAACTCCCCCAAAAGCCACGCAGCGCGGCTGTTGGTAGCCGACACCTCCAAGCGCCCGCTGTTTAAGGCTGGGCAGTAATTCCAGGACGGCCTGCTGGACTTGTCACGGCGGGGGACAAGCCCAGCCCGGCGGTCTCCTCTCTTCCACCCGGGTCCCCGCGGGCGGGCAGCATCCCCGGCAGCACCAGGGGGTCGGCGAGCGCCGGCTACTTACTTCCTCTCTCCTTTGTACCACTCAAAGACCGGGGCAGGAACTCCTGCACCTTCGCACCGTATCAGGCCGTTCCCTCCAAGCACCACACCGCTGGATTTAAGTTCCTGAATTGTGGGGGCAACTGAAAAAAAAGAATCGCAAAATGGGTATTYGCATCTAGACACGCAGATTGCTTAACGCCGCTTCTCCTCGGCGCGCTTTACGTTACTCTCAGCCTGGCGCACGTTTTCCGGCTTGGTTCACATTCAATCACGTTTTCTTCCRGCAGTGTAAAAATTATCCCACACAGCAGATTCTGATACAGATCTGTGTATCTGGTGTAAAAAACACAACTGAGACATGAAGAAATATCAATCCCATACTCAAAAAAAGCAGTTACTCAACATAAAGTATAACCACTTATAAGCGCTAGTGTTGTACAAGACACCTTTAAAACCTGAGAATCAGAAAAATGCACGTGAAGCCCCAACACCGGTGCAGGCTGGGAGGCTGCGGGGTCCCGCTGGGCTCGGCCAGGGGGACCCCCCGCGGCTGGGGAGGGGTCCGGCAGTGCCTGGGGTGCAGRGTCCGAAGCAGAGAGAACACGGCCAGCACCACTGATCTTCTGCATCATGTCGTCTGCAAACGCCCCATAAACCGCATCGGCTCCAACGGCCTCYGAGATGTTGTTTTGCATATTAAAAGAACAAACTTACCTTCACAATTATGAGCCAACTCGCGGCTATTACATGAGMAAATACTATATAGCAGCATGACTTTTCCAGTGTTACAGTGGATATAGAGTTGTTTCAGTAAATATATTTTGTCTTTTTAAATAATAAACATTGTAAATAGCAATAAACATTTTAAGCTTAGAACTACAGATACAAATAAAGATTAAAAGCGATTGTCAGTTTTTCCAGTTGCCAGCAAAAGGCAACCATAAGCTGAAAATAAAGCACAACAAATTCCTCAGGAAAGAGATTATCAAAGGAAAGGCTGAACAACAACTGCATTCCCCTGGAATTTCTTTTACATTTTCTGTTTTTAAACAATAATTTATGTGCATCATAAAAACGCTATAAAAACCAAACCACAGAACTTATAAATAAAAATCTGTTTATTTTTTCCCAAGCAGTTTTCCAGATGTTGCTTTAAGGTGTTTGTGCAGATGTAAAATGCTGACTGCCTCTCATCTGCTCCTTTCACCATCTCACCCTTCGCTCAGCACGCCGCGTTAAGAGACCAGAATCTCTTACGGGAACCAGCCRCCCTAAAGAAGCGTCAGATACATGAAAGAGCAGAGCGAGGGCCGGGTTCCCCGGGCGGGGGGGCCAGCTCCATCGCACACCTCACCGCGCACCSGTCCTTCACCAGCACCGCCACCGGCTGCTCTTCCAGATGTGCGGGACATGGCGCAGGGATCCAGCCGTCACAGCCCAGGGAAAGCGGACGCGCGCTCTTAGCACTTACGCACAAGTCTTGGTGTTTAACGAAACCCTGTGAGGACGTTTCGGGTGGGATTAAACAGAGAACTGGTTCTCTCTCGCCCATCGCTCGCATCCTAGCCCGCGTCAGGCAGACAGACAGACTACAACTTCTACAGCTGGCAAACACACCCTCTGCCTTCAACTTTCTCTTCCCAATGATTACATCAAACCAATCCATAAATTCATTAACTTTCAACAGGTAACATTAAAATTTCAAGTGGATAATAAACATATAACCAATTTGCATGACTACTTCTCCATAATCAACATAGAAAAAAAAAATCACATTTTTTTTGTTACTCCATAAAAATAACAGGGACATATAAAGCTTACTCCTTCCTGAGAAATGARGCAGTTTGTGCAGCCAAGACTTTTAAAAAATAACTTTGAGTGAGACTGATCACGTGAAGAGCTGTGAACCGGTTACATTTTGCCTCTGCTCCTACAGCCCCACGTGGCACCAGCAGCTGCTCAGAGCACCGCAAAGCTCGTGGACCAGCTTCTGCTTCTGAAGCGTTCAAAAGAGTAATACTAAAATTGTGCAAGATAAACCATACAAAAGCAAAATTTACGCAAGATAAACCATACAAAAGCATCACCTGGATGATGGAAAAAAATGAATGTCTACTGCACGGCCACGCGGTCAATGGAGGTTGCTGAAAGCTGGACTATGACTGGGAGGTCTACCTCTCATGCATGGCTTCCACCCMTCCTGGGACCGGGGACTGCCTGCCAGCATTTCCACTGCTTCCCTCAAGTTGCACGAAAGACGTGAACGCTGCAACATCACCCCTAGGACATTTCTCCACCGTCAGTTCACGCGTGACCATGGCCGGGGAGCACCACCCCRAGCAGGCAGGTCCCGGGGGGCCCGGGCGCCGAGCCCAGACCCCCGGCCTTCAGAGAAATACCAGCTCGCTTCCCCCTTTACCTGCGCCTGTCCGACRTTGTGGTTCTGGGTTGCTGGGGGGACCTGGTCCACCTGGTGCCCAAAGCGGGGCCAGCCCCCCCAGGCGGTCCCGACGGACCCCTCCGTCCTGAGGTTTCAAAGCTCCAGGGAGATCGACAGCCCACCCGGATGGCAATGCGCCGGCACTTATCCACAAGGTTACAGGTATGCACCTTGCTGCAGTTTTAAACTGTTACTCATTTTGTCCCCGGTGATATGAAGAGCAGGACTAAATTTCTCTTTGAAGAAAACTTTTACCCATTTAAAGACTTGTGCGCTCATTCTCTCAGTCCTCATTTATCTAAACAAACTCAGCCTAAAAGTAACTCAGTTCTATCTCTCATTTCAGACATCACATTTCCCAAAAAACRCGCTTGTTTTTTGTGGTGCCTGGAAGCCCTCCAGGTTACGCACGCTTTGCCCGCTCCCCGGGGCAGTCCCCTGGCAGTGCTGGGACACCTGCCCTAGGGAGGGATGGAAATTGCTGCACCTGGAATAAACTGAACATGGCAGGTCTAAGTAGATATAATCTATTTTTGGGGACACCAGAGAGAAATTCTGGGAGAGGAACCGGGATGACGCACTGGATCTGTACACTGGGCAAGCTTTCATGAACTGGAAGTTGAGTYTGAGCTATTGACATCTCACGTATTTCCATCACCATTGAAAGACACGGGGAAGATTTTCAGTAACCGTGGGTTTTGTCTTTCAGGTGCTGAAAGACACAGGGAAGATCTACCACAACCGTGGGTTTTGTCCTGTGCAAGAGAAGAGCCGCCACCACCCGACGGGTTCCACGGGGTCTGCAAGCCCTTCAAAGCAGGAAACAGAACTTTRTCCAGCCCTTTCTCCACCTCATCATGCAGTGGCTCCTTGGAAAGCTTTGTAGTAAGAGGCTAACATTTTTCTGCATGATACAAAAGGAGTGGAAATACTTGGGTTTTTTTCTAATTCAGAGTAGGTAGGATTATTAGCAAAACACTGAGTTTGAAATTAATGTACTACACTGTGTGCACACTACACAGACAATATTTAATTCTCTTGAGTTAAGCAGAAAGAGCAAATAAAAGACCAGCAAAGGCCTGAGTCATGTAGAAAGCCTTTTCCAAAAAGTAGTACCACCTTCATGCTTCTCAGTGTGGCCTGCCCACCTTTTGCTGGGTGGTTTTTTGGGGAGGTTTTTTTTTTGTTTGKTTGGTTGTTTTTTAAATAAATGCAGAACAGCACTGGCAATAAATTTTAAAACTAAATGATCCATAAAAACATATAGCTTGCCGATGCTTTTTCAGGCAGGGGCCCCAGGCACCGCGCTCCGGGTGCAGCTGGGAAGGGGATGCCGGCTRGATCCCAGCTACAAATCACGATTCTGGGCTCTGCTGTCTGGTGAGGCAGAGTTTTGTTTGGAAAACGCTGAAAAACTTCTGAAAAGGAAGTTTTCTTAGATCTCCCYTCAGAAGGATTTCAGCTTCTGTTTGTTCAGAATAAAAATCAATATTCTCTCCTCTAGAAAATCCCCGATTAATACTGGTATGAAAACACAAACCGCAGATAGCTTAGAGTCACCATTCTCCTAGATTTTTCATTGTCAAGTTATTTTCTTGTTGTTAGCATAAAGAGAAACTATGTGATGCAGGCACATTTCTGGTGCACTGATTAGTAACGTGCTGAGCCCAAAATCCGTCGGACCCTACTGCTCCCCTCGTGTGGCAGACTGAGTAACTCCAGGTGAAACCACACACCTARGTACCTGCTGCTGCTGGCTGCCAGGGTTTCTTTTGGAAAGAAAAGATACAAACACATGGGAAAAGATTCTCAGGCCTCCGCTATTTCATATGTTTTTCTAATGTTTTTCCACGTAGTCAGCAAAGACCCATTTTTGAGAAGACATTTGCCATTTGGTCTTATTGCTGTCAGTSACGCTGCAGTTGTCTGCGTTCTTATGCGGCTGGGGCTGCACGTGTTTTCTCCTGTGTAAAAGATTTTGTGGTTGTAACAATCAGAAGGAATACTRTATTGATCTAAATACATATAATTTAGCCAGAGGAAAGCTCATGTATCATGTTAACAAATGCTCACAAGGTTCAGTCCCGTTCTGCCGCCACAGCTACCCCCCACACACTGGTTTTGGTGAACAATCTCCCYGACGCCAGGTTGCCCAGCACAGCAGGGATGTGCAAGGTCAGCCCAGCCACCCCGAGAAGAGAGGGATGGAGGCTGGCAACACCCCGCCTCCAGCCGGGTGGGTGTTCGGGAGAGGTTATAACAAAGGTACAGAAAATGACATGATTTTTCCTCCCAGGTAGCACCCCAAGAATTTAGAAAATTCCCCGAAATGCACACGGCGATGGTACCCCCCCCGCTTCCTCCCCCCCGCGACAGGTCTCTGCATTTCGCAGCACTGATTATCCCTCTGCCTGATCACCTCCACCTCACCAGACCCTTCTGCAGCTCCTTAAGCTTGCTTTATCTCCTTTTGTATTGCCAACRCACTTGCCAACCCTCTCCTGACACCCTTTTATTGGGGCTTCCAGCGCACTCCCTGCCCCGCGCAGGGACCGGGGGCATCTGACCCTCTTAAATTACTGAGGGGGATGATTTAAATCCTGCTCGATCCCAATGGCAATTAGATGCCTTCCAAAACCCCTGGCAGGCTTCCTGCAAGGCCATCAGGACCACTACCAGCGTCGCTGCCCGCAAACGCGGCAGGTAGCCCCGCACATCACCCCCCGGCCCGGCGGCGGGCGGCTGCTGTCGGGTTTTTACAGCTGCTTCGGGGATCGATAGCAAGGATAAATATTGGCCATCTAGGAAAATGTTTTCATTCAGGAGTTTAATAATGATGACTTAAACTATTACAGAAAATCGTTTAGTATCATTAACAATTCAATCCTGCTCTGTTCAGCTGATTGATCAAACAGATGCTAGCAAAAGTCCTGAGTGGGCAATCGAAGGTAAGGAATAAATACAGATGGACACACGCTTAAAGATCTGATGAAAGATTAAAAAGGTAAAAAGAAACAGCAGCTTCAATAAACACATTTAAAATAAACTAGTTACAGCTGGAAAAATAGTGGAAAAATAAGAGAAATTTTGGTTAAAGATTCAACTTAAAAGAACCCGAGGGAAGGGAGGCACAGGGTGGCAAGGCTCCAGCAAACCGTCCCTCAAACTCCGCAGCCTCCACAACTGAAGGCTTTACCAGGCTTTCCCCTCCACAAGTTATGTGGGAAGAGATTCCAGCTGTGTTGCAGACAGATGTGCTTCTGGGTGCGTGCGGAGCGCTTCATTATAAATAATAATAAACACACGAGACAACTTGCCTCAAAGGTAGAGAGCACCAGCAGAGAGTGAAGCCCTTTACCTGGAAGAGCCTCCAGGAGGGAGGAAGGGGCTGACAGCCACAGAGAGCTCCCGGGGGGAGAACAGAATAGAACAGAAGAGTTCGTGGTCTGACAGAAGATACTGCAGTAAAATGTAACAGCGATGTTAACAAGAAAACCTTGCGCAAGCCTAGTAATTTTAAAWGTATTTGTCATTTTTATATCTCCTAAATAATGGTTATATAAAATAACAAAGAAAAAATATGATTATAKATATCTGTCAGCAGTACTGGCCTTTTGTGACTCATATTTGTAGGTTTACTCTCCCCACGGTGGGTCCTTGTTCAATCCTCTCCCACAGCTCATCCCTGCGGAGCAGAGCACTTAAAATAAACGCTTCATTTCTGACTTGAAAATAAATTACCAGAACTTACTTAATATCARTTTCTCAAATATGTGTAAGTGCTTTGCTGGGAAAGGCTTTTTTGAGCGGGTGCTCAGAGACTCGGCTTAACTGGGGTTTTACTAACGCCCTTTCGCKTTTGTCCCTACGTGAAACGGCTCAGGAGATAAGGCTGTTCTTGACCCAAAATACATATTTATTATCCTCACAGAATACATATTTACGTATCCCCACCAGAGGGATTTGGCGTGAGAAGCGCGAGAGCGGGGAAGAGCGGGCCGGCAGGAGCCGGGGGCGATGCGAGGTGCCCCAGCCGCCCGCCGCGGGTTCGGCGTCATTTCGTGGGAGTCACGCAGGTCTCCCCCAGCAAAGCACAACGAGCCCCTACACCGCCCAGCACCGGCCCCCGGTCGGGTTATACCCGTTACCGCTGAAACAGCGAGGGAAAAGCACACCTGCCTACCKCCCTTCTTATTTAGGAGTAAGAAGYGAGCACCACGCGGGACAGGAGCACAACACAGCGTCAGCCAGAGCACCGAGTTATTCCCGTCCCACGTTATTATAACTCGTAACGGCRGAGTTATTCCCGTCCCACAACCAAATACGACGTGAGCTCTTGAGGCGACTCGCTCAGCTCAGTGTGCGAGCCGCGGGGGGACCTGCCGGAGGTTCCAGGGTAGATGAGCGCTGCATCGAGTGCGTMCGCACGCTCCGACGTGCGCACATCCCCTTTAATTTCAGTGAAACAATCGAAGTTTCAATAAACGCCCCCATTAAAGTCTCACGTGATGATGCCGAGTACTCACCGCACTCCATCTCTCTCCCAGTGCGTTAATGAGAAAGACGCGAAAACTATCATCATCTTCATCTCCCACTCCTGTGCTAAAAGAGCTCTATAATTATTTTCTGCGCAGTTTCTGCTCATCTGATATCACCAACATGTTCGCATGAGTCAGGCGTTTGTGCTGGGAAACCAAATTTTGCAACTTATGTTCCACGCAGAAATGATGCAAAGTACTGCTGAATCTGGTTTCCTACCCAAATATTTTCATTTTGCTTTTAAATGTCTAAAGGAGCAGTTGCAATACACTGGCATTCAGGCAGGCACAGAAAGCTTGCAAAAAAACTCCAGCTAGAACAGGTTTCATCTTTTAACATTTTAATGAGCTTCGGGACTTTTATGCATATTAGTTATGTTGCCCTAATTACTCATTATAATTCTAATGTGCATTTTATATTTAATTACAATGCTTATAAAGATTTGGTATGGACAGTAAATTATTATAACTAGCATGTGCATAATGATTATGAGCTGAATTTATTAACTTTTACACGAGCATTCAGGGCTGGCAACTTCCAATTTCACCTTTGTGATTAACCATATTGTCTGATTAAACTAACATTTTTGTGGCATTAATTGTAAATGTCAAAAAAGTCTTTTATTTTCCCAGTTTTCATCAGATTTTAATTTGGCATCCTAACATAGTCTTTTGTTAGTGATATTGCTCTCCAGTGTGTTAAGATAAAGACTTTCAGGTAAGAGAACAGGTTTTCTGAGATCTGTTTTCTGCCTCAGAAAAMCAGATACGAGCAATATTCAAATATATCCATTTATAAATATATATATATACACACACACAGTGTTTTGCCAATAAAGTAACAAATCTTTACAAGTGAAACAGTATTACTTGTACTTTATAAAATTAAGATGGTCTTCCAATAGTCTAGTTCATTTAATTTTTCTAACTTATTCAGAGCGGCAACCCTACCTATTCCCAAATTAATGGAGTGGTTTAATAACTGCCTCTTCATATCAGAGACTTCTCCAGTGTGTGGGAACATTTGAGAGACATGCCTTCAACGACCACTGGGCTAAACAACTAATAAGCTTATTTTTTCCTCCTCTCCTCTTGATGACTTATCAAAAAACGACTGAAGTCAGTGGGATCTKGATGTGTACCCATACATAAATTTTATGTGCAAACATACAAAGTATCAGTAAGAATCCAGTTCAGCTCCTGCATTTCTACATGTAACCCAATGTCTCTTTTGTGCTTTTCCCTTTCCTGTTCAGGATTTAACTTTGCAAACCAGTATACTGTAAAGGTTGATTAATTAAGCAATTGTGTAAACACCTTGCACTAGCCATCAGAAAACAAGTGGATTCTCAAGCATTCCCTGTGCGTAATCTGGCACGTCGCAGGGTGCATCAGAATTTCCCGAAATGTGCATCTCCCTCAGCTACACCTAATGGATTGCATTATAACAGACCATCAAAATCACTGGCTGCCGTGCAATTTATGTTTTTGAATATAAAACCTCCTAGTGTTAAGTTGAGAGGAAAGCTTAAAATCTGCAAGTAATTGTGGGAGAAAAAAAAATCAACAACACAAAATAATACTTAATAAATAATAGGCCAGCAGACAGGAATTCTTAACAATGTGTCTTAMAAGTATTTGAGTGACAAGAAAGAAGAGGAAGAAACTTAACAAAACCTCCCAAAAGCAGCAAAGCAAACAAAGACCTCCGGGGAGCTACGTGAGAAAATGCAAGTTAGCGCGCAGGTGGAAGGACTGCTTTGCTTTTCTGCCCATCAGACTTTATATTACTGCTTCATCTATTTAATCCTTCTATTTTGCAACAAAGCATTTTTCTAATCGTATTCCCTTTAAGGTAGCTCTGTAGATGTATTTTTATCCGCGATAAAGGAGCTGCTGGGGTGTGGGAACACAAACCCCTTCGCTYGGGCTGCAGGGGACACATCCGCGGGGCGGGCAGCTCCAGGCACCCCAGCATCTGCTCCGCGTCCCTGCCCGAGGCAGCCCGGGGTCCCCGCAGTCACTGGACAGACAAATATTTTTGTGTGAGCATTGACAGTGCCACGTCAAACCCCCTTCGGCCGCAGACCTGGATGGGAACAGCCCCTGGGCTGTCAGCGGGGGGCTGGCCCGGCGGGGGGATGCTCCTCGGCTCCCTTCAGCCCCYGCCGCCCAGCCCAGCTGGCGTGACTCTCCATCTTTTGGAAGTAGCTACGTCCCATTTGATAGAACAAGTCCTGGCACCGTCTAGGAATTCACAATATGAACAAAAACCCTCAGGTCCGTGCACTTCCCGCGGACGGGGACCTCACGACGTACATCAGAGCAGCTGGGGGAGGACAGCCGGGTCAGGAGCGTCTTGTATCTGCACTTGTCTAGCGGCATCGCGCTCGCCCTTTCCGCGCACGTAATTGCAACCACGATGAGCAAACATGAAACGAAWCCCGCATTTGCATACAAGACTTGTTGGTAATTTAGAAGGAACAGATGCACAAAACGTAAATAAGGATGTAAGTGTTCAGTGTTTGGTCTTGTTTGATACGGTGGAGTTGGTTTTAATCTTTCATTGGCCAGTGTAGCTCGATTCAAATTTAACTRAAGTCAAAGTCTTTATATTGACTTCAGTGGGCTTTGAATGAGGCCCAGAAAGATCTRCAATAAAAGAGAATTTCACAGTTTTCAAAACAAAAAAAGTAAAAACAACGCGCGACTTGAAAGAGCACTAGTATACAAAGACAGCTCTTGTCATGTAATCCCTTTTTATACGCTATTCTCTTACTGCTGTAATTCGAGGGAAAAGTTGTCATCGATACTTCCTCATCAGCAAAGAATGGCTGAGCATCTGTAATTACCTGAATCAAAAGAACAAACTTTTATGTCTCATGGCATAAAATATCATATTGACAGGACCCAGCAGAACCACTGATGGTCTTTTTTTGAAATATATGAAGGGGATCTATTAGAAAAGAGTTTAAAACTTTCAGTGTGGTATGTAGGGAGACTGAGAACCACAGCTCCCGAGTCCTGACACTGCTCCCACTGCAGAGGCGGGGGAAGCGTGTTTGCTGGGGGGGGTGTGGGTGACACCCGGGCGCCGCGGCACCGGCGGGCCCTGGCTGCTGAGGAGGGTGCGGGGGTCCCTGACGGGGCGCGGGTCTCCTGCTAGGGGAGAGGTGGCAGAGCCTGAGCAAAGCCTTGCAGAGCCTCAGCAACGTAYAGCAGAGCCTGACACCCCTAATGAGTCATTTGCAAGTGCTGGCTGGGGGACTTCAAGGTGAAGGGCATCTCTCCGAAATTCAAGAGAGCATCTCCCCCAGGAGAAGGAGTCTCGGGAACGGCTGGGGTTGGCTTTTCCCATGGGGCATGCACGCTGGYCTAATTTTCATTCCCCTTTTGCATTCGCTCTATTAGGTTACGTTTCTCTGCGCGTTGAGGGGGACTGCACGGCCCCAGGCAGGCAGCGAGGAAAGCTCAGCGATGGGGAGCTTTGTGCTGAAAGGCAGGGCARTGTCTCCTCACCTAACGACTGTGAGGCTTAAGTAGAGGGAAAGATAAAGATATTTTACTCCATGCAAGCTTACTTTTAAATATTGCAGTGCTCCATGTACAGGAGCAAATGTACATCTCTGGGTAACGCTGGAGGACCGGAGCTAGCTTGGGAAAGGGACGTTTCCATCTAGGACAGGAGCACCGACGTGGTAGGACACGGGGGGAAGAAGGATGATGTGCTGTCCTGGGCGTTTGCCCGGGGGAGCCGGGCATCCTCCCCGAGCCGGGCTCCCCGGCTGCCCCGCCAGGCACTCACGTCAGCAAACCCCCCTCCCTCGGCAGCGCCTGCTGGAAAAGCTTCCGCACAACCGACGTGCCCTCGCGCTCCGCTGCGGTTCCTTTATCTCAGCAATTTATTCAAACRTGTGTGAGGGGAAGGGGGAGGTGAAAGGGGAAAAATGAGTGTCGGCATCCCAGAGTGGTACTAAGGAACAAGGAGGGGGAAAGGGGACGCTTTCATACATCCRATGCCAATCCAGAAGGAAGAGTTGGCCGGGAGCCTGGGTGCGAACAAACATGAGTGCTTTTACTTTGCTATTTTTCTCCTTCTAAGGAAGATAAAAGCAATGGACTTCAACAAATTCCAGGAATTACTAAGTAGATCTTTTGGCAGTAAAGCTGAGGAGAAAGTGAATTAAATCAAGCTGGTAGTTTTCCAAGGAAAGACAGTTTGGAACGAAACCACAAAATATCTCAGAGCAGGTCAGCAATGCAGCAAGAGACCTGCTCGAGTCCCACTGGAGCACATCCAGGAAGCCAAAGCACAAAAGAMGATAAGGCAGACACGGGACATCAAGGGCAATGAGAAACTATGCCATACCTACATTATCAGTATTAAAGAAAAAAGTTACCCCGCTGCTCAGTACTACCCCTGTGTGGTGCCCAGACCACCGAACCGCTCGTGGTGGGGCGTTTCTGTACCGCCACTCTTGCAGCTTGAGCCTACCTGAAAACACAACACCATCACTAATCAAAAACCCGAACACTGGACCCCCAACAAACCCTGGCGACCCACRTCCCTTTGGCCTGGTAAGGAGCCTTTGGATGACAATTTTCTAAATTTTGCGTCCTCATCATGGACATTTTTCTCATCCATGTTTCTCACACTCACACCTGTAAGTGCCACATGTCAAAAGCTTATGAATGTCAACACATGACATCTTCTGCCTTCCCCGGMGACAAATGGGAATCAGTGAGACAACGTGATTTGTTGTTGATGAATCCATGGTAGCTGTTACCCTCCCCGGGTTATCTCCGAGATATGAACACATCTTGTCACAGTGCCAGCACGTGTCTGGGGACTGGAGACAGGCCAGGAGACTGCCATCTCCCCCTGAACAACAGGCACCCGCAGCCTCGGTCCCCACGACCTTGCCCAGCCTTTCTAAGGTCTCAGAAATAGCAGTTTCATCATCGTTTGCTTTATGTAGATCTTTGATGAAGTTTATTATCCTCACCTCATGACTTGAGACAACAATTAGCTTATAGAAGACTCTTCTCTATCCACTGTAGGTTAAGCTTTATCTGTCCGCTCTTGGTATACAGTCCTGGTGGCTCGCAGCTGACCAACCTTCCCGTCTTCTGAGATGGAGCAGAAAAGCAGGAGGAGGCGTCTGGCCACGTGCAGTGCCGGGAAGAGGGGCCAGTACCTCCCAGAGRTGCTCAACAGACACATTACCTGGTGCAAACCACCTGCTTTACGGGGCACTGGTGTGGTCTCAGCCAAAGTACCAGAAAAGCAGAAGGATTTGGGATTAGCAGAGCTGGAAAAGATKATTTACTGGGATACAATGCATCACTAAATAGGCAAGACAGAAGAAAAAAGGAATCRGCTCTTCCCTACCTCCTTTACGGGCCAGGCAAGCAATAATCGACCAAAATTGAAGCAAGGGAGATTTAGGTCTGGTAAGCTATTGCTGGAAGAAATTGCTTAAGGAGACTGTCAAGGTGCTCCTTCTCTTTTTTTATTTTAAAAGAAAAGGTTGACAAWTTGAACACCGGCATTTGCATCTGGACAGCAGCATCAGCCTGACTCCTCCGGTCTTCCTCTGGGTTGAATTTTTGCGGTCCCTGAGATCCTGGGATTATTAAGCATCAGAACAATTCCTATAAYGGCAAATTCCTTTACTCATTTCTGTAGATACTAGTGTTGTGTTTAAGGTTATATGCCATTTTTCAACACAATGGGAAAAAAAGAAATTATACTTTTCTCAGCTTCCAATAGTAATGAAATCTCCAGGTTCATGCCTAACTACAAAAATGAGGTAAGTACTGAAACTGGATTTGGAATTAAAAAAAAAATAAAATTCAAAAGACAGCAGTAGAACTTTTTTGCAGAAAACTTATCACGTACACCTTGGATCTGATTTGATATATTCTACATACATAACAAAGTAGCTAGGTGTACTCACCAAAATGATATTTCTAAGGACAGAACTCATTACTACTGTATAATAAATGGAAGCATAAGTCAGAGTTAGCACTGAACAGATTGTTTGGGGTTGCAAAGACAGCAGCTGTCACAGCTTGACAGCTTTCTTGTTAGTGAATCAGCTTTACTGACAGTCTTTTTGATTGAAAACCACTGTTCGCTGACAGTGTGTTATAGCTGATATACATATGTATCTCATGAAGAATGAGAAAGAGCCATAAAAGGTCTAGAAGCTATTGCTCTATATTAAAAAGAAGTGAAGTTTACATAAAGGGTTTTTTGGTTTCTCCCCCCTCCCCAGTAATCTGCGGCAGATGTAAGCTGATAGAAACAGGACAATCTATACCGATAAGTGACAAGCACACACGCACCCAGAATCAAGTCCAAAGTGTTTTTYCTAACTAAAAGCAATAAAGCCACAGAAATACTAGTTGCTTTCAAATGCTCTCAGGAAAAGTTTGTGTAATTGAAAACAAAGTTTAGAAATAAAATTGTAGAAATAAATCTCAGTGCAACTCTGACAGGGGCTTCCCAGACCTCCTGCTAGCCCAAAGCTGGGATCTGCTGGTGGAGATATATCCATGTTAATTCAAAAAAGAACCCGTTTACTTCGAGTCACACGTTACTTTTCTCTTATATGCTGCATCTGTGTCAATGGTTTCGACTGGCAGCTCCAYGGGATGGGGAGCATTGGCTCCTGCTTTCTGTGGCACACTCGAAATACCTGTGCAAAACCACCACCACCGCTGCAAGGACAGCGCAGGCTTCCTCGAGCATCTCGGTTAAGAGAGGCACCGCTCTGCAGCACCCCGGCCCCTTCACTGGACACGCGTGATCTGCGTACTTGTGGCACCGAAAAATTAGCTGGCTGTGGTAAAGGAGGTATTGTATTGAAAGAAATGCATCTCAGGGGTCTCTCTCTCTCTCTCTCTCTCTGTCCCCCCCAGTTTGTATTTATTTATAAGATTGTCCATGTAAAGTAACTTCTTCCACCTCAGCTTTGTGGTATTTCAACAGATAAAAGCCAATGAACCAGGTACAACGGATGTCACCTTTTATTCCGAGATCRTTGCTTACAACAAAGCACACATGACGCGTGCTGAGGAAGACCAAAGCCAAAAAATGAGAGCCATTTACAAAGATCAGAAACGTCCAGGGCTTTGCAGTTTGTCCCTGATGATCATTTATATTCTTGTTACAACTGCTCATTTCCAAAGAAGGTCACATATTTCTCAAGAAGAGACAATAGATCGCAAGTCAACACCTGCATGCAGACCTGACTTTACATGAGAAGTCTGGAATACTGGGATTTCCCCCCTTAAACATTTAATTGCTGCATTGAAAGATAATTCCCGATTTGCTCTTTTTCTTGAGATTCTCTTTTGCCATTAATAATACCAGGTGCAGAAGCAGCGAGCACCTGAATTTTGAGACCTTTGATATTAAACAGAATTTTGTTCAAAATACACTGGAGAGAGATAGTGCATTTTGAAGGGAATTTTTCTGAATTTGTGAACTGAATTCTTTCGGTCTAGAAATGACTATCGTGATCTTTGTGCACAGTGTGCAACAGGTATCAAAGCAACGGAAACAATATGGTCYGTAATGTTAATTGTCTTCGGGAAGCAGCTCTGAGTGCAGCCGTGCCTGCAAGGCATCACAGCCTTCATCGCAAGAGCTCGTGTTTGCTCTACAACTCTAAGGTCCAAAAAAGGTCACATCAGCCTCAAAACAGTTTGTTTTTATTTGAGAAGAGGCAGAAAATATGAAGAGAACCAGCTTTATGAATTATAATGCCTGAAGAATGATGTTGGCAATTTTTCCTTTCTTTTGTGTCAACAGCAGTGCTTTGTTTTAAACCATAAGAGCAGAAAGCTTTTACTTCTCAAAGCTCCCCTAGCTCAGATGTAGTGCCTACACCACACACTTGCTAATATCAGCCAAATTGCAGAAGTTATTAAAACCTAATTTAGCAATCTCACCAGGGGACAAACAAGTTGTAACAATATCATTACAGTCTTATCAGGGACTGGATGTCTCCTTGAAATGCCGAGGGTAGTCAGGGTAGGAGCCAACGGAGACCGTCGCTGCACGGCATCACGGCCGTACCCATACACTCACAAGTTATGCTAAACAGATTYCTTTTGCAGAACCATTTCAGAGCAGCAATGACTGCTGCTGGAAAAAAAAAGAAAAAAAAAAAATCAGGGGATGGAGAGTTTTGCAAGACCGACACATTGTTCAGACTTGTCTTTTCATGACCCCAGTTGGTGTCACCAGCTGCACTCAAAACCCCTTTAGACCATCACCTCAAAAGCACTGTGCTTGCAAGGGAGAGGGAAGACTGTCTTAGACCAACAGCAACAAGGAAGACTACAATTACTAGGAGAAATATTGCTTTACAACATGTTGACTATAACGAGAAATATTTTAAGCAATTGTTTTTGCTGAAGAGCAATCTGGGCAAGTGAACGCTCCTGGAAGCTGAAGAGCTCTCCATTAATTTTGGCTCTAGTTTGGAGTCTAACACAGCCTGCTGTATACTTCAAATTGCTTCTTGAAATGCACGAGCTCTTTAGAGATGAAGTCTATTAAGACTTCAATTTTCCTGAACTGTATTTTAGCTGGTATTTAAAGTGGGATCACCTGGAGGCTGAAGAGCTAGCAGCGGTTCAGAGCTGGGAGAAAGCATTCACTCTGGGCAGGACTGACCTCCCAGCAGTGCTTTTCCTCCGTCRCTACAAACCCTTCCTCGCTTTGCAYCCCACCAAGTTTGAGGGGGTTAACATCCCACCTGTGGATGCGAAATTTTAGCACCTCCAAAGACGACAGAGAGCGGCTGCTGGCCCTGCAGGGAGCCGGCCCCATCTCATGCCAGGAGACAGAGCTGCGAGAAAGGCAGCCTCACCAGCGGTGGATGCACAGAGGTGTCCAGAGTTTTACTGTAACCTTATTCCGACTTTAAAACGACAGCACAAGTGCAAAAGTACACAAAAGGTGTTAAAAAAAACTTCCTTAGTTTTTTTTGTCCACTAATGCATGAGCTGGTCCCCACAC
This sequence comes from Oceanodroma leucorhoa, assembly GCA_030449065.1. NCBI lineage: Eukaryota > Metazoa > Chordata > Aves > Procellariiformes > Oceanodroma > Oceanodroma leucorhoa. The sequence goes on along the minus strand of JASVER010000235.1, from coordinate 362,438 downwards.
TTTCACCACCAATGGCCTGAAGCCTTTACATTGTGCCTTTGCAACAGCCATCAACAACATATCCTTGACAATATTTTTCACCTATATTAGGAGAGCTTGTCATGGATRCTCTATTATTTGTTACAGCACAGTCTCCCAGAGATGCATAAACATAATGAACAGCATTTACTGGTATACCATAATTATACAATATGCGGACCTGTAACTACTGGCAGATTGTAAATATGTGCAAATTAGTGCAGTTATTTTTATTTCAAGGACTTGTTTTCCTGGGGACAAGGAACAGAGATTAGTTTCAAATGGGTAATCATGGCAGCGCTCAGAATTAACCACTGCAGAAGTGACAAATAATCAGCACCCATAGGCTTCTGAAACAATAAAATCCAGATTTGAATAATAGAAACAATCTTTTAATAGCTAGGTCAGACACGCTGCTTCCCAAGAAAACAGTACTTGAAAAAGGATTTGTTTGCACATGCTTTAATAGCTCTCTAACTCCTCAATGTGGTTCACAGACCGGTGTTGGAGGTACTTTTCACATAGTGAAGGGAGAATGTGAGGTGTTTTTCGGTGTCTTAAACTCTTAATTCGCCTTTGCATCCGAAAGCTGGGCCACTACAGCAGCAACATGGGGTTACGCTGGAGCAGCATCTCCCCTTCCACTGAAGGAGCCAAGCTGCATCCTTGTGCTACAGCTTCACGTGCCACTGGTCAACCCGGGGTCTTTACGGAGAGAAAAGGCAGCTCACTCGGCAGGCTGCTGTCCTTGCACATCTGCACTGCACCACTGGCAAGCGCAGGATGCAGCCCCCCGCTCCTCCCAAAATAGCCCAAAAATCACTCGGGGAGGGAGGCGGGGGGAAATCACTTGGCAGAGTTAGGCAGAGATTTTCYTTAAGAAGATGAAAAATGTACTCCTTATCTGTTGGAGGGATATCTTGAGTACTAATACTCTAACTTCTTCAAATACAAGACCTCCTTTCATGTTGCCAAAGCCCTTGATGATGTGCTGTGGCAGCAGAACGTCATCTACRTGAAGGAGCATTATAATCAATTTTGTCACGCTTCAATATGAGCAACGTTTTTCAGAAACATGCAGTAACTGTGCAGTGGTTTGCAGAACCTAATAGTAAACTATTACACCGCAGAAAGAAATCAATGTTAATTTAGGAGCCAAATTGCACTCGAGTCAGAAACTTGAACTATATTGTTTTAATCTGACTTCTGAAATGTTAATAAAAAATACCTGAAGGATATAAAATGACAAACATTACTTTCATAAGAAGCTTCTTTCCCCACCAGTGAGCAGAAAGATACTTTCTTCAAATCAACTATATGCTTTTCCCASCCCACCGGTTGAGGTGGTTTTAAATATATTACCAGGTTTTATTGAATCGGTATAAGTTGGTTTTTTTGCATTAATTTTTACTACGAGATGAGACATCTCAGGGACCTCAGTGATGAGAATAGCTTGTAAATTAAGTAAATAAAAATTTAGTTCTAAAGTTGAYGAAAAATAACAAAAAAAAAAAAGAAAACCCCAACTCTGATTACACTGTGCATGACCAAAACCTCCATTTTACAAGAYAGCAGAAAATTCTTCTAAGATCTTTATCTTATGCAAAAAAACCCTGTTCTTATTTGCACGAGTTTCACCTGAAATATTTTGCTAGCAGCTCCTTGTCTGGATGGCTGGACCCAAAGACAAGTTCTGTTATTATTGACTTAAACCATGATCAAAGTTTTCATCTCAGCCGTGCTAGCACCTAATCTCTTTTGGCTAGAGTGGGTGGCTTTGTATTCTCATATATTTGACCCACCAACATAGAAACCAATTACACCWTCGCTTCTCTGCTCTCAGCTGTGTATTATGTACCGCAGGAAAGAGGTCCTCTCCAYCTTTCCTCTGAAGGCCTTCCTACGTCTTTTTAATTGAAATAGTATCTCAGATGTAAAAGTTATAACTACTGAACTAGAACATCTGTACAACACAGAGAATCTGATTTTCTGAATTAGGTTAATATTTAACAGGAAAAACAAGTCAAGAGATGGTCCTGATGGACAATACATGAACTTCCACACCCACGTCACTCCTGACCTGCCTGCATTGCAGACTGCCAACACGTCCTTGGAGAAGCTAGCCCACGGTCTCCCAACAGTACGTTGTAGAGCAGCATTATTCTCACCTTTCAAAATGATAGCACAACTCTAACTTTGATCTTCTGCAACAGCTCTTCAGATGAAAAAAGTGCAGGGAGGACACCATCCATTCCCCAGCTCTGTGGCAGGTAGGACAAAATGAAAGGGGACCAATTCATGCAGCCTTCTTCCCAAAGAAACCAGAAAATTTATGGAAAACAAGGCAGCCTGAAGTCATGCTTTGAACACAGCTTCCGCCTGGTCAGGGTTATATCTTAGTCTTGCAGACTGTGACCCACCACGCGAGTCCATGGTGTGCACCAGCATTACGCTCGCCCACACGTCCGAGACCAAGAAGGCTTGAACAGAGCGAGGAGTCACACTYTGGAAAGCTCACGCTGCAATAAGCCCCACCGATCCATTAACAGAATCAAGTATGAACCAGCAGTCAGATTTCCAGGGGTCCCGAGTGTGACTTAGAAGCCAAAATCCCATTTTTGAAAGGTAACCTGAGAATTTAGGAAAACACGTTTCACAGAAGCCAGTGAAACCACACTCYGGAGTGCTTTTAGCTTCTCAGAGTGTAATTTTGATATTTCAGAAGGGTATTGCAAAGTTCAATCTTTCAAGACCCCGCGCACATGTATCTCTCGAAACGGTTGGTAGGAATTGTGGCTGCTCAGTACCTGCAAATTGCTCTCCGTCGCTAGGATATTGGGGAATACTTYGTGGTTAAAGAGAGACCGACCTACATGATGCAGTTTTGAATGTGTRAATTTCAGCCAGATGGATAATACCAACCACTGCAACACCAAGATAAGGTCTTTCTGTTCCATGGTCAAATACGAACATATGATTTCATCTCATGTGGGTGCAATTCTSTTTGAAGAGTTGACATGACCGAATTTACTTGATATAAATGACACCATAAAGAAAAGCAGTAACTTCTCCACAGTTTTGTTCTTTCAGAGAACTGGTTTTAGCTGGTTTAAGAGAACGAACTTTGTCATTGGATGGAAGTGTCCTCACAAAGAGGAACCGTTTCTGATTGAGTTTCGGGTCCTTTCAGGCTGTGCGATGCAGCACCCTTCATTGCAGTCGCTATTGTAAACTTCTGCTACAACAGACAAGAAGGCTGTTCCTTCTCAGGCTGGCTAACAAGCAAACAACATTGCAAAACCAAAGACGCACACAAACACGTACAGCTGTTCAATACMTTGTCCATGTTGTTTTAAGAAAAAAAAAAAAAAAGACGTTGCACTTACGGCTCAAAACAYATTTATGTAGACTCACTGGTTTCTCCAACAAAATGACTCCTGCTCTCCTAAAGCCAAYGCTGACCACAGCCCCCAAGTCCTAAATTTAGTCTGGGCTATAAATAACGAAGCTGCACATCTGTAGCTATTAAAAATGGATAGRAGCAGAGTTATTTATTTATGCTTAAACAGAAACCTCCCTCCTTCCCTCTCTTATATTAGAAGACCATAGAAATTGAAACTGCRAATTGCTCTGACTAATTTTATACTCGATACCAAAGCAGAGGAGAACCGAGACCTTCAGAACGTATTTGGGCATTGCCTTTTTATTTAATAAAGCATTCACCTTGATTGAGTGAAATTTTCTTTGTTGAATCCAAAATAAAAAACCTTGCCAAGCGAATGATTYTCGTAGGTCAGCAACAGTTCACAGCAAGACACTTACTGGGAAAATAAAGTCACAGCAACATGTCCAGGTATTAGGAGCCCCAGCAAACACTAAAGTCCTATAATGTTTTTCCCCAATAGGTTTAAGGTTACAGATATAATTAGGTTAGAGTGGCTTGTACAGTATGTCTGATTTCAAAGTAAAATCAGAGTATTATGCATAATATTATGCAAAGCACCATAGCAACAGTAAGGCAGACTTCTAAGAAATGCTAATGAGATAAGCTGTTCTGCAAAAACCCTAACCTGTCCAAGCAAAAAAACAAACACATTACTTAAAATTCATACAAGAAACTCACACATTCCTCCTATAAAAAAAACCTCACAACATAAAACGTCTTATGAAACCATCACAGCAGGAAGGACACGAGCAGGACGGGGGCACAAAATCTGTACAGCAGACGCCTTTCGTAACCGGCTCACTGCTCCCCGAAAACCCAATCCCACACGACTGACGCTGCTCCGGCTGAAAAGCGGCGGCAGAACTCGGATGCCGGAGCCTGGGAGGGCGAGCAGCAGCCCAGGGTCCCTCCGCTCCGGACTGGAACAGGACCRCCGCAACCCAGGTGGTGCAGTGCCTGCTCTGAGCGCACACCCGGCGTCCAGAGGCAGAGGAAAACTTGACGAAAGGAGGAAAAAAAAACCTCCAAACCCAAACCCGACTGCAAAGATTTACTGAAGCATATAAAACACATGCAAAAAAAGGAAAGAGTAAAGGAGGCAGAATTGTTCCAAACGCAGAATATGACCAATTCAATGACCACAATTAATTGTTTGATATTTCAGGTTAAGACAAGGGAAAGAATAACGCAGCAAGCACTTGAATAAACCAAACTGATACAAAASCAACTGGCCTAATAAACTTCAAAAATATATTCGAGAGCTGGATGAAGCAAATGCAGAGCTACGATGTCAGGGCAAGTGCCTAACGCAGCCTCCATGAACCCTTTCCAGAAAAGGAGAGTGCAACAGGAGCCAGGGAGTTACAARCCAGTCCATTTATCTCCAATCCCTACAAAAATGCTGTTCAAGCAATCAACGATGTGAAAGCACCCGAAAGATAACCAGATGAGCAATCGCCGACAGGTTTGTTAAGAGTAGATTGCGTTGGGTCAYCAGCTCCTGCAGGGAACGGCAGTGGATGCCAGAGCTTAACTGCGGCAAGCGTTGGACCGCGTCCCCCGTGCACGAGCAAGCCGGGCTTGGCTCAGCGCTGCCTTCGCACGGTGCACGTTGTCGTGGGTCTGCTGTCCTGTCTGCTCAGCTGGACATCAGTCCTGGGCCTGCTACTGGTGGGGGTTTTCATTAGCACCCTTATCAAAGATGAGAACCCTGAAACGACCCTGATAAATTGAAGAAGTGGCCTGAAAACTGGACAGCCCCAAACAGGATTCCTAAGTTCAAGGATTCATCAGCTGGATGAATACGGTGACCAGGTGAGACAGCCGTTCTGCRGAGAGTGACTGGGGCTGCCGGGGGTAAAACCCCCCTGAAGTGTCCTGCTGCGACAGGGAAGGCAAATGCCCTAGCCAGATATACACATAGGCATCGAAAATAGTCTTTCCACACCCTTGGCAATCCAACACCTCACCTAGCATGCTAGCTCAAGTTTTAAATACCTCATTCGAGAAAGCCCTTTCCTAGCACCCACAGAAAAAAAAAACATTTAGTCAATCTCTTAGAAAACATGACCCAAGAATAAAGATGAGATGAATCAGGGCTGGTGAAGGTAAGGAGGTAAACATGAGGAGCACAAGTCCACTGCCTTCAAAGAGATCGAAAGATGAGACTGATTTGTTCTTCATTCTTCAGGGGACAGGTGAGGAATGGGGTTGTAATTCTGCAAGGAAAGTTCACATTAGACACTGTGAAAAATGTTCAGTCAAGGGCTGTGATTGAGTAGAGGATGCTGCCCATGGAGCTGCCATCACTGGAGATGCCTTACTGAGGGACTTGGCAAGGCTGATTCAGGGACACGACTTGCAAGGTTAATACAGTTTTTACAGGTTATCATATGGTCTATTCGCTTCCATTTTCCCTTTTCAATATTTTCAAGATCTAATGGAAAACATCTGTACAAAGAGATGCTGTTGCAAGCAGACGTGGCTCAATATCTAGAATATTCTGATTTATCTTTATATTGTTTGCATTTACTGTCTACAAAATTTGGCAGATGAGCTTTCTCTTCTGTAGACTGCAGCACATCGGAGGCAGGAGAACTGCTGCAGGTTGAGCCCAGGCTGCACTATGCTTCATTTCYTTCAAAGCAACCTGTGCCAGAAAAACTACTTGGGAGTCCTGGCTCAGAAATGAAGACCTGTCCTCCCTCCCGTGCTGCCAGGAAGACCCCCAAGACAGCCAAACCAACAGACCCCACAGGACCAGACCACACCAGTGCTTCCCAGTGCCAGCTGGGCTTCCTCAGCACAGGAACTGTAATTTTCACCTCCCCGGTAAGCACCGATGAATCTGGCCTTCAATTTGCAGCATGATGGGGCTCATAAAGGCTGAAATTAAGTTATTGTCTTTTAATTTCAACTGAATGGCTTTTTTCTTCTCCAAAGCCACCGGATCTTAATTCAGTGAAGTCTGCAAGATCCAGCTTTAACAGAGCTGTTCAGGATACAATTACAGAAAACCAGACCCTTAGCATATATTATCTGAATTGAGGAATACTGCAATACAGGTCTACTTTAAAAGTCCACATTTGCTATTTATTTAGGTAGCTGACAATTTTACATAAATTAAAATAAATGCCAGTTTCATGATGCACACATCTCACTCTTCATCATCTCAGCATGGCCTCAGTAATCCTGGAGATTCTCACATTTAGCAACTGCCTTTAATATTTTTAAGTATGGCACTAATAAAGCAGAAGAGAGTCAGCGAAGCTACGGAACCATATGTACAGTTTCAGACCAGCTTTCAGATGACATATGAAAGTCTTGCTAATCCAGACACTGGTTTGTTCAAAGTGGGGTTCAGTATAATCATCTATAAATCAGTATTTGCTTTATAAAACATAATGGAAAAGACTAATAAGATTTACTTGTGAAATGAAATTGGATTATATCTTATCTATTTTAACTTGATTTGGTATAGTATTCCTTCTTCATAAGCCAGCAGCCTCATTTTCTTTTTTTTTTCTTCCCCCTCCTCTCTCAGAATTCAGGCAGACAAATGCACCATGGATTTTTAAAAGGGAAATTATGGGGGACAGACATAAATTAAGTAGAAAATGTAGATTATGCAATATGAAGCAGTATAAAGAAAAAAMCCCTGTAAAGTCATTAGATTTGTAATTTATGTGCTGTAAGGCAGATAGCAAGCTGRTTGTTTATGTACGGTTGGAAGTTGCCCAGCCAAGAATCTTGAAATTCAGAAAGTAATTTAAACCTGGTAATTTTCTTGTACATGCTTGGATGACTGAACAACCGCTATATGGGATGAACATCCATATTCAAAATTATGCTTATATCCACCGTAACCGCTCAGGGCTCATTGATACATTCTATTAACTGGGCACACTAAAACCTTGATTTATTCTACAGTTATCAGGTCTGCGTTAAAGAACGTTCCTTTTAATAACAGGGAAACAGTATTAAAAATTGTCAGAAGCAATCATATTCATGCAAATGTGGTGCTGTACCACCATTGTTCTGCGCGCTGGAGGTCGTACGTCAAGGCGCCGCTGTACGAGACGCGGTGGAGGGGCTCAGAGACGAAGCAGGGATTGCTCCGACCCAGGTGAAGTGATGCCTCTGCAGCACACGACTGCCCAAACCCCGTCAGATCACAAGGGTTCAAGAGCAGGAGGTGAAGCATAAGCCACACACGTTACTTCCAAGAGTATTTTCTATCGTAAGCACTACGGGTGGGAAAGGCGATAAGCACTTCGTGAAATTACAGGATCCCTGTAAGGCTAAAGGAGGGGAGTTTGGAGTGCTGGTCACGGCTCCAGTGACGCTCGCTGAGGAACCAAATCTCGAGTAGGTGGAATTAAGCCGGCGGTGGAGGTACCTGGCAGACGGGCACAACATCCCCGTACCAGAAGTACAACCACCGAGTAACACCAGGGTGGGTGAGGAGCAGCAGAGCCCGCGGAGCTGGTCCTGAGCCCACGCGGCAGGGCGTTAGCAGGAGAATTAAAAAAGTTTGCAAAACCAGAGAAAATAAAGGAATGGGATTTTTTTGGGGGGTGGGGTGGAGGGAAAAAGCCTTGCTCTTCATTGGTTTTAGCCAAACAAACAGATATTTTCTTAAAAGATTAAACAGGACTGAAGACSATTTGACTAAGGAAACTCTGCCCAACCCAGGGTAACAAGAGGACCTGAAGGCTTCCTCCCTTCTTTCATATTTCTCTTGTTAAGATCCTCCCAGATTTAAAACTTGAAGATAAATYTGATAGACATTTCTTGTAAATAGTGACTAGTAAACAAACCACAGCTCTCCTAAATGAAATATTTAGCTTTACTGATGGAAGACTGCCCTGCCAGGCCAGCTCGGACAGCAAACAGGCATCGTTCTGCTGGCYGGATCATGTGCACAACCCCCCTTTTCGAACGGGGCTGCCCACGCCGAGGTGYCGGGAAGCGAAGCTCACCCCGGCAGCATCGGCCGCCGCCGCAAACAACGCGCCCTCGGGGCTGCCGACGGCGGGGCCACCTCTCCCAGCACCGGCCCGACCCTCTCCTGAACGCCACGAGCCATTTTTCTGCCTGGTCAGAAYGGATGAGCCTCATCGGCAGGCAGCAGATGTTCGGAGTGCTTTTGCTTGTGCTTAGCTGGCTGGGGGACAACACACAAATCCAAACAGAAGTGCATTAGCAATTAGCTGACTACGACAAATCATTCACATATACAGACTGTTTCATGCTGTAGCCAGATCCTAGTTTTATGTTGCTTCATTTCCCCCCCCCCCCTCCATTTTCTTCTTTAGTTGTAAGAAATATTAGGAAAAAAATACTCTGCACATCCCCAGTGCAGACTTAGAAGTGTGCCGGAATCTGGCATAATGCCACGTGCATCCACAGTACAGCCAAGGACACTTCCAGCTTAGCCCAGGTAGCTGAACTGGGACAAAGATTAGCTTGGATGCTTTATTCAAGTATTTACCGAGCCTGTTGGTTGATTTAGCGGTCCGTAACATGTCTCTCACTGCAGACAGAGGTACCCTCACGCTGCGTGCTGCGGTCAAACCTGAGCACCTCTTGCTYGTGGTATGCACCAAGGAGGAGTACGGCCTCCTCAGCCTGCGCACCCCTCGACGCAGACACACTGCTCCTCCCATTACCCCCTCGGCTCAGTGTTCGGGGGGCACAAATCCCACCCCACCTGCGGCCCAGCCCCTGCCGCTGGCCACGCGGCAGTCCCTGGTGCGGCTCCCAACCGCCGCAGCGAGACCTYGGCTCGCCACGCAGACCCGCGGCGGTGGCTGGGGGAAGCGCCAAGGGCTGGTGCAGGAACAAGCCACCACTGCCCAGCTTTACCTTCCCAGCGCCGTCAGAGCTGGTCTTTCCCACCCACAAAGACATCTGACAGACTCAAAACTCACGTTAAGAAAACAGTGAACTGAGGTCAGGAATCGTTCCAGCTTTGACACGAACCGGGGTGCAGAGCAGGTGCCAACTAGCGCATCAGCTGCGCATTGCATTTAAGCTTGAGATTTGGCTTTGGCCAGCTAAACTGATGCTTTTATCTGAACTATGACTCATGCAAATCTAGGTCCTGGCTCAGGCAAGAGAGATTCCATGAGTTTACCRTCTCCTCTGTGCTCTTTTTTCTTTCTTTTTAATAAATAAACCCCAAACACCAAAACAACCACTAAACAGGCTTACCAATTTTCCCTTCCTGGGAATACTTAGAAAGCTCCCAAGACAGCTAGTTTCACCCTTATTAAAATCCCCATGATATGAAATAACACAGATGCAACATTTGTTTTGCTAAAACTAGMCTGAGCTCACCATTCCTTCTGGTCCCTATTGCAAGCTATTTATCTAACAACAAAAAGTATTTGTGTGAAAGGCGTCACCCCAAAACACCCAGGGCGCACCTACGCAAGTATCTGCGCAACTTCTCTCATTGACAATCTTCCAGTAACAACATACTGCACAAAAAATGATGGTCACTTGTTCCATAGGAACATCCATTGTGATTTTTCCTCCCACATAGCCCCTAGTTTTTAGGGCAGTGCCTGCTTTCAGGAATTCACTAAAGCTGATGTAGGTGGAAACACATCAACGAGGGCAAAGCAGGAGTGAGAACGGTGATGGGCTCTGCATGAGCCTCTTCGAGCTGCTCTGCGGTTGAAGTCTGTCCTTGTGACTTGACTGATGGCCACAGCACATTATGCCAAAGCCCCAGAGCAGAAGCCTCAGCAGCAGAGGGAAAGCGGGACCCGCACCCGGCGTCGCTAGCCTGCGCGACCGAGCAGTACAGAAAGCCGCGTGACCCAGCGCGTGACTGAGCTGTTCTATAAGCATGACCCACCATGCTCCAGGACGTCATGAACTACAAGTACCCTGATGTCATGTAAATGAGGAGAGGCCAGTCAGCTCTTGAACGTGGGAAGATCCCATAAACGCCCGGGTAGCACGGCTAGCCCCATCAGCCACCCACCTGCAACGACCCACCTCCAGCGACCGGGGGGCGAGGGGCTTTGCTACCTACAGCATATCCATAGGGACAAGGTCTGTGGAGGGAGACGCAAAGCTGAGATCTCAAAAAATTGTGGTCAATAAAGATGCCACAGCAATTTTCAAACCAGAAACTGTTACAAGTTACAAGCTAGGTAATTGCACTTAACCTGAGAAAATTCATAGTTAGAATGAATGAGAGTTTTTTGTTTTTTTTTTTTTGTTTGTTTGTTTTTTTTTTTTAACATGTTGAAGGGATAAAGAACACTGTTGTGAATGTTTCATGTCGTACCAACTGCTAAACCAAATTCAGTCCCAGGTCAGAAACACCTCCTCAGTGTGAAAGTCCCAGAAGGTCAGAGCTGAGAGGCTGCAGGGACAGGTAACAGGCTACCTACCCACCACCCACCGAGATCGCCACGGCAGAGCTGCGCAAAGTCCTCCTCACCTTCACACCAGGGCAACCGCATGAAACAACTTGCTGCCTCTACCAGGAGTACTTCAAATTTCCACAGAGATCGATCACCGTCTAATCACCCAAGCAGTATTTCAGGAAGTTACCCAACTCCTTATATTATTGCACAACTGTGGCAAATTAAATCAGAAACACTTCAGCCCAGCAACCACAGCAGTCCTCAGAAGTTACTCAGATAATTACTTAAAAAATTACTCCAAAACCTGAGTCTCTGCACCACAGCCCAGCGGGAGCACCTGCTACGGAGCCTGCGCCAGCACTCCTGTCCCTGCCAGACRAAAGGGGGGCTTCAACCTTAATCTCATTTTCCCTCCCTTTGGTGAGACTAACTCGTACATCAAATAGCACAGGTCCTTTTGCTACTGTAATACAAAACCCAACCACACAACAATTTCACCACAAGCATCAGTTCTCTGCATTAGACTTTTCTTCTCAGCCRCATCCCTCTTCTCCATTGGATTTAGTGATTAAGAAACAACAYGACTTACAGTTTACTGTGACTTTTACTTTTCTCACATCTGGGACTGAGACATCATTTTCTGCACTGCATTCATATTCCCCAGCCTGGTCTCTCGTAATTCCATAGATGTCCAGGTACTGCCCGCTCTCAAATGGTTTTGCTGAAATGAAATAATCAGAGAACAAAATTACTGGAAGCTGAGCACAAAACACCTGAAGCTTCACCAACATCTGAACAGCAGCTGGAGGGTTCCCCCCCCCCAAGCTCCTGGGGTTGGCCAAGGGTCCTCTCCTGACCGTGCCCCACAGTTGAGCTCACCAGCCTCCAGCTCTGTACCTGGTGGGCTTCACAGAGTCCAAGGCAGAGTCCTCAGTCGAAACCTGGCCTTAAGAGTTTCAGCATCCATTAGGGCTCACGGTCTGCAGCTGGGTGGACACCTGCCCCCGACAGCGATCAGCAGCAACGCCAGGGATCRGGGCAAGCTGACGGGACAAACAGCCCAGCCCCGGAGCAGCGGATCCACCCCCGCTGCCGGTGGCCCCAGCACCAGCTTCCCATCCCAGGTGCCCTCACTTTTTAACAACCACTTGATCWTGTAGCTATACATCAACCAGCTGGATATATAAAGGATGATAAACCTCATCAGCTGGAGGGCTCAGGCCCCTTCCACCCCGAGTGTTCCCAAAGCCAGTCGTGTCCTGGAGGGAACCAGCGGCTGATCACCTCTAATGGGTGCAAAATAGGTGGGTCATCCCACATCCTACCTCCAGGGAAAAAGCCCTTTCAGCCTTGCTCACCACACCGCTCAGTGCTTACGTGTTCTGCCCTAACAAACACTTCATCATATTAATTAAAAATTAAATAGTAGCTCTCCTCTCCCAAAGGACCCAAACCCAATCAATAAGATCCTCAGTGTTTGCCTTGTTACACAGAAATAAGGACAATCTGTGTGATCATTACTGAAAATAGGTAGAGGTCTATCCCATGTAAAACAAATGAAAACCAATCTGAAATACGTAGAGTCATAGCATACACAGACATTTTTGTAGTTTTCTAAATCCCAGCATCTCCCAGCTGTTCCCTGCTGTGGTTCCCRCCTTGCAGCGAGCACTTTGATACCCTTCAGACGAAAACCGCTACCTGGTTCAAAGTGCACCTTTCTATGTCTTTTCGGCAGTGAGCTGTAGGTGGGGAGCAAATTAATTGTTTTAGATTCCTCACAAGGAGTTCACCACATAATAAACCAAAAAATGTTAAATATAATTTTTATCTTGAAACAATATGTCATAGCAATCATGACTACAGATGCTGGAAATTATAGGCCTAAAGGTTAAAAACACTTGCTGAAMGTGTTTTCCCGGGCAGACAAACTTCTAATTGACTGTTAATAACTTTGCAACTTACGGAGCAATGACAAAAATCTGAACYGGGTAGTGAGAACTAAGCAGAAGTATTATGTTCATGACCATCACAGCAGTGAATTTCATTTGCTTATCTGTTCACGGATTAATGTTTTAAAGTGTGCAAGGTTCAAAACATCAATTATAACAGTGCATTGCTTAGCAAGATGGCAGTCATTAATAAGCACAATATACCATGCCTGTCACGGGAAAGAGCCCACTGGCTATGTAAAGCAGAAAGATAAGACTGAAATTGGAAAGTTATTGTGAATTGAACTGAACATTCATAAAATGCAATGAAATAATTTATGGGATATGAGAAATTGCATGAGAATGAATTTTTTCTCTTCCGTGTTGTTCGTAGGAATAAATCATGAAAAAATCCCTTCCACAAACAAACCAGCTGTTACTGTTCACATCGTGGCCGTCATCCTCCTCCACTTCGGCCAGGATGCATCAATTTCTGGGAAAATTTTATTTACCTCTGCTTTGAACAGCCGTGAGGGATGCAAAGCCCCTGCCTGCATGGGAGTGTCTGCCCAGACAGAGGAGAGACCTTCCAACAAGACTTCTACTTTGTTTCTAATACCAAGAAAATTATATAAAATGCAAAATTCTCCTGTGTGTCAGGTTAAAAGATACTATTAAGTTATGAGATTGTAATGCTCTCCAATGTCAGAATGTCCCTGGATATATGGTATRCACCAAAATATTGTACACTGAGTCCTGCCGATAATTTATGATGTATCCTACCCCAACTCCCAACATCAATTTGGAAAAAAGAAAAAAATAGATCTCCAAGTACCTGGAGTTYGATAAAAATAGTTACTTGTGTTTTGGAGTTAGGCTAAAAACAAATATTCTCTGCTTTCAACTTCTGTTGTAACGTAAGGACAACACACCAGGCGATAACCTAGCTTCTTGCCTCCCAGCTTTTGCTTTCTTGACAATTCCCGGATCGTGGCTGTGCTCTGGCACTGGCTTGGCCGCCTGGGCGGGATAGCGGGGTCCCTCCAGCCGCCGCTCCGCGCTGGCACAAGTGCCAGGTTTCCGTATTCCCCACGATTCTGCTGCGGCGTGAGCAGCGGCGGCTCTCGGGCCTGCCGAGCAGTCATCCAGAGAGGTCCCAGCAGGAGCCACGTCCGGGGGGAAGCGGGGGCGTGCCGGGGTGCTGACACCGGCCAGCGCCGGGGCTGCTGCGGACCGGGAGGGCAGCACAAGTGGCTGCGGCTCGAAGGCGTCAGCGCCCCTGGGTGGAAACTTAGTGGGAGTTCCCACGGTAATTCCTGTTGGGACGGTTCGTAAATGCCCACCAACGCTTTTCATAACCCTTGTAGTTATAGGGGTCTTATGCTGAGCTATTAACCTAATTTATGCTGCAAACTGTGCATGCATTTTTATAGGGCTGCAAACCCCATGTATTTTATGCAACTCACATACACATTTGAAAGTATTAAAATTAAGTCATTTTTAAACCCTCATGTCCCCAGAAAATTTGCATCCAGATCACATAAGAAAGCTTTTAGTAAATATTGGAGATAAATATTTTTCTTAGGAAGTACATAGGCACCGCGTTTCATCTTTCCTATTCGTCTGCACAGTATTTCATCTTCTTTATCTTGCTTTTAGTTCTAGAGATTTCCCATGGCTGTGTGGGAGAATTTAAATCGTGTTATGTGAAAGATATATGCATAAGTATATGTAAGCGTATTTATGTTACATTGCATGCACATCCAGCTCAAAAAAGGATATTCATAAGCAGTAGGGAGAAAAAATTGTGTATGAAGATATCGGTGAATGAAGATGAGTTTCAGCAGACAACTCATTTTTCTCACTGTTTTTTTTGTGTGATGTCTTACAGCCCGGGGTAACCACACCTTGCTCTGTCCTTCTGCAGGCCATGTGCATTTTAAGGATATCAAGAAGTCAGGAACATGTCTGGCTGGCTTTCCTGGCATAGAGGCAAAAGGCTTATCAGGTTTGGTACCCGAGAAAAAGAAATCTGGAAGGTTCATTAGACCATCAGCCTGAGGTCATCTCAGCCAAGATCTTTGATCAAAGATGGGAAAAAAAGGTTGGTTGAAGAAACATAAACGTGAGAGKGCCTCATGTCCAAAGCCATTCCTGATGGGTTTTTCAGAAGACCTCTTAACTAGACTTACTGATACACATAATGATATGTAAATAATCTGCTCTGGATATCTTAGGTTATAAGACCAGGTTCTCTAGCTGCGAAGGGAAACGCCTGTGCAACTAAGCTTGAATGCCTATTTTCTGCTATTGCCATGTGATATGGTGCCTGATAAATCATCACACTTGTTATTCCTCAGGAGAGTACACAATTAAAACTGTGTTTTCTTACCACGCATATGGTATCTGGCATCAGGTGTAGCACGCATACACATTGCCATATGGACCAGTTCTCAAAGGCTTGGACGGATGAGTTTTGCAAGGGTAGCATTTTCCTCCCCTGGTGTTAAACATAAGTCAGTAAGAGGAAAAATCTGGTGCAAGTCCAGAAAAACTCTGAGGACTTCATCTGAGCCAAGGGGGATTTTTTTTTTCCCTTATTCACTAGGATATTAAATAACTACAATACAGCCCCAGTTTATGAACTGTAAAACCTGTTCAGTGCTCAGGACTGGTTTTTATGACCCAATCTGTGAGACACCTCATCCWCCAGCGGAGAGTGAAGACCCTCATAGGACCGGGGGAGTGGGGAGCACGAGGCTRAGCTGATGCCAGCCCTGGTTTATCACGGACTCAGGACACTTCAGAGGTGCACACGRGAGACTGCTCGGAGCCTGGTGAACTGTCTCCAAAAGAGACAGGGTGTGAAGACCCCAGCATGGGCTCATCCTCACGTGTACAGCCTCAGCGATGAGGACTGGGCTCAGTATGAGAGAACAGAAGGCAGTCTCTGGTGACGATGCCATCATGATGCCATCTGATTATCACCAGATGCTTTAAGTAGCCCGTAATCTGTAAGGTCCTTCTTGATCTGGGAGGCTGGGAGGAGATAGAGGATCAAGGGCGCAAGGAGGCACGTGGACATGAGTTGCCGTGGGATGCTGAGAACAATATAAAGTCTAAACAATTGAATTCAACCAGAAAAATTGTCTGAAGTCATTTCTACTACTCATTATGGATTCTGGGTTTAAAGTTACACCAAATGCTGTAATTGGATAGTGTGTAGTCCTCTCCAGGGACCTGCAGGTAATCTGAACAGCTTGCTGTCTGTTAGGAGAATGGCCCTATCACATTAGGGACCATTTAAACATTGATCGCTTAAGGCCATTTAGCTTTAGAGAAGCCATGCTCCACGTTTGAAAAGAAAAATCAGATAAAATGTAAAAAAAAAAAAAAATATCCAAAGCTGACAGATAAATTGAGGGCTGGAGGAGATCTCCCAGCTGACGACATGAAACAAGGAAAGCAAGTAGAGCAATTTTGTAAGAAAGGCAAGCTGATAAAAGAGATGTGAACACAGACGAAGTTGAAAGTTTCAGAGGTGAAGACAAACAAGGTTACATCTGTATGTGAAATATATAGGTACGGAGAGAAGCATTTGGAGAGCTGGCTGTGTGCATGCTCATAGTGTGGGCAACGTAAATCTCAGCCAGTTACCAAGAGGTGTTGTGCGTAGAGGGTAGAGGTTGGTTCTACAAGAGAAGTTGTCACATTTAGTTTTCCTCATTCTCTAAAGTTACATCAGTTTCTGTCTCTGCGCAGAGCCGCTGCCATGCTGCGCTGTGAGTCTGAGATTCCTGGGGTTGTGATGTTTTGGAGCGAGTTTGAACTTTCTCTTTGCAGACTTCATGCCAGGGAACACGTGGTCGGCTCGTACTCCAGAACATGGACTGGTTTGTCTGCCTTAGCAGCCGAGTATTAATATAAAGGAGAGCCAGCTCCATTTTAATACTTGAGGAGAAGATACTGTCAACCAGATGTTACTTTGGAAGAAAAAAACCCACTTGAGACAGTAGGTTGGTCTGCATGTTATGTCTTCTGGATATTTAGTTTCATGTATACCAGACTGCACTCTGATTTTTGTGGATCTGTTGAAAACTCTGTGCTGCCTGCAGAAGGCAGAGGTATAAGTGCAGCCTGCTGCAAACGCCAGGTTTTTTCACTGGAAGACCACAACCCATAGCAGGCAGATCATCCCTCTGTATCGCGACATGCAAAGCACCCTTTGGCAGGAGAGGGGTTTGCAAGAGATCCTCTTACACAGGGGCGGCTGGGTCTTCTGCGGCAAATACTGAACATGAACATCTTCAGTCTGAAAACAGCGTAAGAAACCTTTCTCTGCGCAACAAAAAATTAAAACTACGTAGGGAAGAACAGGGCAATGATCTTTTCAATAAGAAAGCTACACGATTAAATCTCACTTGAGCTTATTTATAATTCATAGCATTTAATGTGGGGCATTGGCTCTTGGGAAGGGGATAATTATTCCCACTAAAGCCCCACACCTGTGGCGGCTCTGGGAAGAGACTCGGTCCATCCGTCGGCCAGCCGGAGGGTGCGGGAGCCGCGGGGYTGGGGAGCAGGAGGGGTGGGGGGCAGGAGGAGCCCGGCCGGTGCCCCCGGGACGTCCTCCCTGGGTAAAGGACCGTGGTCACAGCTTTTCTCATGTCTGATGGCTTTGTAACATTCCTCCCTCCTCTTGCTATATCAAAATGATGCACCGCAAATGATAGCCTATTATTTATCTACTGATTATCTATCTATTTGGCTCAAATACATTTGTTGATCCCTTCCATTTTATGTGACTTTTCTGTCTGTAGCTTGTTGAAACTGGAGGCATTACTAGAGCTAAATGAATCATTAATGACTATTTTTTCCATACTTCTTCACATCCCTCAAAAGCGACACCATTTTTTTTTTAAACGTGCATTTAAAAAAGAATTCTTAATGTGTTTAAAATACGATTTATTGATAAAAACGCCCGAAAGAAATGATTCTGGGAAATAAACCAGCAAGTACTGCAGGTACGGTCGGGATGAACGTGGCATCTGCTGCTGGCTCGCTGTCACCTCCCCGCAGCGCCTGCCTCCCCCAGCCCGCCCAGCCTGGGCTCGCTGCCCCCCCCAGCCCTCCCGGAGGGGGGGCCCCAGAGGCTGCGACACCCTCGCCACAAAGCGCTCCAGCCACCCCCTCGGTACCAACACCCACCGTTAAAGTGGGGCAAGACAGAAATTATAGTCACAGAAATAATAAAAATTAAAAAAAAAAAATAATCAACAGAGTATTTGAAAAGTAAAATAGAAGGAAGGAGCACCTCGTTGGATTTTTGASATCATCTGTTACTTTTCTCTAAAAATTTGTGCAAGCCCCAAAAATGGCACGCTCTTTTCAAAAGACCAGTGTCTCCCAAAATAGCCATGAGGGACAGTATACCAGAGGAAGGGGAAAGAGGGTGAAATCTACAGTTGCTTGGTTTGGTTTTGAGTGTTAAAGATTTTCTTTCACTATAATATCTTCTATGATTCATAAATTGCTCACTGAAAAGTGCAGTATTTCTCAAATAAAAATGAACTAATATCTGAGGGAATAAACTAAGCATGTATTAAAATTCTAATTTTCATGGCATTTTATGAGTTATTAATGAGTTCATCTCCTTTTATTGAAAAGTGAGAAATACTTTCCATTTGTTATAAAATCATCAGAAAATTAATTCTTATTTCTGTGCAATGTTTTTTACAGTTCTAGTTTGAAGCTCCGCATTTCGCTAAGATTGTAATCTTACTCTCGTTTCTCAGTTCCTTCACAAAGACCCAATTATTTGACCATTTTAGCTTGAATATTCTTCTCCTGACAACTGTATTTTAACAAGAATTTTTTTTTTCAGTCTGTTTAAAAATTTTAAGAAGACATGAGGATTTCTATGAATACCTTTAATTGTTCCTGAAGGGATGCTCAAACTTCTGGAGCGGTCCTGATAAAAATGACATTTTTCTGAGAAGTCTCCCTCAGAACCCCCCTGACCACAGACGGTGTAATGTCACTTGACCCCAGAGCAATGGATCGTGATACTGAATGTCACTTAATTGGATCCTAACACTAAATCTCCCAAGAACGGTACTTACAAGTATCGTTAAAAAAAAAAGGCCCAAAGTCCTATAACCTGAAACCAAAAGACACCGTCTTTTGTATGGGAGAGGTGTGATTTTGGAGGTTCCTTGTTGTTTATCCAAAGGCAAAGGAAAGAATCACAACAAGCAGTTTATATTGAGTACTAGTGTTTGCACTGCTGTCTTTAAACTGTTAATTAATCCCCTCATTTACTCTGCCTAGAGCTCCACACCATTTCCCCTCGAGCTCCTGGGAAGCTGCCAGATGTGTGTTAGATATCAGGGAACCATCGATTTAAYGACACGCGATGCCTTTACCAACTGAAAAACTTCCCTTCAGGGTCACGAGCCAGGCCATTAAATTAATATAAAATATTAATCGCACAACTTCAAGTCCCCAAACGGCTGTAAGATGGACCGCTCCACCTGCGCGGCCGCCGCACGCCCATCGGTGTGATGYGTAGCTGTCCCCTGCGCGTAGTTTTCCTCACGTCGGGGCTGATGGAAGGCCCCGGGTCCCCCGCGAGCCGTCCCGCGTCCCAGGGACGGACGCTTCGGGCGTTTTCCAGGGAGGCCTCGCTCCGCCGCGCGCAGGAGCGGCTCTGGGCAGCACATCTGCGGCTGAGGAAGCCCTCGGGCAGGAGGCAGCCGTGCAGGTTGAACATTTAGGATGTTCAACCACCCAACTTAGCTTTGCACGCCGAGAGAGGCGCRTTGCGGCGTCTCATCCTATAGCAGGTGAATAGCACGAATTTCTGCGACCGAAGGAATTGCCCAGGTGCCCCAGCTGGTGGGAGCAGCAGCCCAAAGCCCCGGTGCTGTGCCTTCGGTGCTAACAGGGAACCACGACAGGCCACCAGACTGGAAGRTTTCCTGACTGCGGGGTGACTTGGAGAAGCGGGCAACCCTGTTCAATAAAGAATGCAAAGCAACAGGCTTGGGCAAAGTACTTCAACGCGGAGCTGTAAACCTAGAGCTGAGYGCTGAGCGGCTTCCTCAAACGGCTCAGAATGAGGAGTTTACGTCAAGGCAGAAGAAGAAGGGGTGTTCTCCATAAACCCAGTCTAGGAGCAGGACACAAAAGCTTTGTAAAACCCCAAGGCATCTGAGCCCTGAATTAACGTTATCTTTGTCAGTGTATTATGCTGGCATCGAAGGCATTCCTTCTGAAACCAGCTGGTGCCCACGTGTACGACACACAGCCAAGAGGCAATCTGCAGGTTTCTCTGGTGGCTCAGGACAGCTGAGAGCACAGCCCTGTCCTTCCCTCCTCCCGAGGCCAGGACAGACATGGCCGGCAGATGCCAGGGACTAAGTGGAGTGGAAGAGGAGGAGACAGCTCTGTGCAGGACTCTCCTGCTTATCTCCTCTCCTCCACCGCACCAGGAAAACCTCCCTGATCACGGTCAACCTTAGCCCGTCACTGCGGATCGTCCCTGCCTGGATCGTCCTGGAGGTTTCCTGGCTCGTCTCCAAGCACTTCCAGCTCGGTTGCAAGGAACTGATGTTTTGGCTCAGTCCGGTAATGCTTCACCTGACCGAGGAGCGCAGCGCTAGCGCCGTAATGAAGCTGTAGCCTGCAAGATGAGTAATGATGGCATAGGGGAGGCATATCACTGTCAYCGCTGATCAGGTTAACCCACTGAGTTATTTTACATTCTGCTTCTYAGACACCTAAAGGGAACTAGCTTTGCTTTTGGCCTAATGCAGCAATAAATCTACCTCCGTTTAGGAAAGGTGCCTGCACGTCATTGCCACTCGGGACGCCACGTCTCGAGTGGGGCAGGACCCCACTCCACCCTGCGGCCCGTGAGCACATCACCGGATCCGGCCCCAAACGTTCATCTCYTGCAGGAGACCACCTCGACAAAGTGATAGCTCCAAAGGAGAAAACCCCTCATTAGCTGCAGGGCTCTTACCCAGAGCTGGGGGGTGAGATGGGATCAGTTGGAGAGGGAGACAATGGAACAGCGACTCCAGGCATTGCAAACCCAAACCCTTGAACCAGGAAACAATAATCACTGTTTTTAAGCTATCCGGGACAAAGCAGCTTGAGCGAGAGAGGTCTTTTCAGACGGCAGTATTGCCAGGCTGTTTGAAGTACCTGCTAACTGGACTCTGAATTACAAAGTTGGGAGAATGCGGTTCGATGGCGAGATCCTTCACACAGCTTGATTATGCTGGGAGCAGCTTCACTGTGCAAAGGCAGCGGCTGAGCAGAGGGCGGATGAGAGCGGCTCCTCACAGATCAAAAATTACGTAATGCACAACTGCAGATATATTAGAGGGAAAGAGTGGTGTGAAATAACCCTCGCCAGCAAGGATACCTGCTTGATTTTTAGAATTTAGTAAGACAAAAGACACAAGCCAGAAACTTTTGTTTCTAAAGCTTTCAGTTTTAAAACCATTTTCAAGCAAGAGACAGAGCATTCTAAAAGACGACGAGCTTACACTTCGTACACACACAAAGCCCTGGAAATCTGATAATAATTCATGTCAGTTAAGTATGTTCAGCCTGAAAATCCAGGCTCAGAGTACTTGCACTTCAATAAAATACTTCTTATTTCTGTCACGTGTGGATAACATCTGAAAGACGGTGGTTCTCTAGCAGAAGTGCAAGTGGAACAAAATATTTGACACTAGCTTGCTCATATCAAGCTTTGTTTGTTTCTTAGGGTTTAGCTAGAAGTTTTAAAAAAGCCTCCTTGCTTCTCCCTCCCCGGTAGCAGCTTTCTGCAGCAGCCTGCTTCAGGAAGGGTCTTGCAGGAATGTCCCTGCTGTTCGGGGACCAGCATTGCCTTTTGGCCTGCAATTGAACTGAATCGGCTCTTAGACTCATTCTTCCCAGACAGCCCTATCATTTGAGTGCTCTGAAGATGTATTGCACTAACGTATCGTCAGAACGACACGGCTGTGATGATACATYAATGCAATACATCTTCACAGCTTTAGGGCTGTCCAGAAACAAGAGGACGGGCATCAGATTCCGTTCAGTCACATCACACCCGTGCRCCCACGCCCCGGCGGCAAACGCAATGTGTCAGAGAAGGAGAGGGGTCAGCATGTGCATATGTTCAGACCTAAAGTCAGGCTAATCTGTGGGTAAGTGTAGCTTTCCTCAGTGTTAGTGAAAAATCTGTTATTTTGCATGCGCTAAACAGTTCTTACAGGCTTTTTTGGGGGGTTTGTTGGGTTATTTTGGAAATGCTGCAGTGTCACACCGTTCTCTGGAAACAGGGCTGAATGAACAAGAGTGTCCTGGTGCTAGGGATTTGCCTTTCACTCGATAGGGGAAAATCCGTCTTCATTCAGCCAAATTCATAGTTCCTCAAAATCTGCTCTCYCAAACACATGCATCTACACACATCCAGTTTATCCTCATGTTTTAGGAAAATAACTAGAAACTAGACGGGAAACGATGGGGATAAAACAGAAAAGGGCAAGAGAGCAGGGAAGAACTGGAAGAGGAGAGCATCCACCAGGTTCCCTTCATTTGAGGGGACGSAGTTCATGCCCTTTGGGCGCATCCATATCAGCATTTTAGTTTGGACYAGGAGGGCACTTTTGAGGCGAACCTCTTGGTTGCCCTCACTTCTTGCACCAYGCTTGGTGCTGCAGAGTGTTTGTGCGGAGCCCAGCCTTGCGCTGAGCCCTCTGGGTAACAACACGATGCCAAGACAAACCGACTGGAGTGAAAATATTTGTTTSAAACATATGAAACTTCATCTAACAACACTTGTGGTAAATATTATGATTGTGAAGTCAAGCACTCTGAACAAAGSCAAAGGTGAGGCTACTCCTGCAATCTTTCTATGCCCCCCCTCTCTCTATACATTTGACACAGACCCATCCTGGTCACTGTTGTCTAAATGCAGCTGTGCTTCATTTGAAGCACCTTGCTTCCCCCAGCATCCACCCAGATATTTAGCTAAGCTTGGCAAAACACAGCCGTAGACGTCTGACCAATCGTCCCACCTGCTCTGCCAGCTGGGCTCGCTCTCACTGCCTCCCTCCCACGAGCGAGAGCAGCCGCGCCGATGCCTCCGTCCACGTGCTGTAGTGGCGACTGCCCAGACAACCCGCCGGCATGTGGAAGGACACCCCACTTCTCTCCGCTTGCTTAGTTCAAACATAAACGAACGGAAAACCTCTATACCCTGAACATCAGACTACGGTGTGAATTTTCAAGAAGCGTCATTTTGTTCTAAGGGAGTTAGGTAGCARAAGTTTTGCTTTTTCCAGAAGACTTTTTGAAACTCTGGAATTTAACCCGTTCCGCATTTAGAGAAACCCAGGAAATTCCAGGCTGTCCCCGCAAGCCTGTCCTAAGCAGCGCAGCTCTCCGGCGGTGCGTGCTTCTGCTGCCGGCCCCCGCTCCGCGCAGCCGCCCGACCGCGGCCGCTCTGCCGGGCAGCGCCCGAGCCCCCCGGGCCGTCGGTCCCGCTGCGGCCGGGAAGGCTCTCCTTCGGAAAGTTTGTCAAAACCAAAGCGGAACAGAGTTCTGACGGCACCCGAGTTTTGCAAAGCAGTAACMCTTCATCGAAAGATTTCTGAATGGCTTTTGGTGTCACCGCTCGTGACAACACTGGCGGAGCTTGCTTTCCAGTGYAACACACACACACTGTGCACACGCGTGTTAAAAGCTGGAGTTACGTTTCAGGCAGACCGTAGTTCTTTAAAATTCTGGTTTCATTCTTAAACTATTGATGCTGCACTTTGCTCTTAAATGTCAGAACAAAATAAGTAATACCTGCAATTTATTCAGATGACATTTCAACAATACAAGATCTCCAGGTTACAAACTACAGCCCCGTGTTCCTTATGGTGTTATGCTGAATGTGTAGATTTTGTGGATTTACATAATGGATTTGTACAATGAATATTTATATAACAAATGCATTTGCATAATGACTGCAAATAAACATGCACAATAAAGATTCCAGGCCAATAATTTGTGTACTAAGTTAAAAATCACCTCTAAATACATTTTATTTTTATTCCTACGAAAGGTCAATTTTATCTCTTGTTCAAAAAAATTGTATCCGACCTTATCCAAGTAAAGGCTGCGTTGATGCAAATCATGATAATATTTTGGAATTAGTCTACATTGAATCATTTGTATTCAGAGAGTTCAATTTCTTATCTTTTAGTAGCAGCTTTGACAAACAATTTCAGTATATTCTAAATATGATTCCTTAATATAACTTAGTGTTGTATTCTAGATGTGATGCTTGCACGTAAGCCTCATTAGTGCCACTGGGAATTACAGGAGAAAACTGGTAGAAATTATAAAGTGCAGGTGAAGCTTATGTTTAGATAAAAGTAATTTGCTGCAGACAGAATATAAACTGTTACAGAAATCTGGTGTTTTCAACTCTCCTGCATTTTGTTTTCTAATAAATCCAGGCTTCTTGTTTGCCAGACTGATACTTAATTGGATTTGAGTGCCATTTGTAACTGTCTGTACACCAGAACATACACCTGAGCACAAAAGCGGTACCGTGTCACTGAAATGGAAAAATTCTTCTTCATTTGTTTGACTAGCGGGCAGAACATATTCTGTAAATTATATGTTTGCTTCCATCCCATTTTACAAGATTTTTGAGCAAAAAGTTATTTGGATGCTGTGTTCTCCCGCTCCGGACGGAGTTCTGTCCATTAATCAACCAGGGGACACCACGGCACGTCCCASTGCTCTGCAGCGGCCGCATCGCCGCTCACCTCTCGGATGAAACGGGTTTTGTCACGGTGCMGCCCCGTAATGCAGCGTTTGCGATGAGTTTGCAAGGCCTCAGCACCGAGGCTTGTCCGAGCGTCTCTGCCCGGGCTTGTCCTGCCCTGCCCGCGGCTTTGTCGTGCCCGCTTCACTGGGCAGCGCTTCCCCCAGCTGAGCCGGCGTCCCTGGCTGAGCCGCTTTTCCTTTGCATTCCCACGGTATGGCCGCAGTTTTATGCGGCCAGCAGTAGCGAGCAGTTATTCTGTGCGTAACGAGGTTTTTGTGACTGTCACACAATGATGCAATGCAGAGAAACACAGGCTGGTGTGGGAGCAGGAGCCTGAGAAGGGGGGACACGGGACAGGGCGCAGAGGAGGGCAGGCACGGAATACGTTGTCATCATCTCTTCCATGTACTTTAAAAAGTACAGGGCTTTTTCATATCCACAGACCGGTTCTGTCCTCTCTGCCCATAAACAAGACCGAGCAGTTGATGAGCACCAGTTTAAATGCATCTGGAGGTGAAGTGRATCAGTCATGCCGGGAGGAGATGCTTCCTCTGCCACCCCAGGCAGCAAGCCGGCGGAAGGTGCATATCCCGCTGTTTTKATGATGAATTATGTCCGGACCCCCCGGACAAGAGAGACACGGAGATCCTGGAACAAGTCCAGYSGAGGGCCATGAGGGTGGCGAAGGGGCCGGAGCATCTGAACTGGGGAGCCGGGAGGGAGGTGGGGTCTCAGCCTGGGGAGGAGCGTGCTCCGGGGGTCCTATACCCGATGGGGGTGTGAAGGAGATGGATCCAGACTCCGCGCAGAGGTGCCGGTGACAGGACAAGAGGCAATGGGCTCTCATTGAAACAGARGAAGTGCCATTTAAAGATTAAAAATGCTTTTTTAAAGTAAGGGTGATCAAAYACTGGCACAGGTTGCCCAGAGACGCTGTGGCATCTCCATCCTTGGAGATATCCAAACCCGACTGGACAAGTCCKGAGCAACCCGCTCCGYCTGCCCCTGCTTGAGCAGAGTCCGGACCAGCTGATCTCCAGAGGTCCCTGCCCACCTCAGCCAGTCTGTGGTTCAATTCCGTGATTTTCCTTTTTTTTTCCAGTACCAAATTTGTTAAGCCCATGTTTGTGTTCCATCTAACTTATCGCTTCCCGGTGAGAGAGTAAGGCATGTGGCAAAACCAGCCCAACACACYGCCCTTCCCCAAAGAGAATCCTAAAAGGAGAAGTTGTACAGGATTTGCAGGATTACCTGCCAACTACTTGGTCAGGATGCTCCAGCAGAAAGGATGAAACAGCGAGCGTATGGTAAATGCACGTTGCTGTCTCCTACGGGCGCTATTCACCTGCGCTCCCCAGAGGGGCTGGGAAGGCAGAGCGAAGCAGGGATCGGCAAGGGAAGGGAAGCAAAGCACAGGCTGTAACTGCTGCCCTTAAGCCTTCAGCAGCGAGAAAACCTACCTGYCTGCCCGCGGTTTGCTCTGCTAGACACTTGGCAAGGGCACATCATCGCTGCGCCGTGAGCGCTTTGATTTACTCCCCCTGTACGGCGATATCCTTGATTAGTCTTTTCCTCAAATTTCGTTTTCAGTTCTCACTGCGGTAAGTGTAATGGGTCTGTAGTTGAAKGATCACATTTTTCCTCTCAGTCTCCATTCTCAGTCCTTTGGTCAAGATAMAAAATCAGTGGTTTCACTGAAAGCCCTTGCTATTACGTGCACTAATTTTGTCTGAATTCAACATGAGGAGGATCTAATTCCTCCTCAGACCCCTTCTCCAGCCTGAGTGCACTAATTCTCCTTTTCTGCTTTTTTAGTCTCCAGGAAAATTGTAACAGCTCCTTTCTGTAGACAATTTAATGCTTTAAGCTATTACTGTAACGTATCACCACGGTTTCCAATAAAATTTTATTTGACATTTA
Organism: Oceanodroma leucorhoa; assembly: GCA_030449065.1. Taxonomy (NCBI): domain Eukaryota; kingdom Metazoa; phylum Chordata; class Aves; order Procellariiformes; genus Oceanodroma; species Oceanodroma leucorhoa. The sequence continues at coordinate 335,906 of JASVER010000235.1, read as the reverse complement.
GTTAAAATCCATTTTTTGCTACAACTGAATTTTTTTTCCTAGTCCCTTGATGGACACTTCAAGCAGAATTCATTGTCATTGTCTTAAAGGTCAGAAGTTGTTTTGGTTTTTTTTTTCAGATCTTGCTTTGTAAAGCAAACTGTTACCCAGGATTATGAGACACTGCGGTAAGCTGTGACAGTCCATGAAACCGTTCTTCCCTGCAATTACATGGATTTCATAAAAGTTGTGTGAGCAAACAGAAAGACCTTCACTGCAAAATCAATTACCGTTGTGGAGTCCCTATAAAAGAACCAGTGCAAGACCAGGTGGCTCTGCACCAAGTCAACCAGTGTAGAGATGCCTGTAATGTTAGCTAAAAGTTTTCCTTTAAATATGTTATGAGGAATTAAAAGTATAAATGGAAATATTAAATAGAAACTACGCATTTTGTTTGCAATTTTTCATACATATAATTTAATTTGTTCAATAAAACTATTCTAATAGACTATGCTGTATCATGGAATAATGGTTCAATGGTAGTTACATTAAATTAAATCTATTGCATGAYGTGCTAATGTTTTTAACTTTCACTCCTGCTTCTAGAGAGCCCTCCGTGTTCTTGATTATTTCCTTRTTTTGCTTCTAATTGGAATTGTTTGATGAATGTCTGCAGCCTGTTAAAACTAGCTTAAAAATATACTCAYATTTAGGGTGCCTTTATTTCTACATTCCTATGTTACGGTGGTGTTATAGTTTTCGCTGATCTCAGCTGAAATCTGAAAAAGCTTTTATTTTCTAAAAGTCTAGCTAGGCTYACACTTTTCAAGGCATACAAAAGTGATGCTGTCACACTTCCGAAAACYGAAAATGCAAAGCCTGTTCCTGGTGAAACGTTGCCGAAAGCTCCCGGTGACAGATATTTGTGCTTACCAGACGGAGAGATGTGCCTCCAAGAAATGGAAGGCTCCGGCTTCCCGGTGGCCAGGCACACCAGRGTAACGTTGCTTCCTTCGTTCACAACGATGTCACTCGAAATACGAAATATCTTCGGGGAAACTGGAATGAAACAAGGAGAAAGTTGTAAGGGAGAGCGGCTGAATCAGTGCGATTCCCCCAGAGCACGGAGAGCTGAGAAGAGCTGGGATACCCACATCGCCATTATTGATAAAAGTGCATGCAGCTGTTGAAATATAACTATGCGAAAACCTTGTTCAGGTGTGACCACAGCTATTTCCATCATGTTTGCAGAAGCTCAGCCACGGATTTGAAATGCTACAAATAAGAAAGCAGCAATTTCCTCTATTTTGTGCATGGTGGGTATTGTTATCGAGTTCCCAGTAAACTGCCACTGACGGATGCTCTTGTTTAAGAGAAGGTTGAGCTTGCTCATGACAGTTTGAAAAGAAGACGAAATTAAATTTTTCCYGTACTTTTAACAATAATGATGCCTATTACATCTACTCTGGGTGTACTTGGAGAGTCATATCTGTTCATGGGGAAGACTCAAATACGTTTATTTCTGTTGCTTTGTATTGCTTTTAGGCTTGCAGTAGCAACATGGCTAAGAAAAAACAAGCTAGATTTTTTTCTTTCATTTCATTAGCAGAATTCTTCACTAAACTCCATTTTCTGTACTATTTATACATCTGGGCATACGAGAACAGAGTTCCACATGGATGGAAAATGATGGAAAGCATTAAATGGCCTACCCTTAAGGGAATGCTTGCTTCTTGTAATGTTAGACAGGGAGGAAAGGAACTCAGGGTCCCAGCAATGAAGGCAGGAATTCTGGATTTCAGAATGAATCTTTCTTTCTAAAGAAATATGTATTTCTTTACATGCCTTATTATTACGTTTGACACAGAAATCAAATCAGTGTGGTAACAAGGCATATCCTATTGATGGTTCTGAAAAGCACTATTCTCTATATGATAAATAACAAGTTTTGTACAAATATCTGTAAAAGATACAGATCTTACATGTGGGTGTTTCAGAGCCTTCTGTAATGACTGCTTTAAAATCAAAGTGCTCTGCAAGGTAAATAGGTACAAATAAAATGAGGGGAAAAAAAAAAAAAAGTTTATGATCTTCCATTTTCCTAACCAAAGCCTCTGTCTAACAGGAGCTTTGCTCTCCTGGATGCCACAGTCTTGTCTCACTGKTTTGCTCCGATTTGTCACAGCCAAAATCCCACCATCTGAACCCATACGTACACCTTGGCAACCATTTCAGCAACCCGGAATACAYTGTCAGCATCTCTTCAATGTACTTCAAAAAGTACAGGGCTTTTTCATATGCACAGACTGGTTCTGTGTGCTTTGGGATCTCCACCTGCAGATGTTCTCCAGCCCTTTCCCTGGTCCAGTGACTGGAAGWATTTCAGTCGCAGAAATGAGTTGGGGTCAGGCAGACTTCAAAAAGCTGGAAGTTCTCAGTGCCTGCTTGTGGCTATGCATTTGTGAGCAAAGAAAATTAAAGGTCTATGTAGAGTATTTTTAATTAGCAGAGAAATATTGTCTTTATGCAAAACGAAGGTCTGGGGAAGGCTGAACCTTCCCTAATTCCTAAAGCAGTGAGGTTCAGTATTACCCGCCTTTGAAGTTCAAGCAGGTTTACACAATCMCTTGAACAGAGATATACTTCTGAATTTGCCATAGTCTAGCTCACTAATCCACTCTTCCCTACTGCACTTGACGGCCTGAAAAAGCATGCAGTCATTACAGASCATTTTTAGGAGCTGGAACATACRGAAGAGTTATTTCCACGTAAAGGGATAATTTATCAATCAGATTTCTTTGCAGATCCCCGCAATGAACCCGTTACTCAACTTCCTTCTGCAGAAGTCTCTCCTGTCCTAAAGGAGAACGTGAACAGCCACCMCCTAGACGCCCACCCCACGTCAGCTATGCCATGGCATGACCCTCCCTCGGGCTCCCCTCCACCCTGAAATGGGGTGTTAGTACAGGTCTCCCCCACCCCTCTCTCAGCCCAAGTATCATTAACGTTTCAGCYTGGCAACAGAGAAAACATCGAAAGGAATTCTTATTTCTGTGTACAGCATATGAAAAATAAATCTACTTCCTAAAGATAGGCGGTGAGGGATGATCCTATCTGAAATGTAGAAATCCATCTGAGAGCAGGATATCATGAGTAATGGGGCAAACGCAGTGGCTTTAGTCAGTCTACAATATTTTAAAAATATCTTCCTAAATCTGAGCTATTTATTTCTTTACCCTTCAAGAAAGAACATACTTCCAGAAAGTCAAGTGAAGGAATCAAATAACTCAAAATAGTTCTTCTCACAAGTAAATATATACAATTGACTGACGCAATATCTATTTGGAACTGTGGAAATATCTTCCAGACTAAGTAAATGTAACGGTGTAAGATTTCCAACAGCATTAAACTTCTTATTCGAGGTTCTGCAACTTTGAAGGTAGAGAAAGAGAGATTTGCTCACGTTCAGGCATTATTGAAGCAGTACCAYGGAGGGATTTTTCACACCTCACACCTAACGCCATTTATCCATTTATTTTCTTTGCCTTAAACTTGTCTCTGAACACAGAGGAGGTGGCTGGAGCATGCTGTGCTGCCACGACGGCACCTGGGTGGCCAGTACAGACTACAGCAAGTTAAAGGAGGTCTCCTCGTGCCCAGGCCGTGCCAGGGTCAGGATTAGGTTTAGTCCAGTCTCTTCCCTGCATCCATCACCAGAAAATGGGTGGATGAAATATCCACTCGCTGTTCAGTATACTGAATTAGTGTGACTGATACAAACAGATTAGAAATATGATAACATTAATTTCAGTGGGAATGAGGAGCTCGTGGCATGCTCTGCTGCTGGACCTTCAGCACAACTGCTGTAGGTCCTGTGASCAGGGTGGCTTAAGGAATGAATACCAGCAGAAGAGCTGGATCATATAAGCAACTGTAATCAAATCTCCCAAAACACAAGTTTCCAAAGAAAATACACTGACAGTCCTGCCATAGGCAGGAACCTAGAATTGAAGTAATAGGATTTCATTCAGTTCACAGAGACGAACAAAATTTCTTTTCCAAGACAAAGATCAACATGGTCTACTCTTTCCTCTGCTGCTTAATGCAAGCGTTGTCTTTGTCCTCCTCTGCCTTTCCTCATAAGGTTTTATTTGCTCTTTATCGCTCACCTCCTTTTCAGGTGTCCTCTTCTCACGGAACGCAGCATATTTTCCCTAAAGGTCAGGCTCCCAGCCCTGGATTTCCTCCTGCAGCTCCAGCTCTTGCCCTCTCCTCCTTGTTTTCGGCTAGCCATTAACTTCGGCTGTCAGTCTTGCCACCTTTGTTGTAGGTTTTGCCTGCCGTGTTCAAAACCCAATTCTACAGTATTTTGTCAAATATTTTAATTTTGACAAAAYCATATGTTCTCATGGCACACAATTTGAAAATCTTTCCCCAGTGATTCTACATGTAAGCCGTGGTTATGGAGCACAGAAATTGATATGAACGAAATTCAACTGTATTAACAGATTTGTGGAATATATATGGCCAGAGGGGCCATAGGATAATTTAGTCTGAACTCAGATAGTCACAGGCTCTAGAAATTTTCCCAGAAGCCTGACTAAAGTCTATGTTTTAGAAAGCTGTCTAGTCTTATCCTGGCAATTCCAGGTGATGCTCACGCTGCCACGTCTGGGAAGCGCTTCCAGCGATTAAATACCCCCTCGCTGCCGGGAAATAGCATCTTAGTTCAAAATTGCATTCCACTAAATTCAGCCTTCAGAAATGGGATCTTATTATGTTTTTGTCTGCAAGACTGAACATCCCCCTTACTATCGAGTATCTTTCCTATGACTAAGGACCTGTACAATGTGATAAATCACCTCTTCATCCTTCTCTGCAAATGGTTTGAGCTCCACAAGCTTAATTTTTGTAAGGCTCCCTAGATAATATTTGTTTCTCCCTTTTGAGGAATATCTGAATCACCCTGAAATGTGAACAGTGGAACAAGGCATAACAGCCTAGCAAGAGTCTTACCAACGCTGCGTACAGACATAAACCCACTACTTTATCTCAGCTTTATTTCCTCTTTCCCTGTGCAGTTATTATCACCCTGACTATTATTCCTGTTATCCCTTCAGCTCCTGCTGTGGCCAGCTGTGGAGGGAGGGACGGGGCAGGAGGCACCGAAGGGATGAGGATGGCTTGCTGCACGGATCTCCTGCGCGGTTAAAAACACCAGTTACGTCCGCTACCAGGATAACGGGAATACCTGGAGGCTCCTGTTGGTCCCATTGCACATCCACCTGTGATTCCCTCCTGAGCAGTACTATGCGAACCTCCTCTTAATTTCCTCTTTAAAATTKCATATCTTGTAGGTAAAAACCGGTGTTCCCCAGGAGGAGGAGGGACAACGGCGGCATCTCGTGGGCTCTGCTGCAGAAGGGACCTGCCTGCTCCGCCTAACGGCATCCCCTGTTATTCCTTACGGCAGCTCTSTTAAGGCTTTCCCAAATCAAACCTCCCCACCAGTGGCCGACAGAGACCTGTTTTTTCAGCTGGCTGTTTGGAGGAGCTGCTTTGTCTGACCAGGTCTGCTATCCCCGAAGCCTGGCTGATTGATGCTAATAAGAATTGAGTCTCTGTCTGACAACGCAYTTTAGCTCCTACTTCTTCCTGGAGTCCAGAATTACGTGTGCCATATTTTGCAGGGGATTGACATGGAGTCTATAGTTCATTGCAGGGTCTCATTTCTCATTTTCAAGGACTGGAATTGTATTCGCAGTTACATTCCTGTGTACATAAATGATGCAGCATAATAAAGCYTCCTAGTGTAGTGGGAATGACTGTGGGGTAGAGCTGCTCTTTGAGCTGCTGTTGCTTTTTGAACGTGGGGAAGGATGTCTTATTTTCATGACAATTTAGAATTATCAGCTAAAAAATCTGGGGCCTCAGCATAAGTCAATCCATCTTGTTTCTTAAAATATGTGCTGCCTTACTGTTCCCCTCACTGAAATGTCCAAAGTCTATGTAGTATCAAGATCACAACATATATGCCTGGACATACAGTTCTGTTTCTTCAGAAAGTTCCCCCAGACAAAGGTGATGGCAAGTTATGAACTACATTTTTTATAGTAACATTTATTAAATCATATGGTACTCTACTCCATTTTCAGATTATAATGATGTAATCAATCCCATCTTACATATGGAATATAGCCAATCCCAATAGAACACATAAAAACCGTGAGAGGAATTGGATTATAAGTACAGAAGTGTTATGTCTGGGAGTTTGGCAAGAGAGATTTTACCACCAGAATCTCAGGAATCACCTGCTTCAGCCTTCCCAGGTGCTGCAAGCGTAGCTTTTGTGCTCATACTGCCTTAGCTGAAGCTTCATATCCTTGCTTTCCATTCAAGAGTGCCTTTTTTGGTGAAAGAGAAGTGTTATATAGCCTCTTTTCCAGAATCCCCAATACCCTTAAGTTCTTCATCCAAATGCTGGGCTGCACTCCCCACAACTCTGTTTGCAATGATAATTTGCTTTTTTTCCCTAATTATAATTTCATAATTAAGCAATGAACACAGAGGGGGGGGAGAGAAGACGCTGCTTTCAGCAGCTTAACTGACCACGTCTTTTGGACCGGAATGCGTTTGTTGACCAACCCCCCTGTGCAAATGCTCCCGCATTGCTAACTGTGGGGCGTGCACAGCACCCTTCGCCCCATTTCGGAGCCCTCCTGCCACGGGTGCTGCAGCTCTACTTGGCTGCCGTGTTTGAGCACAAACGACGCTGTTTAGGGTCCCGGGTGCAGCGGAGGGCAGCGAAGCCGCGTCTCACAGAAGTGCCTTGGKCTGATGAGATTCAGCCTTGGCTTCTGCAGAAGCATTAACCTTCAATCAAACGCCTGTTTCTAAACGCCAAGCAAACCTCAGAAGGCGAAATCCTCCCCTCAGGAGCACACAAACACCCTCGGAGCATCGGGGTTTCGGCAGACCGCTGGCCGCCCCCGCAGCWGCCGCCGGCCCCCCTCCCCGCAGGCAGCAGCCCCCGCGGGGTCCGCAGGGGCGGGGGGCAATGCACCCCCCTCACGGCACACAGAAGGAATTTGCTCCTTTAAATAATATTTCCTACTCCTTCCCATGAATCCCAGAGTCAGGCATTTTCACCCAAAGGGCAAATCAACCCCAACAGTTCTCTTCCTGCAGCTCTTTGGAGCCTACGGGACGTGGTGGTAGTACTTCATGCCCCCATCCATTACATCCAAAATACGCAAYGGCTGTATATAATTTTTAAATGYACAATATTTTATAATAGCGTTTATGCTGTATATGAGACTACGGTTATAAACACATAASRTCTATTGCATTTTTATTAGGGAGACAGGAACTCTCTGGTGTATGATTCCTTGAGCCTTATTTTTGTAGCCAGTGATTTTCTGTGCTCAGCGTTGTACAGAACGCAGAGCCCATCGTCCCCGCCTCGAGGGACACACGACTCCGGTGGGCAAACCCTCTCCAGATTTTGCTAAAGACTGGAAAGTCTGATCCAGGAGAAGTGTGCAGGCTTTTGTTTCTTTTTTGAGGATTATCACCAGGAATTTTGCAGTCCTTCTAAGGGGAGATTTGAACTGTGGTGTGGTAGAAGATGGAGAATTTTCCAGACTTACACGGTGCAGATTAAGTTATTTTCTCTTAAGTACGTGTTTTGTTCATTTTCTAATGGAACGGGCTCTTCTTTAATCTAGGTTTTATAGTGGGGAAATTAAATAAAATCTAGTAGAAGATGTCTGTAAGTYTTACTACAATGACACTGAGCAGGTTGCATCATTTATGCATTTCCAAAATAGAAATAGAAAATAAATKAATACAAGACATACATTAACTAAGATAACACACAAGTAAGCACAGAAGTGCAGTCCTGATGTGTAACGTAAAATTACAGAAATGATACAATATGATCTGGTACTCATGAAAAATTGCAGATTTTATTTTTATCAACAATTTCCTAGGACGATCTTCTTTCCCATGATAGAAATTRGCTTCTATAGTAAGTATTTCTGGAACCTCACAGTTTGAGACAAATAATGATTTCTGGTATGTTGGTATGCTGCTAATTTTTCTGCTATTTACTGACTGCTAGGGATCATTACATTCAGATCACCAAAATCTGTGGAATTTATTAATTATGACTAGAATATATATGCATAATCACAATGGAAAGTTAATATTTAATAAGAATTAAAAGTTGTTTATTTTGTGTACATACTTCTTATGATACCTCTAAAGACTCTGATCTACGAGCAGATTTAGCTTTTAATATCTGCTGTGCTGAGCTTTGAGTGCAGATTAAATCCACTGCAGAGCTACTCTCCATTTCAACAGCTACAGTCTTTCACCCATCCCACATGGCAACTGTGAAGGTCAGAAAAAAATTAAATACAGCGATGAATAAACATTTATGCAGTATACGGATTAAAGAAATGCATAAGAAACAAGATAACAASCAAGGATGAAAGACGAATGAAACTCCCAAGTAAATTTTGTACAAGGGTCCAAAATGAAAAGCGCTTTACAGCCATCGGACATTTTTTCTTAAAATGCTTTTAAACGCATACCTTCCCATTTAGGACAAGGAATACAGAGTGCTTGCAGAAACTAAACAGAGAAGTCAATCAAAACCAAACTCCTCTTTCTGTAGTTTTATCAAACTCTCTGGGGTTTTATCAAACCCTCTGCGGGGACGGTGGGGCGAAGGGACTGAGCGGGGCGTTGCCCCGGGGGGGGATCCCCCCAAACGGGGCTGTAAGCGCACCCGCGCGACGTACAGCGGGTGCCAGGGTGCCCAGGTCGGGCGCAGCACGGTGCGGGGTCCCTGATGCTGCCGGGTGCCGGGCATGGCTGCGGGGGGACAGCAGTGGAAGGAAACCCCGCAGGTCCCCGCGCGGCTCCAGAGTCACGGCCAAGCGATGGCCAAGCAACTGCGAGGCTGCAGAACTGATCTGCGATAACCCACCCGACGGTCTGATCTTCCAAGGGAATATTTTGAGTGATTTGGGACCAATTCCCCATTTGCAAATTTCAAATTAAAGAGTTGCCCATGTCACATCAAATATTAAATGCACTTTAKCCTTTGATCATTTTCTGGGAGTCAAAATAAATCAAAATCAAAGCCAAAGATTTTTGTTTTCTAAAACAAATGAGAAAAATGGAATGATTATTTTTTGGTTTGCTGACGAAATTTAAAGTGATGCTAAACACTCTGGAAAAAGATTTACATTTCAGTGAAGCTTCATTTTCTGTCCAGTAAAGCAGTCTATTACATTGCTTACTTAAGTTTTGATTAGTTGAGAGAAAAATGCAGAGCAAAAGAGGAACACGGAGCAGCAAATGATAATTCAGCCTCACAGGCAGTCATGCCGGCAATGCGACGTCCCCAGCGTTACAGTATGATCCTAATGTGCAAACCCACCCCTACRCATCCTTTTAAATCTCCACCATCCCCTTCCTTCATGTGCCTGGATGAATGCATTCTCTAAAAGGTTTCTGTAAATGACCAATAATAGGAAAATTTCAGCATTTTCCATTATTTCCTTTCTCCGATTCTTTGTTGAGAATAGTTATCGTACTCTGCTTTAATAAGTAATTTGTCAACATTATAGGAGAGAAAAAAAACCAGGGAACATACTCAGAAAAGTTCTTTACCTCGTTGGTTTGCAGTGTTTTGTTTAAATATTTACTGAAGCTTATATCCACTACGGCATTAAATAAACGAATCACCTTTATTAGAAGCGCATACCAATAGAGTGTGGCATGAGGGACACAGCGACAGGTTTATTTTCCCTTGGGCTGTTTATAACAGAGAGAAACAAATTTGTTTCTGTTTCCAACAGCAGTTAAAACAAATGGCATGAGAATGAAGTTCAGACAAGCCTTAATAGCGAGCTACCATAAAAGCAAGTGTGCAACGATAACGATAACGTTAATAACAACAMTCACAATTTTATTCCACCCTGGTGCCACTGAAGTACGATGCGTTGGAACCCGCCGGTGAGGGTTCCYCACCCTCACCCTCCTCAGCGAGGAGCAGCTCCAAACCAGCTCGCGGGTGACAACAACCCACCRTCCAAATCTCAGGGTCTCCAAGACAAAACGGAGGCACTCGGCATTTGCCATCCTGGAGAGCCCCACAGCTGCCTTCGCAAAAGCCGCTGCGAGCTGCAGAACACCGCCCAAATGGGTTTCTGCACCTCAAGAGGGCTTTGCCCTTGTCCCCCTGCCCCGGTGCCCCCCCCATTTCGGGTGCCCCCCGCCCTGACGGCCTGATGCTGCTCTGAGCTGCCGAGACCTCGCTGCGCGTCCTCGGGGGGCAACGCTTGTTTGTGATGTACAAACCAGCTTGTAAAGCGCTGGGGACTCCTTGGTGATAACAAAACCCGCTATCTCAGTGTAATTTGTTACCGTTAGTAGTCTGGAAACACGAGCGGAGCTGCACTCGCAGCCGAAATCTCAAAAAMGAGCTCAGAGGAGGAGGGGGGTATTATCGGCTCAGGCTCCCTGCGTTTTAATTTCCTGACCGGATGCTCCTCTCTGGCCGTTGGGACCCTCYGATCCCACCAGCCCGACGAATCCCACGGGGGACAGCCCCGCGCCCCTTCCCTGCCCCCCGCAGCGCGGGCACGGGGGGGCAGCACGTCCTCGGCGGGAGGCGGCGGAGACGCCACGCTCCCCCCGCCAGCACCCCCCGCCAGCACCCACCGCCCCTCGGGGAAGGGCGCGGGGGCAGCGTGGCTATCTCCAGACCTCCCTAGAGCCCATCTTTGAACATACAATTTTTTTCCACATATACACAGGTTTTGTAATAATTTCTGTACATCTGCCTTTTAAAATTCCAAAAAAATTCTAAATTTAGCTGTGAAAATTCAAAATACATGTGTGGTTTTCCTTTTTCTTTTTTTTTTTTTTTTTTGAGATGTTTATCAGAGCTAAAAACTCATCAGGTCTTGACTCGGGCTCACCATCCCCAGCAATTCATTCCACAGGCCCGCGGCAGCAGGGGGTTCCCACGCCCCCCCCGGCGTGGCGGTGATGGGAGCACGGGACGGACCCGGCTGCGGCAAGAAACGGTTCCCCCGAGGCGGCCGCCGCAGCCGGGCCAGCGGTACGCCCACCGAGGCTTCTCGCCCCTTTGGCAGGGGGGCAGCCGGGCCAGCGGTACGCCCACCGAGGCTTCTCGCCCCTTTGGGAGGGGGGCAGCCGCATCGCTGGGCCCCGCCTTGCCGGAAGGACGGGTTAGGGACCTTCCTGACCCGGGCTGTCTGCTCTAGATACCGAAAAAAATACGGCGAAATATTGATTTCGCTCTGCAGTCAGAAAAATTTATTGCTTTGCTTTCCTAATATGCATATTGATTTCATTAACTTGTATAATAGCTAGAAATCACTTACATGACATAAGAAATAGATTATTGTTCTTTTTATGGCTTGGACATAATAATTAGTTTTTATGACACATACATAGAAAAATTAAAATGTGCTTATGAGCGTTATTAAAACCAGTGATGAACTCCATTTGCCACTAATTGAGAATCTATACGACTTTCCAGTTTGCRATCATCAGATCCCCCAGCATCTGGAAAACTTTCCGCTTTACAAAGGATTCTGTTTTCCAAAGTTTTCATAAATTTTAGCATATGCACTTGCATGAAGATTTCTTGTAAGAAAACCCAAATTTCCTATTTTTCCCTTCTCTTGTTCTTCCCATTTTAGTTAGAAGGATGAAGCAACTTGTGACTGAATAACCAGACACAACCATAACACWCARATGTGTGGGGGRAAAAAAAGGAAAAAAAAAGGACAGTTAATCAAAGGAAAGTTTTTATGATAAAAATAAATCCCAGGTTGAAATGTGGTTATTAGGAATAAGTAATGTATTTGAACCGAATGTGAATGAAAAGAGGGGGACTGCATTAACAGCTAGCAGGGTCTTCAGGAGGCCATTCAGCCATCTGCAGAGCTCATCAATAACCGTCACCCAGCAACAAAAAAGTAATAATATTGCCAAACGCAAACCACTGTGACTACTGAGGTGTATTAATTAGCAGAAACAGATGTAACTTATTTCCAGGAGATTACGCTGGCTGATATCCCACGCAGCAGCTAATGCTGCTATTCCAGCGCGGTGGCTAATTAGCCAGCGCGGTATCTCCATGTGCTTGTGAAGCTTCATCGCTTGCTCTTGACCCCCAGCCCAGCTGTAAATCCAAGCCTGCTTCTGTGCGGTTTGGGAGAGGACACCCTCCAACCGGAGGCTTTATCTAGACAGTAGACCATGCCAAATATTTGTGACCCCAAACTAAAAATGGCAGGATTGCAAAGAACCCCCTTAAAGGCTGGATTTTGCACAGATTACTATCAGTCAAGTGGGTAGTGAACGAAAGTCACAGTATTAYAATGCAAAATTCATAAGTTATCATAAATCAGCGTGCTTCGAATGCTCCAAGAAGCAAGAAACTATTTCACTGTTTTAAAACGCCCTTAATTTTGTCAAGATTTTTAAATTATTTAGACGTACATAAATCCTCCGCCTCTCTGGCAAACACATACACCATTTTCATCCTCAGACCTGTAAACAATTTTGATCCCCTAAACACCTCTAAATGCCGCATCTAAAATACCTTATTTTAAAACAAAAAACAACCGTAAACATCGCAAAAATTTTTTTTCCAACAAAATTGTTTTTCTGGTTGAACATATTGCGCCACAGTAAAAAAGATAATTGTGCTTTTTAGAGTTGTAAAATCATTTGTCAACACTTAAAAAACCCCCTTGCTCCACTTTTATATGCTATTTTTTTCCCCCCAGAATGTATTAGAGTTGCCACACAAGAGATGTTATTATACCCTCCTCTGCTCAGCCTGGTGGGACACATCCGGAGCGCTGGCTCCAGGGCTGGGTGCCCCTGGGAAAGAGAAGCAGGGAGAGAGCGGAGCGAGTCCAGGCGAGGGCCACGGAGGCGACGAAGGGCACGTCCCAGCAAACAGGAGCCACTAACATTAAGGTTGGCAAACAGGAGTAAGTGAGCAAGAGTAAATCAAACCGCAAAGATTTACATTTGTACGCAGTTTGTTGAGTTTCAAGCAAAATTTAAATTGCTGCATTTTAAAGGGTCTGGGTTTCAGAGAAGAAACCCTTTATGGATGAAATCCCATCCCAAATTCCCAGCTTGAGGTAAGGGCAAATGAGGTTTTTCTTTGGGAAGGAAATTCCTTGAAAGCCAGGGTAAGTGGAAACTGCAATTTACAGAAAAATAAAAATTGATAATTTTTCAAGCCATATTCATCTACCAAACCAGTTAATTGCCCACGTGCCCAGCAACGTTTCACTGCTCCTAAACATCGATGCCTATGAATTACTGCGCCAGTCTTGACCCACGGTATCTCACCTCCTCACGGCTGCTGAAAAGAGTTAGCGGAAGGAAGAGAAAGAGTTTGCATTTTCTGGAGCGTCCCGGACCTGCGTTGGAAGGGTGCCAGCCCCGGTGACAGGCACGACCTGGGGCCGTCGGACGCCCGCAGGAGGCGGCAGCGCTGGCTCACTGCCCGCGGCAGCTCAGCGCCGCCCAGCCGAAATCACAGGAGGAGTCCGAGCACCCCCCTGCCCGCCGGCACCCGCCACGGTCCCCTGAACTGCCTATGAATGCAGAAAAATGCAGGAAACCCTCTGGATGACTCCCCGTGTGGCATCACTTGTTTGTCCAGCTGAAGCCCCCCCATGGTAATCAAATATTGCACAAAGGTAACACACAGATTTTTKCATGTTTGACAAAATAAAATAATAAGATGAGCTCGATATTTAGTGAGTTGTAAAATGCCCCCAAAACATATATGATTTTTAGAGTATAGTTAATACCATTTTTAAATCAGTAAATAATATAGAGAAGCAGACGACAGCCTGTGCTAGTGTGGCACAAATCTTCATTTACGTGGCAATCAGTCACCAACTGGGAAAACTAAGAATATTTTTTTTCTTTTTTACATTTACATGATTAGTTCCTTAATAGCRGTTTGATTGAAGAGCATTGCCTAAAGGTCCTCACCTCTTGCTTATTAAACACACTTTGTCTTGTACGCAGAAGCAGCATYGGCACACTGGTTCTGATAAAATAAATTATGGGTGGGCTGTGAAGAAAAATGGCTATATCTTGATTCATCATTTATTTCCAATTCATGGAAAATAATTCACGCTAAAGCATGAGGAAAACCTCATAAGAGTAGTACTTTTGTAAGTTTTTGATTAATCTCTTTTCCTCTTACCTATCATTAGCAGTATAACCATAATTTTTATAAACTAATGTAATATCATTTATGTKTTAACTAGAAATTTATTATCAGATATTATCTGTTATCAGTGATGAATTTATTTTAGACCAACTTGAACATCAATCCTAAATTACATAAGAAAGACCCACATTGCCACAGGAACATGCTAATGCAGAATTGGAAGGAAAATCAAATAAAAAAAGTGTAAGCAAGCATCCCATCTGYTGTATTTCTATCAACAGTATCCCGGAGTCACGGGGGCAGGAAGGTTTCCTGGAAGCGGAYGCTGGCTGGTTAACGGCTGCGACAGCTGAATTCACACCTACAAGATTTTTCCTAAATCATTCGTTTCAGCACAGAAATCTTGGCCTTTACCTGCTCTGGCAGTGTCACTTCTCGAAGGTAATGATCTGCCGTAACTCAGTGAAGGTTTATGAAGGCGTGAGAGACGTGGGARGACGTCAGCAGCCGCGCGGGTGCCGTCCCTCCCGCTCCCTGCCCCGCCGCTAACGACGGCSGTGGGCACCCACGGTCCTCGGACTCCGGGAAGGTCACATTAAAATAGCTCATTTATCCCCAGCAGCAATATCTCAGATAAGTAAATCTATTCGGATTTGTCAAAACCAACTTAAAAGGAGCCCTGCCTCGAATATGGGAATTGAGCGAAAAGTGARTTTATACTTAAGAGGTTTGCTGAAGTCAGTGAGAGTTTTGCTATTGATTCATCGAAGCAAGGAGTTTTCTCTGCGTCACTAAACCCAAAATACATTGAGGCTTTCGGCTAGGTGCTCACCGTGCGCCGCGTCCCGCAGGGTCCGAGTCTCACCCAGGTTTTGTGAGCYGCGGCCCCAGCGAAGGTGGAGCCGCACGTGGGCAGAGGCAGGCGGCGGGGAGGGCGGCTGCCGTCACACCTGGAGGACTCTTACCAAGCCAAGAAGCCACTCGGAATAAACTTATAAATTCAGAGAGTACCACTGCATAAAACTTCAAGTAACGGAAGCCATTACAAAAGGGCCAAATTTATTACCAAAATTAATGAGCATAAAAGATTAAGAAAATCCTTACCAACTACGTATCAATAATAACACTGATTGGTTTTCACTTAGAATATCCAAACATTTAACTAAGAACTACCTAAAGTGAGTATTTTTTTCATAAATATTTTAGTAAAGTTTAGGAAGTTTAAGAAAAATTAGGCTAAAATATCAGGTGGATTATTTCTGTTATAAATACTAACAGTGATTTTCAGGGACCGTTTTGACCCTGT
Organism: Oceanodroma leucorhoa; assembly: GCA_030449065.1. NCBI lineage: Eukaryota > Metazoa > Chordata > Aves > Procellariiformes > Oceanodroma > Oceanodroma leucorhoa. The sequence continues at coordinate 320,361 of JASVER010000235.1, read as the reverse complement.
TATGCTAATACCTCTGGTGCTTATGGTCCAGCCACGTTCTTCAAAGACTGAAAGCAAAAGAGCTCWGCAAAATAACGTACATATCATGTAAGAGAGATGTTGGCCCCAGACTGGAAAGGAACCACCACTTCTCCGAGGAGGGATGGAGATGTGTCTCCAAGCGCGGTGCTTCTGGAACGAGCACGCTGGCCTAAGCCCCAAAGTTCCCGCAGGAGGGGAGGCAGCCAGCAGCCCCAGAGTTTCACCTCGCAGCCAGAGCCTGCTCTGCGGAGCGGGGAGGATGCGCTCTGAATGACGGCCGATGGGCAAAATTTGTTATGATGCTGGAAGTTCTTTGAAAGATGAACATGACAGCTTTCTTTTTTCCAAGCAAATCGAAGAGTCTTCATCTCTTACCCACAGTTATTTTGTCATGCAACCATTTTTCCATCAATGAAGCAGCATACTCTCTGCAGATAATCATTCTTCAATTTCTGATGCCACAGATTTTCCCTATTTTCTGTGACTCATATTGTTCACTTGGTAAATGCAGAGAGAAGGGAAAGGACGAGCGCTTGTTCTATCTGCAGCCCTTTCATCACTCTCCTACACTTTTTCATTACTGTACTCAATTTATCACTGAGAAAATACAGAAATAGAAAAGCTATATTCTTTGCCTCAAGATGGATTTGTTATCAGCAGTTTGATGCTTTGTAAAGCAGAAGAAATGTAGAAAATAAAATTGCCATTTCTGTTAATTGATTTGCAAAAAACKAGTTTAAAATCAGAAAAACCTTACTGAACCACAAATCTAGCAATATTTGATTTTTCTTTCAAAGCTTTCCATCTTTTTCCCTTAAGTGGAAAGCCATCCCCAGGCGCCTTGACATCGCCAGATCGCTGGGTCCCCAAACAGCACGTTCCCCCTTTGACGGGTCTTYGGTTTCCCGCAAAGGGAACAAGGGCTAGGAGCAATCCCATCCCAGTCTCGCTGGCTAAATAAACGCCGACCATCGATCCCGAAGGACAAGCCCCGTTTAGGCGGGGGGAGGTCAGGGCCGGCGCCGGGGCACCCACCCACCCACCCMGCGCCGGCGCGGCCGCTCCGCCTCGTCCAGCCTCCGCCACGGCCGGTTAAACGCTCCCTCGCCTGCACGGGCCTCCCGAAGGGATGTTGATTTTGGCYGAATACAACCTCCTGTAACTCTAGCGCATTCGGGGTTTTAACCGCAATTTCAGCTGTACTTAGCAAGCGAGGAGTAATTAGATACTTTTTCGTTGATTATCTAATTATTCTTCTTAACTTTTTTAAGCGCAACTGAAATTGGTTAAAATGAAAGCAAAGCACTTGATTGACCAAAAAACCYGATTCCTGCTACTAGTAGCACTGTAATGGGATGATGCGGTGTCATGTCTTTCTGGTCTGAAAAACGGAAATAAAAGGAAATTACACAAACATGTTTCTGCAAGCCATAAAGCCCTCGAAGCAATCGTATCCCATAAATCAGCGCACAGCGTGCCTTGTGCAGGTGCGAGTGGGACGCCTTCTGGCTTCAGAGAGAATCCCTCATCCAAAATAAAGATTGTCAGAGTATGGTTAGAAAAAGAATGATTTTATTTGGAACTTCTTTCTGTGCAAATGGGGATGAGATTTGTGTCTGTGGGATTAGGTCTTTATGGTCTTCTCTCCTTAAAGAGAAGGCGAACTGTGGCGGTGAGTGTCCCTCGGGCAGAGAGAAGAGGCAGAGCAGGACTCCCACCTTCCGTCTTTCACACGCTGTTTTTCCCACTACCTGGAAGAGCTTTCAGACATATCACAGACTCCTTTCAGTAAGAAACGCTCTTGAATCAAACCGCTGCTAAGGATTTAATCATGTAAATGTAAAAAAAAGAAAAAAAGAAAAAGCAATAACCTACTGGCTAAAACTAAAGTTTTCCCAGTTGGTGACTGATTGCTGTCTAAGTAAAAGGTCTGAGCCGCAGACGATATTCTATTTTAGTTGCATTGTTTAAGCTAATTTAGCACACACTGATATGAAAGTACTCTGAAAAATCAGGGATTCTTTCTGTGTGTCTTACAGGCCACTAAATGTGTGATTTATTTAATTATTTCCTAGGCAAATTATGTCAAATTTACTTTTCATTTTGATTCTAAGAGGGATTCTTCTCTGCTTCAGATCCTCCCGCACATCCCAACACCCCCAACCCTCTGTCCAGCACTGGAGACTCGTGTCATGCCCGTGCAACTGCTTCTGTGTAAGAGCTAAATATAATCTGAGGAGGGATTCTGGGAAGCATTATCTCAGATAATCAATGCAAAACTCTCATACGCAGTAGCAGTGATATTGTTTGATTAATGAAGTTATTGCAATTCATTAAAAATGTAAATAAAGACTATACACAAAGGTTATTCCTGAAGATCCTTTCCACTTGAGTGAATTCAAACATTTACTATCTCCACGCCTGGAATATAATGTGATTTTAATGGTATATTGTTACAGAAAATAGGTACCCCAAAATAGAAGACTGATTAAAAATAAGAAAATGGCCAAAGGTCAAAATAATACAACATTCAATCTAGTTAAAAAAAATTACTYGCCCGTATTAATTTTATATGCCATTTCAGGGGAATGATCACTAAGAAAAGACAAGCAGAAAATTGTTTACATAGGGTAAGAAAGGAACAACTGGGTGGAAGAGGATAAACATTTGTCAGCTAAAATACAATCTGAATAAATTTGCATAAAACAGAACGCTTCAAAAATCTCGTGATCCGTGGGAACTTCCTCAAGACCTCCCTCTGTGATGAAGCAGACTGAGACTGGAAGAGGACAATAACACACGAGCAAAAAATGCACGAACAGATCTGCGTACAGCTCTTTTCCACCTGCGAAGCCCCGGTAACACCTACCCCTTCCGAGGCGTTCTGCACAAGCCCTTTACTTCCCAACCCGGCGCCGGCTTAGTCCCATCTCGGGTCTAACCTGTGACGGCTCCACGTGARCCAGCGCCGCGCCAGCTCCTGTCCTCGGTCCCTTCCCTGGCATTCACGTGCGAGGTACGATGGCTGAACACGTTACCTAGTCACTACAGTCTGCCAAAAACGTTCTAAATCCTTYCTCTCTTCCTGCGCCATTAGATATAAGCTACACTGTCCTCATCTCTCCAGAAGGTGTCAATAAGCTGCTAGTTATTATATGAGGACATWCGCATATTATTCCCTTAAAACCCCACTATTCCTCTTTTCTTTTCAGAGAATAAGCTAAATACTACAAAGTTCAATTTAAAACCAACAGAGAGAAAACCATAGTTTGGTCAAGCCAGAAAAGCAATGCAACGTAATAATCCAGAGTAAACTTTTATTTCCCATTGCACATCATTATAGACAAAGCGACAGTTGTGCTCAGTCTTAGCGAAATGGAGAGGCTGCTTATTTGGGGTGTGCAGGCTGTAGACTGCTGATGTTGCTGTGCACATTTATATATATATGCATAAACAGAAACAGAGGACATAGGGAAGTGAGAAACAGGTAAAATGCTGAAATTTGCTATGCATAGATTTTAAAGATGAATTAAAACATAAGTAGGCATAGAGCTTTTCACTGAAATATTTTATGCAATATGCTAAGAAAAAAAATCTAGAATAGACAATTAAAGGTAAACGCCATCAGAAATCTTTACAGGCAAAATGAGAATATTTGAAGTTTTGGGCAGATATCCTGCTATCACATGAACTATGTAAAAGATCTGCAATGACTCAAGATGCTTTCTTGTAACTGCGCATTTTTTCTTTTGGAGAATTTTACGGGTTCGATTTTTCTCCAGCAAGGCTGGATGACAGATTTAYATTGTATTCCCAATATAGTTATTGAAATAATTTCCCTTGACAGTTCTCTGATTGCATCACTCCCCCTTCTTGGAATCCCAACCATATGTCTCTGCTTACTTTGCATTTTAAGCATCTTGTTCTYACCTGGAAAGCAATCCATTGTCCTTTACTCCTCAGCACATGTCCACTCTCGCCTGTTACGGCGTGAATGTTAAGTTTTATGGCCCCCGTGGCCACCCGCTCGGACGGCATCATCTCCCCCTTCCCTTCATCCACATCTCCCTCCGCACCGGGGAGCCCCGCGGAAAGGACCACGCAGAAAGTCCCCGTGGTCCCCGGGGACCCCCGGCTGACGTGATTTCCACATCGAAGCAGCTGAATCCCGCTGCCCGCAGAGCTGAGGTACCTCACCTGGTGATAACGAACACCGGCATCCATAGTCATACCCCTTCAAAGATGCTGTCAAGGGTTAACTGTTGGGAAGCTGAAAGTCAAATCTTCCAAGGGTCAGGGTGACTTGGAAAGTGGCATGGGCCAGTGGTGCTTAGGAAAAACTTCTGTACTTTGGCAAATGAAATCTTAAAAATGGGGCTGAAAGGAACGGAATCAATCAATAACTTCAACCCTTTKCTCCGAGAGAAGATCAAGAGTATCGGAGACACCTCTGACACGTGTCAGTCTCACCTTGGCTTGGTAGCTCATGGCAGAGATCTCCCCAGGCGACCTGCTCTGGCTCTTGTCTGCCCACAGAACGGGAAACTTCCTCCTACTCTGAACCTCCTCGCTGGGAGGTTTTCTTGCACGCTTGTCCTGCCCTTTGTGTCCTCTTTGTAACAAGTCTGCAAGTATTTGAAGATTTGTTTTAACCTGCCAGAATTCCCTCTCTATAGGTATGAAATCTTCCACATTTTTGTTGGGTGTTATATTTCCTASTATTATTTATTTTCATGCATTTAGTTTTTATTCTCCTTTGAACTTTCTTTACCTTGTCTAAAACTTTTTTAAAATTATTCTTCCCCAAACTGGGCATCCCATTCCAGCTAAGACTTCACCATGGACAGACAAAGCAGAACAGGTACGAACCACYTCCAGTTCAGGTACTTCCAACCACTGCCTCTCCAGGTGACACCCGCCCTTCTCCTGCAGTATTTCTGTTGTGGTCTCGGATTTAATGCACGGCCCACTATAACTCTTCTGAAGCACTGCTACCCATGTAGTTTTCACTCAGTTGTGCATTTGATTTCTCCCTAAGGCTGATGTCTTGCACTGTCCTTACTTTATTCCATCTTACTGAGGCCAGACCATTTCTGAWATCCATCATTTTGAGTTTGAAGCCTTTTGTCACAAGTACTTGCACTTCAATGTCACCTGCAAATTATACAGATGTATTGTCTAGTATATTACCTAATTCATCTATTGAAATCCGTATTAAATCCTTCTGGAATCACGACAGACCCATTCGATATGTCCTTCCCGCTAGACAGTGAATTACTGACAATCATTTCCTCAGTGTTATTTTTAACAAGCTCTGTACACACCTTACAGCAATTTGATCTGGGCTGTCTCTCTTTAATTTTTGGAAAAGAAAGGCAGGACTGACTGTGTGAACATCACTCTAACATCAAGATGCAATTCCCCATGCTGCCTGACCTTTCCCGGGAGGCGAGTTACCTTCTCAGAAAAGGAAATTAGACTGGTCTTTCATAGTGCCTGCTTTAAAAATTAATGTTGCTCATTTAKCATCTATTACCATTTGATTGTTTATGAGATTCCCTTTTTTTAACGTGTTAATTCCAGACTTTTTTCAGGTCAAAAGTTAAGCTCACTTTTTTATATTTTCTGGGGTCTTCTGTTGATTTGCTTTTTTAAAACTAAATACTGGGTTTCATCTTCCCCCCAGATTTCCCAAACAACTTGTCAGGATTCAGAGACTGCTTTCAGAAGCTGGAGGATGGATGCTACCAGTTTGTGATTATACCAGCTTGTGTGATGCATCTCAGCATTTAATTTGACCTTTCCCTACTTTGGCTGCCCCTCCAGAGGAGCGATGCTCTCCAGCTCCGAGGGAAGCGGCTCCGATGGAGGTCTGGTCTCTGCACACGTGGACCAGCGGGGGAAAGATCTGCTTTGCTTTGGGCTCCAGCCTCCACGGACGGAGGAGGAGGAGGGTGCAGCATGTAGGAGGGTCAGAGGAAGGATGGGGGACCCACCAGGGAGGTAACCCCCGGTGCCCCGTGCCCCGTCCATGCGTCGTGTGCAACTCCCACACATTTCTTCCCGCAGCTCTGGGACGGGCTAGATCATGAGCACCATCCTGATGCATCCGCACGTTTCTGTACACCGAGGGATGCCTCTCGTTATCCGATCAYGTACTATTTTTACCCAGGAAAATGGTTCTCTAGTTATACTGAATGCTAATACACACTGAGCAAGTTTCGAAYGAATTGACTCAATTCAAATTAATAAAGGCTTGCTCCCTGAACTAAGTCAGTTGGTAGGTATTTATTCAGTATTTATTTTTGTTCTCACTACGTAGCCTAGAAATTAGTAATGATTATCTAACATTTAAACTTGGAATTGCTTTCCACATTATTAATTTCTTCTCTCGAGTTTCTGCAGAACTGCCCCCCTCRCACGTAAATGTGTTGCGAGTGGTATGATTTAATCTTCATGACGTTCCAATGACACGAGAAACGTTAGTATTAATGGGGACTAATGGGATTATTAATATTCGCATTTTACAGACAGTTAACACCAATTTACAATCAAACTGTTACCTGACCAACAGTTTTGGATACGCAACCAGAGACAGTGCAGGCAGCATCTTCTAACAGAATTTCGGTGTCTGTCTGCTGCGGGAGAGGCCAGGGAGGGCTGGCAGACGTGTGCCCGGGGCCACCCTGCCCCGAGCAGGCTCCAGAGMCGGCTCTTACCGTGGGGCTCGAGACTATTTTCACATTTACGCACAAAAAGGGAAAAGTAAGTTTGCTCCAGGTTCCTAACTTTGCAACTTCAATATTATTTTGATGCGGCTTTTGAAAACAATATCAACCACAAATAAGTGTTCTGACCCTATAGGTAGAACTACTCCAACTCCAAATGATCATAAAGGCTTCAGCCAACAAAACCAGTGTTTGTTCAACCTAATCAGAGGTAGGTGAGGTTTTATTTCTGCAACGGTTACAGAACTGCTCTATACAACTTTTGTGGTTCTCAAGTATTCACGTACTGAGCCTCTTACCATTTCCTGTATTACCTATAAACTAGAAGATTTCTTCTGAGAAAAGYGCAGTGAGTTTTTCTGCTTTACCAACATGCTCAGCCCAGCATAACCTTGGGATGATGACAGGATCACCCCGTGCCTCTTCATTAACAGAAGCAGCTCTTTCAACAGAGCATTGTCCTAWTAATGGAATTTATAACATTTTAAAGTTCTACAGTATTGCCTCAAATGTAATCTCTGGGCCAGCAAGTATCTGAGTGCCAAATGAATGCCAGTTCCCTGTTAGGGTATTTAATTTGACTAAGAAAGGTCCAAGTGAAAATTTTACCATAATTTCAGCCATGGAAACACAGCAATAGATTCCATTTCCACTATTACAGGGACATATACACTACATTACAATACACGATTACCACCCTGAATGTCTCTGTTTATAGAAATAAATAAAAATGAAAAATGTAAAAGGACTCTATGCACTTGTCCCTATAAATTACACTGGTTATTWAAGACTCCAATAACAACAAATAAATCAAATCTGTCCTACTATGCAAAAGTATCACAAGGATCACAACCATTCAAAGTAGGTAGCTAACTCTAGTTAATACGGACTTTCAGAGCCCAGTACTCAAAATCCTGTTTAATTAGGATTTCAACATCCAGCTAATGACTTGACTTTGGTGATACAGAGCACCACTTTCCATCCTAGGTTAACATTAGAGCAGTAGCTAGTCCATGCTGGGTAACTATGTGACATACCAGATTCATAAATAGATAACCATTTCTYGGTGTGAACGAGCATCTAGAGCAATTTATAGTACTTCAAAGTTAAAAAAGACTAATCATATTCTGTTGGTGTAGCCAATGACGAAGGCAACATGGGTTTCCCTTTGGGAGAAGGCACAGTGGCAGAATGGCAGAAGCATCAGCAGAAATGGTTAAACTCCTTGGCTACCCTGTTTGGCCAGTATTTCCATCAGGAGATCAGCATGCTTCTCTAAGGAGAGAGCCACAAGAAAAGCCCTGAGAGCCCTTTGGGGCGCCTGGACGGACCCAGCCGGGCACACGGATCTGCTGCCTCACACACCTCCCTGGAAATAACCCCAGCTCGGGCTTAGCACAGGTTTGAGATCTGGGAGTGGTTTTTTGGGGTTGGGTTTTTCTTTTTTTCAAGMTAGCCTTTTGTCAAAGGCAGAAAGGAAGGCACATACAGTTTTGGGAGGTGTGCCAACACAGCTCTCCACTACCATGTACCTGGCTCRCCCAGGCTGAGAAATACATGAACTTGACTCAGAAGAGATGGGAAATTGGAAAACAATCTTAAATGACCCTTGCCATTACCAGCTCGACACTCGTCTCCGCCAGCGCGGTTGTGCCCATCACAAGTTGACACTGCCCATGCGAGCAATGTCGGAGGCACGGCGCAGACGGGCACTGSAGCAAGTCCTCGACATTCAAACAAGAACATACAGAGACCTTGCTTGGGACTCTCACGAGATGACCAGCATGAGCTTGGGTCACGCACTCCAYGCTCTGCTGCAGGATCAGCCTGTGTTTGCCCTGGGTGCTGCTGGACACTGTAACGGAGCCTGCGGGTCCCCACGCAGAGAAAAGGGATGCTGGCAGGGGTCAGYGAAGTACCCGTACGGGAGGAGGAGGAAAGCCCAAGAGCAGAGGAAGCACATTACAGGACAGCAGGAGCTCAGAAGGGCTGGGCTGGGCTGGCAGGGACCTCTGGAGATGGTCCGGTCCAACGCCTGCTCGCCTCAGGGTCACCCAGGGCAGCTGGCGTGTGGAAGAACCAGAAGAAAGCAAGCGCCGGGAGCAAGAAGAATACTGGAGCTGGAGGAATTGATGTGGACACACACACGGTAGCATGCAGTCAGAAAATACTTGCTGATGTTCTACAGCCTTGAAAATACTGCCTGGAAAACTCCTTGCTTAATGGGATTTTCAAGRGAAATCATGGGCGTGTGCAGAATGAAATCCTTGCAGCCATTCATGATACCCAGTTTACCCACATCTAAGCCATTTCGTCTTTTCTCAAGAAAAAGATAAACAACATGGAGTGGGCAAACCTCTTCTTTCTCCTACCCATCAACATGCCTGTTCCTATGAAAATAAAAATTAGCAGTGGAGATACTAGTGCCTGAGGAAGCCTTGCACAGGTAGAACATTTCAGAGTCGAGAGATTGCTGTGATAATTTTCAATTTTAGTCAACGATGAGCCATAGCAAGACTTTTCCAGCTGTTAAAAGGTGCCTTTGCAATGTGAAAGCCTCTTGATAAAACATTATCATCAATGGATATTTCTGTCAGGATGAAATAGGTATTTGCAATGTGGGGTTTGAGGATTTACTCAACATTGGTTTTATTCTTTCCACTGCATAGCAACAGAGGTTATTAAGAGCATCCTGTGAAATATTAGTTTTGGGACTCCACGTTAATGAATTTCTCCATGCTGGAAATATTAAAGGCTGACAGAATTAAAAGCACTTCACSAGTTGAAGTCTTTTTACCCATATAACTACAGTTCAGGAGCAGATATGATTATAATATAAAATTGTGAATTAGTTAGGGAACTTTTTATTTGTGACCAAATTAATTTTTAAAACTAATTTAGGRAAGAGTATGGAATCACTGCTAAAGCAAAAGATAATATGTTAACCACAGTTTTGAGCTCCTTGCCCTGGCACAAAGGGTSTGTGCTAAATGAGGCACATGAAGAAATCAGTTGACCTCACTAGGACTCTGAAWAGCTTCCTGTGAGGACCCAGGAATAAATCAATATTTGATTTTTGAGTGTATGATGAGGTGGTCAAGTTCTGATGCCGCTGGGTCTGGTGGCCAGTCGTAAATGCAGCAAGTTGGGCTGATAACCAGTGTTGTGGCAGGGGAGATGCTGGGCTCACACCTAACACCAAGGGGAGCCGCGTTTGCAGGGGGAGGAGACTCAAAGACCAGACAAATGGATTGTTCTTCTAGCCGCAGAAGTATAAGGGATTATGAATGGTGTTTCCAAATTAGCACATGGCAAAATGACAAAAGTCTCTAGTTGTGGCCAGAGAAAACTTTGGATGAGTAAATATCGCTGTTACTGGTGAGATCAGTGCTAAGAAATACAGGATCAGACACCAATACGTGCCAGTGAGGATGGCCCARGGAAAGCTTAGCTCAGTCAATTAGAGAGAGGATATAAAGTAATWATGAAACGATTTGGTTTCTAACATCAGCGATAAAGAGTGGAAAGACAGAAAAGGTGACTTAAAAGGACCATGACTGATTATTGTAGAAAAAAWTTTTGAGGAAATACATGAGCTAATACATAACGTAGAGAAAGGCAGGTAGTTTTACTATTTAYCTTTTCTCATGTTACTATGACATTATCCAAAAAAAATCCCCCAAATAATAAAGCCAATCAAAATGCATTTGTGAAGAAGCTAAAAACATGCAGCACATAAATAACCATTTCCACAAGATCTCATGGATGCCTGGAATGCGGATTGGATATTGTTTCCCATCATACGGGACCACAAAAGAAGAGGGAAACACTTGAATTTCAAACCAGAGAGCACCTGGCCTGTCTTAAGAAGGAAACGTCATCATTTTCCCTGTGGTTGAGCTGTTCCCCGCATCGGCTCATACGGCTTTTCCATATATCACCACGGGGAGGGAGATAGCTTCCTCTCGCATTATGCCTTTTTAATGTAAAATGCAAATTCTGCTTGCTGAGCCGTCGCTGGGGTGTAAAGAGCTCCTTCCGAGAGCCCCAGTGACTGGGAAAGAAAATCTTGCCTTTTGTGATGAGGGAGGAGTATCTCCATACGGAAAGTTAGCAGTTAACTGCTTGTTTACATAAATTAATGGAAACTTTGAACAAGAAATTTCTTCTTGTTCATAACAGACTCTGTGTATCTATTCTAAGCAGAGTTATGAAGGAAATAATTCACCATAGCTCATGCTCTATGACTGCAACGGGATTTAAAGAAGTCTGGAAAATTAAGCAATAAAACACGACAGGCAGCGTGTTTCTGGAGGTTGCTCCAAGAGCTTTCAGGTGCAGCAATCTGCTGGGCACACGCTTCCCGGAGCGCCGCCGTCACTATTCGACATGGGAATTAGGAAGGAAGAGTCAGATGAGAGGAACCGAACAGATGCGTTTTGGAGAGAGGATCAGAAATGGGGTAACTCCTCCGACAAACTGGCCAAACCGTGACTGCRAAGCATAAACCAGAGTCCTTTGAAATCTGCACACGTGGAAACGCCTTGAAAAAAACTATCACAGAAATTCTATTCTAACATTRAATATTTTTGCGCCTGCTTGCTGGAATCAGACTTGCATGTATAAACATCCCTGCTGTATGTAATTATAAAATCGGTGCATGCATGGGTGAATGCAGAGATGCAAAACCTGTGTTTACATGTGCAGTTATTCATTTGGGGCTCACAAACTCAATGTGCATTCAAATACTTCAGACGTAGCCAAGGAACCTGCTGAAAGTTTAACCACGGTGTTATACTGGATGCCTTTTAGCGCTTTAATTTCACTTTTCTGTATATTTTTATTTAAAATACGCAATGTCAGAACACAAAACAGGCTGAGAATTTACACCGTGATCACATTTTATCTCACTTGAAACCTACCTGAACATTGCATTATAGATCTGGAAACTCATAGGATAAGTCTGGATGAATAATGGATTTTTTTTTTTAATGAGTAGCTGAATTCCTATCTTTGAAAAAAAAAAATTCAGTTCACATAGAACTTAGAAAGTCAAGTTTTGGTTTTGAGGATTGAAATGAAAACCACTAAAATTTCCATGGGGAAATATGAATGTTTTGTCCAATCTAACCCAAACCCTTGTGTTTCTTTTCCAGGTTACAGAATCCTGTCTAGTTCAAAAAAAGGCAGTTTAGGAAAGGACAGCTGAAAAGCTGAAGGCATGAGACACTGATTTCTAAAGASTTATTCTAGTTATCTGCTCATGTGCATCATTTGGGGGTCTGTTATCCCTGATACACCCCTTGGGCTATATCGTGTGATAAGTAAATGATGAGTAAGATCCTGTTCAGATGATGGCTTTTAAATATTGACACTGACTCAAATGGAATCAGGATTTCAGAAACTGCTTTAAAACTGCATTATTCTTGACAAAAAGGACCAAATGTCCATGGGTGAAACCTTCCTGGCTTCATCATATTTGTGTGAGGCCCAAACTTAGTTCTTATCTTTCCATCTCCCTAATTTGGGCTAAAAGACACACCTGTATTTTTTTCACCAACATTATTACAATATTCCCTGTAGTGTACCAGAGACAGACATTTAATCTTTTAAAATCATTTAGTCTACAACGCTGGTTTTGGTAGCAAAGCTTGTTAGATACAAGATATATACCACATATATTAATTTTTATTTTAAACCAAGATTCTATAAGCTGGGGAAGTCTGCTATGAGAAATAAATGAAATTTGCAGTCTCCAATATTCCTGTTTTTTGAGTCACGATGAGAAAGAGTGTATTTGTCTAAGCAAATTGTACAGTCCACAGTGAATTAGAAGAAAATCAGCACCTTACAAAGCTTTAGAGCTAAATACGATGTCAGGAAACTACCGTAGYACTTAAAGATTATATGTATGATAAAGAGCAATTATTGTAAACTTAGAATTGTAGGCATTCTTCAACTGACTTGCAATGAATATCTATATTAATTATATTATAGTATAATAATATTAATATTACTGTATTAAATATTAATCMTAACATGTACTGATCCTATTCCTCGATTCTATTCAATCTTTTTCACAATAAAGAGAATAAGCTGTTGAGGACAATACTTTAGTGGTCTTATATTTAAAATAAATCTCACTGGAATGGACTGGTTCAGTTGGACACCTTCTTACCAGCATTCTGAAAGTCAGCAGAGAAGTCCGAAAGGCAGAAGCAATTAGAGCCGTATTATTTAATGTGATGTTTACCTTCCAGCGATACAGACGTGTCTCTGCAGAAAATGGTTTAACTTAAAGAGAGGTTATAATCTGAAAAGAGACTTACGGCAAATACTTTTAAACTGCACAAACCTGGGGCATTACCCGTAAACAAGCGGAGAGGCACGCTACACCTACCGATGGCTGTTATCTCCTAGAGAGATTTTGGAATATTTATGGGCAAAATATTTTAGTGTGCTAACTACATTCAATTCACTAACAAAACAAAACAATGGCTTTCCTTTGAAGTATTTCAAACAGAAATATTTTTTTTATAAAACAACCCGATTATTGTATAATGGAACTGTTGTGTTAATTGTAATTTTTTTTGCCAAGGATCTATTTTACATAACAAAGCAAATCTGCCAACTATTAAGGAAATTTTCCAGTTTTCTCTTACAGATGGTAGAAGGGGAAATAATGTCACATTTTAAATGCAAAGTGRGGATTATTAAAATTTCAGTCTAAATAAAATAAGAACATTTCTGAATCCTAAAGACAACAAAACGAGTAATCTGCTGGGGACAATATARTAACTATCCTACAGTTCTACACTTTAGCCCTTAGTATTATAAAGCCTTACAAGTAAGCAAAAATTTAACTATTTATTTTGTCGCACTGTAATGTCTTCAGCACTGTTGGCCTTGAGGCAGGTTTGAAAATCACAGGCTTATGAATGCGCCTGTTTTATCCAACTCCTGAAGTGCCTTTTTATCCATTCAAATCGAGGCACTCTAATTCAAGCTYACATCTCTCTTGTGAGATTTTTGTTTAATTCTTTCCTTTTAAATGAACATATTAACCTGAAGGGATAAATGTTCAAAACATCACATGGAAAAAAAAGARTGCCAAAAAATGTAGTAAATGAACAGATTTTGTATGTGCATCTCCTTGAGCACAGTTTTCAAAATTTACTCATGGGGCTAGGCTATTCTGTTTGCTAAAATTCCTAAGCTTTTATCTGAATAGCTAGGATAAAAGATCTGTGATAAGTAGGTATAACAGAAGTTAGAGTCATATTATAGGATTGTATTAAGAATCAGTGCTATATGGTTTTCATTTTGCTATAGTTTTCTAGTATGGTGCAAAAGATCTTCTACCATTTATTACCCTTGTTACTGCTTCATAAATTATAATATGCAAGAAACACAGCCCCGGTAATTTAAGTCATACAGTTTTCATTACATGGTTCCTTTAAGGAAACTCTTCAGAACATTCCCGTGAAAGATTTGTTCCTGTAAGTGAACAGTTAGTGTTATATATATGTTCTTTAAAGGAAACAACATATCTCTTAGTCACACAGGATATAGGAAGATAAAATCCATAGGTATATTCAAATCCTGAGCATTGCCTGACGTGAAGATAAACCCTGTAAAAATTAAACAGTTCTACTAAAGTGTTGAGGGCTGAACATGTTTCATCCTTCTGCCTCTCCCCCCTTTACTCCYGRYTGGCAGCTCCTCCCCGCTCCCCATGGTGACTTCCACTGGTCACCATCACTCCTCGCTGGAGGTAAGGTGGAAATCCAACGGGTGTCTGKCTGCAACTACAGCTCACCCATAAGWGGGGGTTATTTTAATAATTCTCATTCATCACTGCTGTTACTGAAAATATGCTCGTATAGCTGGGTGAATAGTTCATAGAAAAACCCAAACCACCACCAACTCATGAAACTCATTGTTGGGTAGGATATCCAGTTCTGCTGCCCTCTGAACAAACTGTAAGACACTGAAGAAAGTTGTAAAATTAAGCATTTGAAAAATCAGTGCAAGMACAGCATTTTCATGCCTGTTTGCTTCAAAGGATGCTCTGATTTTGCTAATTGCCTCAAAGAGGGCTTCGATTTACTGTTTGCTACAAACAGTATTCTAATTTAGTTTACCCTGTGAGTTTGCAGCTGTGTTTGAGTATGGTGATGTTTGGGGCTCGTTGAGCTATTCTTCTGAAATTCATTCACTCAGTTCCTTGTGAGAGRTGGTTTATGTCTTTGCAGGTTGGACTCAATACCTTGCACTAGATGAAGCCTTAGACATACCGGCCTTTGACATAACCACATCTCCTGGCGGGAAACCCCAAAATATTTTCTTAGTTAATGTATCCTAAAAATCTGAATCATTGCTGTAATTACCAAATAGAAAAGAGAAGAATAATTTGGGTTACCCTCCCTTCAGTTTTCTAAAACTGAAGAGAGGAGCRTAGTTCTAGGATGGCTCCAAGAGTTGCTTAAAGCCATGCCATCAAAATGAAAAATACTTGGGTGATTTATTTTTTCAGTTTTACTTACAAAACAAGGGCTAATTGAATCTACYCTAGTGCTATTAATAAACCACTAGATAATAAGTCATGACTCTGCTTATTGGAGACCAATGACTTCTGACCCACGAGGCCCACTTTGTAGGTTCTGGTTGCTCATGCCTACTGGACGGGATATGATGAAATTGAAGTATTAACAGATGTTAATATGTAGTTACATACTAAATTTTTTTTTCCTTTGTTCTTTCTGCTAAGGGATTTCAAATTAAATCACACTTTCAGTCACCAATGAAGTGTTTTTTACAACCTGTTAATGATATTGTAATTATTGCTTCATATACCACATGCGGGCAATTTCCAGATCAAATTTGCAGTTATTTGATTACACCAGGTCAGTCACCAGAAATAAGACATTCTGGCCACTATTCTACACCTCGGGAGGCAGGGGAGGTGGGAGTGTGCAGCCCGAGAGGAGGGGGATGCTCAGGACCACAGCCCGCCCAGACTGCAGCTTCCTCCTTCGAAGGCCCAATTTAGAAAACTAAAGCCTCCTAAATTAAACCTCGGTATGAAGGTATTTCAAACGCTAAAATGGGGAACAGCAGCATCTCCATTTCCGCTATGGAGAATGCAGCCCGCATCCTTGCCAGATGTCTCAGGTTAGGTAACCTCTGCGTTTGCCGTCCTACAATCTTCTGACATATAGTAACCGGAAAAGTTTTCTTTACATCTTTATGAAAGCTGTACAATCAAAGATGAACTTTTTCAAATGGAGATTTTCCAGGTAGGAAACATTTAACCCATATCCTTTAAAGCTTTCTTTCAAATGTTTTACAATTCAATACTACACTATGAATCTGCGACTTTACTTATCGTTTGTTTGCAGCCCTCTCCAGAAATTTTCCTAAATTAGCACTGTGAGTTCTTTTTAAAGMTATGCATTTGATTTTGCTCTTTCCAACTGGTGGATTTTGCTGCTTGTGAATATCAGATATTGTCATCATCCTCTCTTACTCTCTGTGAAGCTATAAAATCAGAATTAAGATGTAGAGTATTCCAAAAAGAAGACAGTGTATGAGAAGGAACTTCTTTTRTAAATCCATCCCCATGCTTGTTCATTCTTGCGAATTCTCCCATAACCATGAATCCAAACAACTCACGGTACAAAATACTTTTCTTCTGCAAGTTCTCAGCTCATAAAAACAAGATAAGATATACCATCTAGTAAATTCAAAGGGAAGAATCGTATCTTCATACACTGGAGGTGGGATTTAAAGAGCTAATATACAATTCTTATTTTTCATTTAGTTAAATCACCTATGCAATGCAGATAAAGTTTGCCATAGCTCAGTAGAAGACATAGCAAAGTGAAACAGTACCCAGGATACAGTAAAATCCTTGGCAATGGACTGTTGTCTTTGTGAGTTGTTCAGTTGCATGGGCAATTTTTTTTATCCTAATGGGCTTCACTACGAATGGGAATTACCCTTGTGCATCAGTGATAGAAGAGATAGTCTCAGTATAAAAACCTTACAAGGAAGAGTATAGTGAATACATGTATTTATTTCAAGACTGATTCTCTTGCAAATATATTCTTCCATAAATATCTAGAGATACTGCCCCTGGTATGAATGGAAAAAAGGTCCCATCTTCATTTAGAATTTTGTGTGTGTATATATTCACTTAGTTGGTAAACTATAAAAGAGACTGGATTGAGAGTCCTATGTATTCCCAGAAAACTGCTGCATGTTTTCCAGTACAACCTATGGCTGTTTCTGAGGCAAAGGAAACTCCTCTTCTTAGACTGAATATTCAGTTTCTCTGACGGAGCCTCCAGTTGTTAAAGTACTTCAAGTTTGTGCATTTCACTGTTTCGTCTGCTTTTCCTAATGAGATGTTTCTACCCCTTCCTGTTTATGGATTTTTATTAATGGACTGGTCACTGGAGGTAGAATATTTCTGCCTATGCATAATTTAGTCAGCTTTATGAAATAGTCTAGCATGCTAAGAGGTCATACATCAGCTTTTGCTAAAGCAGAGCTAGCTACAAAGGATATAAATCACAGTCCCTTACACTGTTCTGGATAATAATGCCATCTCTCAAGGATGTCATGAGTTTAAGAGCAGGTATACAAGCTTACTTCACAAGTTCTTCAGAGCAGACTATGACGAGAAGCAGAGCAGCAGCATGTAATGCAGATTTAAGTAGWATGCATCATACAAGGAAATAAAAGACAAAACAAATTCTCTATGCTATCAGCTTCTCCAGCATTAAATATGGAAATGTAGCATGAAGCATATAGCTCGTTTTATTGCAAGTATTCTATCAAAGTCCTCCAAAGTTTACTACTCTCTCTGCTTCTAACTCCAACTTAATTTCTACTTGTGCTTGGCCTAGTTTCACTCCTACAGCTGATGCTTCTTCAAAGAAAAAAGAAGTGTGGGAAGAGACTGACACAGAAAAATGAATAGCAAAGCATTTAAAACAAAACCAAAAAAAGAGAACATGCTCTGCATTAACGCCATTTTATATTTCATTATTATACTTAGCCATTTCTTACTGCTAAAAAGACATATGGGGAACTGGAGAACAGGTCTKATGAGGAGYGGCTGAGGGAGCTGGGGGTGTTTAGCCTGGAGAAGAGGAGGCTGAGAGGAGACCTTATCGCTCTCTACARCTACCTGAAAGGAGGCTGTAGAGAGGTGGGTGTTGGTCTCTTCTCCCAAGTAACAAGCGATAGGACGAGAGGAAATGGCCTCAAGTTGCACCAGGGGAGGTTTAGATTGGATATTAGGAAAAATTTCTTCACTGAAAGGGTAGTCAGGCATTGGAACAGGCTGCCCAGGGAAGTGGTGGAGTCACCATCCCTGGAGGCGTTCAAAAAACGTGTGGATGAGGTGCTTCGGGACATGGTTTAGTGGGCATGGGTGCTGGGTTGACGGTTGGACACGATGATCTTAGAGGTCTTTTCCAACCTTAATGATTCTATGATTCTATGATTCTATGATTCTATGATTCTATGAATGTTCTTTACATTTTCCTTCTCATTACATTTTACTTCATTTGCTTTTGTGTTTAACTTTTCGATCACCAGTTCTTTATGCTTCGTCCTGGGACATCTTCAGTGACAAAGGTCATATTGTAAATGAAAATGCACCCTTAGACAGTAACCAGGAATATGTCCCCTCTATCTTGCTTGTGCACTTAAAATGTTTTTTGTTTTATTAAAAAATGTCCATCAACTGCCTGCTAAAAGTATAAAAAGTCTTCTGCATTAGCAGTCACCAAATATTTATACTGAAATTTAATGTGGAGCAAAACTGCTTTGTTTCACTATTAACTCTCAACTCCTCTTTTGAGAACTGTTTTAACGTGTCCCAGCTTGGCTTCCCCCAGGACTCCGCGCCTCTTACCGACTACACCACCGCTCAGGATTTCTCTCTTTTTAAACACGAGCAACAGAACAAAAACCCAAGACTAATAAAGCTGCGATTTCAATCTGGAGTGGACTTTTTTCCCCTTCCTTCTAGTCTGTGGGATTAAAAAATGCTGGCAGAATGGGATGCTTGAATGGGACATTCGTTTTGGAGACATTCACGCTGAATGACAGTCCCAAAAATACAGAATCTGTGGACCAGCAATGGAGATCCATCATGCAGATACAAATCTTTCCCTTAGTGGTTAAAAAGCAACACAAAATATTGCCTAATACTATTTCCCTTTATTGGAAAGAGATTTTCCTCTTCTTTTTGATACTTTAATCTTACATTTAACCACCCTATTTCGCTTAATGACATTTTATAAACTGTGGACTTGATTTAGCCTCCACTGATGAGAACTGACATTTTCCCACTGACTTCTCCCAACACCTTCTCTCATCTATGAAAATAAACATCTTTTCCCCGTGATGAACCCTAAAGAAGCCAAATAATCTTACATTTTCTGTCTTGCTGGTCTTGTTTTCATTTAGCGTGCCAGTCAGTCCTGTAAGTGACCTGAAAGTGGGCTGATTTTTGCGTAAYCAAAACTAACAACACAGGCTTTAAAAAATTCCAGCGGAAAGAGACGGACAGCCAGGCGTGAGGGTTTGTTGGGTTTCTGCTTTCTTCTCACCCTTTTCTAGAGTGAGACTACGTTAGAGCACAGGCACGAAAGCGAGCCAAGACCCGACGTTTGGGTTCACACCGTCGGGAAAAGCAGTCTCCTACACTTCAGGCAGGGCTGACACAACCGTTGGCCATTCACCCCCAGCGACGCCGCACGCCCGCGCCCAGCAGCCGGGTCCGCTCCGCCGCCGGCCGGCTTCCGCCCCGCCGAGGGGTGGTGATGGGCGGGAGGAAGGCAGCCCCCGGCCCCCGAGGTCCCTGTCCTCCGGGGCACGGCACGGGCCGGGAAGAGCGGGGCTGGGCTTTCTCTCCTGGAGAGCGTCGAGCTCCCAACTCGACACCGGGATGGGGAGGAGAGGTGGGAGGGGATAAAGAAATATTTTCCGAACAGTAAAATCTGGCGTGGTGCTACTGAAAGAAAGCAGGCACGAAGAGGCTGGCAAGGGCGCTTTTAAATAACAGTCCGGTTTAAACATAACGCTGCTCATGCACATCTAACTCATCGAAAGTAAGAGCTGTGCTAATACGTCATCAAGGCACCCTGAACAATCCAGACAGTTACAGGACAAATTACACGACGTTTTGAATTTGCATTTTTGGGTGGCAGACCCTTTTAGCCTGGCTCACGCTTGTGATCACTGCGAACAACTCTCCCCGGCGTTTCCCTCTGTATTGCGTGCGGCTTGCCCGAGTTTTCCCAGCACTCGGGGAGATGCGCGCGGCTTTCTCCTTAGAGCTCCCGGTACGGAGCACKCAGGACAGTATGCAATGTATAGCGTATTCCCTTGGCACCTGCAGCCTGACGCTGCCATAGGGGGTTTGAGATAGGCTGTGCCTATGGAGGCCCTAYGGAACCAGAAGGCAGGAGTCACCAGAAGTGGTTCGACCATCGCAGGAGTGAGGGACACTGTTCCCTCAAAAGCAAGCCGGTTGCCCAGTCCCATTTTTCTGTCGTATGCAGCCTTTGTTTTCCTTGCTTTAATACCGTTTAAAACGTTAGCTTACATAATTCTACTTCTGTAGGAGAGCACAGAAACAGAAGCAAAGTAAAATGTATAGGCAAGGACTGTGCATGGAAGAATAAAATGTTAGAGACTAATTCCATTTCTGTTACTAAAAGAAGACAGTTCGATTGTTTAAATTTCATAGAAAGGAAAATCTAGAACAGGTTTATCAGCAGGTTTCTGAAGAACCCAAAAACATTTCACACTTCTACCAATGTTACTATCTAATCATTCCAATAACTCTAATGCTTAATAGGGTTTCAAAATTCTAGACACTAATTTCAATGTTTTCAGTTTTTTTAAGTACGTAATATTGACATTTACAACTGGTTGAGTTTATGGCACAGAGTTTTKACCTGTTAGATAAAGTTCAACATATGTGTAGAATTACCTTCAAAAAATGTAAGGACAGTGGT
This sequence comes from Oceanodroma leucorhoa, assembly GCA_030449065.1. Classification (NCBI taxonomy): domain Eukaryota; kingdom Metazoa; phylum Chordata; class Aves; order Procellariiformes; genus Oceanodroma; species Oceanodroma leucorhoa. Next base: position 299,570 of record JASVER010000235.1, on the reverse strand, counting down.
GAACAGATCCAAATCTTTTTCTTATCAGTTAGAAATAGTTGTTCTGTGCAGATCTGTACTGCTAACATAGTGCTTCTTTGCCATTACAGAATGCTGTCATCTGTAAGAAAAGGCAAATCTACGAAATACCTCTCCATATTCAGCCTGCACATTCCTCATATTCATACTGAACTATGCCACAGTTTGACCCATAATATGAATATATACAACAAGGAACTTGCATATACACATCCACATGTATGTGCGTGTGCACCCTGGTATATACGTTACCGATAGCCAGCATAAACAGACAAGAGCTCTAAAGTCTGTTCTATTCCTGCCAGCTATCTGCTATATGATCGTGGACATKTCACTTCAAAATAATTGTGGGTGAAACCATCGAACAGTTTTATTTCTCTCCACTAACGCCTTACTGGCTGGATTTTCATATTGCTGAACATCAGAAGGGCAAYTTCAGACCGTGAAATAAGTCTGATTTTATCTTCGCAAGTCTGCCAGGGTCCCCACYTGTAAAATGGAAGGTAATACTTTTCCCTATTTAGCAATAGTTATACAAATTTAATTCAAGTTTAAAAAGAACACAGTTATAAAAGGGCAGTCATTATTTACTTGTTGACAATCCATTGATTTTAGTCTGTAGCTAATATAAATGAACTATTCCTTGTATGAATAAGTTTCCAATATTTCYGATCACTACAGTGCAAGAGACTAAATTTAGAATGAATTGCAAGCAAATTCAGAAAGGTCACAACGTCCAGCGAGGAGCACGATGAGCTGGGAGTAGAGGAACCTACAGCCGGTAGCAAACCGCCCTCTCTTTGATGATGAAGAGGCAAAAAATTCGGGTGTTATTGCTGTCACATTGCATTGTTCTAGCAGTGTCTCCATAGGAGAAACTAYTGCCAGCTTCTTTATTTTTACCCCATTTCCAGCCCACCTCTCTAGGTCTGCAGTAAAAAATGGGAAGCAAAACTGGGGGTGGAAGGCAAGAGGCGATGGGAGATGCAGGGGAGGAAGGCATCGGCGCAGCTCCATCCTCCTGCTTCAGCGCCGCGTGCCTGCCGGCGCAGAGACATCTGGTCAACAGCCGTTGCCACCGTGCAGAAGCTATTTCCCAAGTTGTTAAAACTTTTGAGCAACAAAATGTCTAAGAATTGCATGTTGGTTATTGCAAATTCTCTTGGAAAGTATCCCGTCACTGTGATTCATAATTAACTCTATCTGCTTTTTCTGTTTGTTCTCAGAATGCATCAGGGTGTAGTAACACAAAACATTTCCAGCTTGAGCATTTTTAAAGCATTTTGTGGACATCAGTTGGCTGGCATTATCCTTTACAGGCAGGTGAATATGATCCCCACACCTCCAGGAAACCAGATCACACGGACTGGACAAAGATGCAGAAGCAAAACCAGAACAGAAGCCAGGCTAGCTCGCTCCCAGTTTGCAGGACATCATTCTAATTCCRCCTCCCATTTCAAAAAAATAATGTGTTTGTGAAAACTTGCACTTATTTTTTAATAATTTCAAAAGGTGAAGTGTTATATTTATTGTTTTTATCATCAGAGTTATTTTTATTATCTTCATATACTTAGAATTGCCTGTACTGATACTTGGAACAATATTTCCAGTGTTTATAATTACAGTTACTGAACCTGCAATATAGCCAGATAAGCAGTTTAAAAGTCATTTGGAATTTCATTACTGTGGCAAAGGAATGTGTAATTCTCAAAGTCTTCGCTGTAACCCAGCAAGGTCACRTCACACAACGGAACACACAGAATTGGTTCTGTTCTGAAGTTTCCGTGATGCTCTTCTCTCTACTTATAAGAAGTTTGTGAAAGTTAAGTCTCCCTCTTTTTTCCCTGAGAAATTATTCTAATGTCTAAAACAGTTGCCCTAAAAAGTATTTTTTAAGTACTAGATGTTTATGTTCAAAGCATTGCTCCTTTTCCCCTGTAAATAYCTACAGAACACAAATACTCAGAGACGAGCAAGCGGCTGCAATGACACGGGCTTGCTCAAGACAAGTTGCATCTCAGCCTTGTCAAGGAGCTTGCACGGCACTTGCTGGTCCCATAGCTCAGATTCTCTACTAATCTTGTTCCATTTTTGTTCCTCTTTAAAAAAGAAACTTAGCATCAATAAATATTTCTAACACTTTCCCGGCTCCTTAAATTCCTCACTATAAAGTCACCTTTCTCATGCCAGAGCTGAGGASACCGGCAATTCCACAAACGTCCATGGACCTCCATCACCCCTYGCAAGCAAGCCGTGAATTACTTTCCCACATTCAGTATCAGCATCCAACACCGAATCAAAGTGAAAATAAGTGTCGGCTGAGCGTGGGCWCCGCGCACCGCTCCCGGCCCCAGGGGAAGGGCTGAAGGCTCCCCGCTGGCGATGCAGAGGCGGAAGGACGGCTGGCCAGGCGTCGGAATTCCCACAGGACACACTGGAACGCTATTGAGGTGCCATTTAATTGTATACATGGTAAAATTAATTAACGCTGGCACCCTGGAGCCTCGAATAAGATATTTATTACTTCAAATAAGTGATTGATTCTAAAAGTACATACGGACACAGTTACGATGCCACATCTTCAGCGGCACCAGCAGACGAGGGATGCTGCAGGGAAAGTTTCGCTCTTTTTACTGGGAAACCTGTAAATTCCGTGCAGTTTCCATTTGTCTCACTTTTTAAACTTTAACTGGACTTGACAAAAGGTTTTTATCCGATTGTAGTATTTCAGCCAGGATATTTAGTATGTCGGATGTTATTAGTTTTAATCAGGCTAAAAGCAAGACGTTGACCTCAGTCTTCCACGCAGACGTGCAGCAGACATGCTGCTTTCGGTCACGCGACGCGGGGACGCGGCCGTGCCGCTGCGCATTAGCCTCCGCTTGAGAACSTTTGATGTGTCCTTTTGTTTCATTTTCCAGTTTCTTTCCATCCTGTTTTTATAGAAATGGTTTTCATATGCAGATCTACATTTTCATTGATTACAGTGAATAGAATTCCTGATATGCATTAATTAGAATATTGTGAGGAAGAACTTACTAAATCTTATTGTGCCAAAGTTTTGACCCTAAATACTTTTACAGTGTTTTCTTCTCAATCTTAGAGAAACAGAAGATAAGGATTTTCAAAAATGTTGGGAATTCATTTGAGGATAATCAGTGTTTTTTGCAGCTCCTTAGCAAAATTTCACTAAATATTTAGATTAAACCCCTTTTTGCAAGATAAAACCAGCATGTCCTAGATCTACCCTGCATCAGGTGGGATATTTTTTACATCCTCTTTCAAATCTAGGTGATGAAAAAGATGACACTCTGAGTAAGAGTTGCAGAGATTGGTCTCCAACACACTCCAAGGCTATTTAACTGTCTTTGTTAACATCATTCCAAGCAAAAATTAAACTTTTAAACATGGGATGCCTTTTTTTCCTCCTGACAACTGACAGCCTAAAACTACAGAAGTCGAAATAACAGGAAATCCAATGAAAAAAAAAAAATCACATAARTCACAGTAATCACAGTGTTCACTGTGACAGACAGCAGAAAGCTCAATAAAATATTATACCGCTTACTCAGGGTACAGAGTTCCAAAACCACTTGCAATATGGAAATGGTGGCAATGAATAACAAAATAATTACTATCTCRGTTTTCCCAGGCCAGCCCAATTGCCTTTAACTGAATTAACAGGATGGCCAAGAGGCGTTCAGAGAGGGAGTCACGGAGCCCGCAGTAAGGGCAGTCAGAAGAACACAGAACCATAGAATCGTTTAGGTTGGAAAAGACCTTTAAGATCATCAAGTCCAACCATGAACCTAGCAGCCAAGCCCACCGCTAAACCAGGTACGTACTTRTATGTAACCAAACCCTTAAAAGTGTTATAAGCCACATTTTGTGTCTTTAAAATAATACTCCTGCAGTTCGTTACAGTTACAAAATAACATTTTGGAGGATCTGTTCAAATGAAATTGCATTTGGATAAAGTCATTGTAATTAAAATCTCTGCATTGCCGCACTCTATTTTCAGATGACAATTCTGTTTCTGAGGTAGTACAATGGAAAAAACAACATTTCAATTTTAGTCTTCCAAGCAAGTCTTGCAATAAGTGTTGACTCTTTCCTGAGTGAAAAAAAAAATAAAATATATATATATATATATATATAAAATAATATACTTTGAACCAGAGAGCAAACGATCATTTTGTGTAGATTATCCTTTGCCTACAGATTTCAGAGGACGGAAATTTCAGGCTTCTAATGGCAATTCAGTTGCAGCCACGACTGTAAAGCACCTCCAACACTGCAGAATTATGAGTTTCAGACTAGTACAGCCCTGTTCTGCTTCAGATAAAGTATTCCTGATTTACATCCTTGTAAATGAGATCACCTGCTAATGCAAACATTTTCCATGATTTAAGTCTTTTAAAGAAGGGTAAAAGCCATTCATACATATTTTAGAGAGAGAGAGCCCCTGCAGCTCATTTGAATGCTGTGAGAGGTACAAATGTGGGAGGAATTTAATGAATGGATAAAAAATACAAATCCTGGAGAAAACATTCTGATCGGTCGTTAACGACGCACTAATGATGGTGGATGCAGCCCTTGGTAACGGCAAGTCCAAGTATGCTGTTTGCTGGAGGGGGGCCTCTATCATTGAGCAAATCTCACTCAGCCGCCTCCACCTCTGGAACAATTTTTCTAAGTCTTTTTCTTCCTGTGCTGAGCAGGGACAAGATGATAACAGTGGCTGGCACTAGCGAGTTAATTTTATAACGAAAACTGACATCCTACTTGAGTGCTAGCAATTCAAAAGAGTAATGGATTGTCAGTTTTAGCTGGAAAGAGGTTGTTATATAATTTTAGAAGTCTTTTGCATATTTATTCTGTCCCACTTTAAATAAATTTGGGTAAGATTTATCTCGTTAGCACCAAATGCAAGTCCCTCTTGGCCTGATTGAGGAAACAAATTAGACTTTGCAAACATTGCAAAGACTAAATCAATACATTAATATTTAGGGGACATTAAGGAGGCTTATTAAACAGCAAAAAGGGCCTTGAGTATTACTTTGGAAATATCATACATGTTTAAATAAAAAACATAGGTTGTGGTTTCTGACTGAATCTATAAATGGCATTTACATAGATAACTGAATTATTTACATGCACACCGTGTCAAGTGCAGACTACGTGCAGAACGAGACGATGCAGAGAGGGCAGCACAGGAGCAAGTGCCGTGTCTCACACGCACAGGGTCTGCCCCAGGAGCAGCCCCAAACGTGCCCAAGCACGGGCTACATCATTAAAATAAAAATTATGTCAAGTAACTAATGTAAGAAAGTTTTTGCGTCACCGATTCCCCGCTATGAGCATCCTGGTCCCGATGGAAAGCACTGATGTAACCGGGAACCGGGCTCCTGYGGGACGGGGAAGGCAGAGGGTGCCGCGGGGTAACGAGGGCAGCAGAGACCGTGGGCAGCTGGAGAGAGGGGGTGGCAAAGGCAATGAGACCCGTTATCTGCACCTCAGAGCCTAAACCACGGACCTGCTCGAGCTGTGCATCCATGACAGACCAAAATACAGCCCTGAAGAAACACCCCTCGACCCAGACTGTGCCAGCGGACCCTGGCGCTGCTGTCACCGGGAGCATCCCGGGCTCCTCGTTCACGTTCAGGGCGACAAACCGAGCTGTCRGGTCCTTAATGCCATCGTTAGGGTCACAAACCTCGCTCACCAACACCATGGCCACCCCTGCCCCACCAGCCCCCGCGGGAACCGCCGTCCCGAGCCCCGGCCACCCTCCCTGGACAGCCCACCCACAACGCGATGGGGACCAGCACCTGCCCCTCATCTCACATTAAAACTCACACACGGCTCAGTTGTATTTGCCAAGTCTTGTACCAGTGCTCTCCCTTAGCCGGTACGTCTGTTCCCCCTTCCTGGGATCCGCACCAAGTGTATTAATAAAGCACAACAAAATTCTCCCGAGCCCTCACTTCGCTCGGTTAAACAAAGCAGTCTCTTTCAGATGTGTTCTTCATTCTCCGAATCGCCCTGGTAGCCCTCCCTTGGCGGCTGGGGTCCTTCTGAACACCCTATTCTGGCCTCTCTCTCCCTGGAGTCACAAACAAAAGCCCGACTTGCCCTTTCCCCCCAGGGGCAATAGCATCATTACTGCGTCCTGACACTCGGAGGGAACCGGAGACTTGGGGCTCTGACCTGCCGCTCTGCCCCGCGGCAAAATTAATTCTCAAGGACATCGGTAAACATGCCTTAATATTTTTGCAAATTGAAAGGGAAACACAGCTCGGAGGATGCAATTTAAACTTTGGTAGAATAAATGTCAGATTAGAAATGGCAGACATTGCAACCTTTTGCTAGAAAAATTACGAGCAATATAGTGTGGTAAGAGGTATTTCATTTTTTTACTTCACTGTGGCAAACATCTGATGTTTAAATCATCTGCAGTTCATGACTGTGCAGATCAAGCATCTGGCACTGAGGTAGATTGACTTGATTACAAACTCCTACCTTCTAAACTTTTAATTAATTACTTCATAATTCTTACTTCTTTTTAGTAAGGTCACTGAAATAAAGTTGACTGGGTTATCTTCCTCTCTTTCATGTGATTTTTTTTTTTCACTGATGTAAATGTGGGCTAAAGACACATCAGGCTTTTTTCTTTTTTATTAACTATCTTAATTAATTTTCTTGGTACAAAAAGGTGTAACTATGTAATAAGCAACAGTGCTCTAGACTTGACTTGGTGGTCTCGCTAAGGCGTTGAGCAGGGATCTGGGAGACTGAAACTCAACTTCAAGCTCTGCCAGAGATTCCTGATGGACTGTGGCCAACCCCCACTAGGTCTCGCTGCTCCCTGTATCCATGYGTGGGACAGTGATGGAGAGGCTGCTGCTTCCCTTCAGCCTTGGTTATTTACTGATTATGTTACCTTTCTCATGGAAATTAAGGCACCTTTAACCCATTAAAATGCATTTATTCTCTGAAACACTYACATGAATGTGTTCAGAAATTGTCAGCCCAAATAGCAGAGAAGAGGATATTCAAAATGACAGCTACTGGATCTGTGTGTATAGAAAGACCTCACACACACACCAAAGAAAAAAAGAAAAAAAAGAGAGAGAGTTGGATTTACACAGCTTTTAAAGTGGAGTTTCACAGCAAATGATTTTGCAATCTGGAGTTTGAACCTATTTGGGAGCTTATGATCAGACATAAGTCTGTCTTCGTTTAATTTGTGACACAGTGCACACASCCCTGGCTCTTCCAGCTCTGCTGTTTTCAGCAGGAGAGCATCTTCTTTCAACGTTACTCGACAGAATACAGCACGTAGGGCAGAGGAATTTTAAAGGGCTAAGACTTGGCTTTTAAATTTTCTTTTTCTCCTACTATTTCATGTGCTGCTCTAGGTCTGCTGCTGATCATTTATTCAGAATGTAAAAGGAAACCCAGCCCTTTGACTGAATGATTTTCCTTTGGCAAAAGACCTGCTTTTCCCTTCATTTACTTCTCCCCAATAGCAGAAGTTGTTTCTAATCTTGAAATCCATGGACAATATTAAAAGGAAGCATAAAACTGCTTCCATAAAATGTTATTATATCATCCCTATGAACCCTATTCATCAGAAAAGGACATAGAAGCTTGTAGCACCAATTAGCTGTTTGATGTTTCCTTTCCAGTCTCGGTTACCTTCAGACAGGTCAATCTCATCTCAAAGGATGCATGAATCTTGCACCCTTACCCCCTGAGTCTCAGCACACGGAGGGTGAAGCGATGGCTTTATTAGCAGTGTGAGTACGAAGTGACCCGATTAAAAGTGCTTACATGCACAAGTCCCATTCGGGTCCACTGGATAAGACGACGACAGCAGTAAGTGTGATGCAGGTCTCTAAATTACCCTGCAAAACCCAGCGTTGATTCCAGGTGGGATCCCACCCCTGTGGGATGAGCGATCGGTGTGACTCGCATCCGATCACCGAGCATCCATCGCACGGCTGATAATTATTGGTATCTATAGCAATGTGTACACAAAGATATGAGCTGGAATGGAAAGAAATGGCCACAGTCATCACCGAGATGGGATGGGGCATCCTCCAGAGCTGCTGACCCCGCTCTGCCGCTCAGCGGATGCAGGACCTCTCTCTACAAGCAGGGAGCTCAGCAGSTTTCCCTCCTTGCTAAGAGAACTACACAGGAAAAAACCACAGGAACAGTATTTTTTTTAACTTTATCTTGAAAATGGCTCCCTTGTTCTGGCTATGCTTCRTGAAGCTGGTCCCTACTTCCTTCATAAAATATGACTGAAACAATATTGGAGTAACTGAATATATACATACACCTGAAATAATAATTRATACCGTCACAGCTTCTTCATTCCAGCTTCCCAATCCGACAGCGTACAAATACGTCTGCAATCCATGAACAACCCCCCACGTAAACAGTACATTTACGGGTCTTCACGCAACAGCCACCTCCGAGGAAGGTTATAAAAATGACTAAGTGATGGCTTTTTGGCTGTACTAATAAAATAATGTTCTTTACGCAAGAAATACACTTAGCTCTTACAGAGCTACAGTCTAACATTCYTACAAACCACCGGGGTCTAAGGGTCCAGTGGTTAAGGATAATTAGTTTGAGAAGCATTTCATACATGTTATTTGTAAGGGATTTTGGTGTGCCATATGGATTAATAGAGAYTGCCATTTAAATTCTTCCGTTTTATATTCATTGCTTTATTACTCATAAAAATGCAAAAGAAAATGTTAATGACGATTACACCAAAGACTAATAAGTTAAAGCCTTAGGTTATACTTAGCATTTCTGAAAATATAAATGCAATTGCTTAATAATTATGCATATTTTAAAGTATTGAGTTATTATTTCTCTATATAGTTGTAGTTAGCCTAATTAATTTTAAGCTCCTGTTTATATGTTTTATATGTGCAATTAATTTCCAACTTTTTTTTTTTTTAGCCCCTTGCACGAGGGCATTAACTATTATAAAGACAATCAAAACTAAGAATTGTTCACCCTGGAACAATACAATAAATATTACCTTCACGTGTGTAAAACTGACACTGTTGTTCTGCAGCACTTACAACAGAAAACTGTCTCACGGAAACAAATGTACGGCTCTTATTAACAATATTAGGATCTTAGTATTTCTGTGAGAAAACTGGTCTGGAAGACATAAAAMCCAGGGATTTTAATGTGAAATCAGTTTATTTTGTCTTCACTTGTTTATTTTGGTTTTAATGAATTTCTATTAAATTTCTAAATCTAATAGAATTTCTAATTTTGAAAAAAAAATTGCTTTATTCATTCTAGTTTCGCTTTTTTTAAGCTGATGAGTTAATTCTTGTTTTTATAACAATGCTTGTGATGGCACACACACCAGAGAAGACGCTCGAGGCGCTCAAATGAAATACTGCATCTTTTAAATGCCAATAACGTTTACCAGAAAACTTCATACTTAAAGCTTCGTGGGGGCAGGACACCTCCCTGCGGGCAGGTCAGCCGAGGGCTGTGGGAGCAGAACAAAGACTTTCGGGGCGGTGGGCTGCCGGTGGGGCCCAAAACGCCCCGGAGAACCCTTCCTCGCAGCCGAGCTGCGCCGGGAAGAGGACRAGCCCTCCGGGAGCACCGCGGGATCAGGCGTTTTTGCGCTTTCGCCCAGGCTGCCCTCGAGGAACGGCCTCGGAAGGAGCCCACAAACCAATCCATTTTCCTCCTTTAACTCTCATCAAACCCGTCCTGTGGGAAAGCCGGAGGCGGGCCGTTGGGGTGCCGGTGCCCCTGACGGCCGTGCCCCCCGCAAGCTCCGCCTGACGGGCTGTGCCCTGGCGTCTGTCTCACTGCACCCATCGCTCGTCTTTTAGCTGGTACTTGTATTACGTGATCATCAAAGCACATCTTGTGGCTTTGTTCCGTCCCCAAGGACAGTTGGGTCCTGATCCAGACCCTTCTACTGCCGCTGCAGTAGCGGCACTGGCTATTTCTGAACACATCTTGACATCATAAAGGAAACGAGGATGTTTCTGGCAATATTTGGTATTAACGTTAAAAKGCAAAGGCTGTAAACCTTCTGTGAACTCAGCACCTGATTATGCACCTTTACACGGCAACTACGCTGAATACCATGCAAAAAACAAACACGGTTTGAGCCATGCAGGAGACCTACACCAAACTGACAGATACCTGCRGAGTACCACTGCAGGGAACTATACCTCAAATACTGTACTGGTGTTTTCCTGTTACATTTTTACATTTTGTTCAATTGTCAGCAGAGCAGGAGTGAGGATTTAAACCTGATTTTGGCAAGTTGGAGACCCTTCTGGGGGAATTATCTGTTTGCAGGGGCCCAGAGCCAATGGCACATACGGTCTATGGCTATATACAGCCAAGAAAAATGAAAGGAAAGGAAAGAAAGGAAAGAAAGGAAAGAAAGGAAGAAAGGAAGAAAGGAAGAAAGGAAGAAAGGAAGAAAGGAAGAAAGGAAGAAAGAAAGAAAAGCTTTAAAATGTGCTTAGCTGACATTTCCCATCTACAAACTAGTTTTTTCCAGTACATCTCCAATAACGATTTGCAATTAGTTTAAACACATACCTTGTACAGTTAAGTGCACCTGCATCGTTCTAGGATTGTGTTGAGTTTGCACAGAACAAGTGTATGGACCGTCGTCTGTCACGTCTACGTCCTGTATCTGCAGGCTATACTCTCTTCTATTTGATGTTGCGATTGAAACTCGAGGATCTACTGACCACTTATCACTTCCAGCAAAAATAATACTCGACCGATTSAGCCAGGCACCTTTTGAAGTTACATCTTCCAAGTAACACCTGGGAAAAAAGGTGAGACTGTAAGTATGAAAATGTAGAAGCTTTTAAATACCATTAACTTGTTATTGATTTTTAGACTAAATACAGCTATAATATATTAGAGTTGAACCTCAAAACATGAGTCATTTGTTAATTCACAAATCATCATAAAACCAAAAGCCTATCTTAAAAACACACAATAAACATAAATATATACTTCTGCTATGTTCTTCCCTTCTGATTTTCCTGAGTGTTCCGTGGAGCAGTAGCTAGAAAGTCTCCYTTTATTTCTGAACTGGACTCAATGACTTTGTTGGAGCAGCCCTTTCTGCTCCAGTTTCAGCCCGTCGGGATCAGGGGTAGGCATGTGCGCCTCTGCAAAATTATTGTCYTTTTCCTAAGGCACAATAAACTTCTGCTTGCTTAGTTAAGGAACCAAGAGAATTTTTCCACCAAAAACTATAACAACATCTTAGAATCCAAACCAGTATTTTTTTCTTTTCAAAAGAAAGAAAATATGCTAATCATATTCAAGACACCTTGTTTAAAGCAAACATACATTCAASTAGCATGGATTTCCCTGCTGATAACAACAATGAAATATAAAGCATAGTTCTACTAAATATTTTTTAAAACACCTTTGGTATGGTAGTGACTCAAACAAATGTGATTTGTTTATTATGCCATACTTTAGCTTTTTTACAATTATTATTAGAATAATAACTAAAACTAGTGCTCTTCAGGGTATAATAGTCACCATAATCGGAGCTCGGTGAATAACACCACCCCTACAATCAGAAGCAGATGTACCCAGACAGATTCCTTTCCTTCTAAATTTTAGTTCAAAAATATTCCTCCACAAAGTAAAGACTTTGTTTTTTTAAAATGAGTAAAAAGTACAGCTGGAAAATAAAAACACGTATATCTGAAGAGTTTGACAGCATTTCTACACAATATCTCGGGGGTTTGAACATGGCACCGGAGATTGCGAGGGAATTGCGAGCTGAACACACCAGTGTAGGTACTGCAAACTGTCTGAAACTAATCAGYTGAGAAATATAGAGAACAAGGTATATTGCAAAATCTAATTTGTAGTCCGTTTCACCATCTGTAGATTCAAAAACCGGTCGGAGTATTAAAGGTCAATGTTAATTGAAAATCTTTTCTGTAGATATGCGCCCAAAAAAAAAGCCACCCAGGCGTAACAGAAGTGTAACCTTCTACTAAAGTAATTAGGCACTGCAATATGCTGCTGTTGTCAATATTTTGTATTGCGTATTAGGAAACAGTCGTAATTTCTCTCTAAAACAGCTTTCCATCTTAAGTTGCTCACTTGCACGCGGGGATGAGGAGAACTGCCCCGTGAAGGGTACTATTAAACGCCACTGACAAGTCCTAAGACTAGCACGGCATCCAGCGCMAGTACCAAAACTTTGTGGGAACAGCGGCGAGAAGCTCCTGAATAACGGTGACAGAACTTCCCAGCACAACTCAGTAAATAAGAAGGAAAGCGGACGTTTGTKGGGGCGGGATGCCCGCAGGGGCGAGCCGGCGCCGGTGTGAGGGTGCGGGGCTCCTGACCCTCGGGCGGGCAGAGCGGTGGCCGGGGGGAAGRGGGCGATGCCGGAGGACGCAAAGCTGGGCCGGAGCTGGGGAACCCCTGTCGCTGGTAGAGGTGAAGGAGCGGCCACCCAGGGGCACGCATGCTGGTAGGACAAAAATGGTCCCAGGAGACGCTCTGATTTTTAATGCAACCAATGGCTTTGGAGCAGCCATCAAACTTTTCTGTCATCTGGAAAGAGGGTAGTGACAGTGGGGACACGTGGAAGAGCAGGAGAGAGAGAGGACACTAAAGACCACTCCTCAATCCCACGGGCATTTTGACTGTGTRGTCAACTGATGCTTGGAGGATGCACTCCATCTTCTACCTTGCAGTGCTGAAAGCAACCCCCAGGCAAGGCAGCCTAGGGATGCTCTCCTGAACTTCAGCCAGAACAACGGTTCTTGTGAGCAGCCAGGAAAACACACAAAAGAGCAGTAAGTGAAGAAAGAAAACATARTGATGGGAAGAAAACCAGTAAACACCAGCAGAGCACAGGACTGTGTGAAGTATGAGAATACAAGGAGAATGCAAACACTGGAGGCACTTCAAGCATCACCTTGCCATAGACAAGGAAATGTTTGTCATAAAAAGAGGAGGGCTGGAGACAGGAGAGGAGGGCTGGAGACAGGAGAGGAGGGCTGAGCAAAAGAAAACGGTGATAGCTTGGGTAGAGAGCATGGGGAAATTGGGCTGGGAGAAGGGTGTCCAGGAGGAACGTCCAGCAAGGAGAGTCCCTCTTGGTGGCTGAGAAGTGAGGGGATAAAAGGACAGAGAGAGCCTGCAGAAGGAACTTTATTTCTATGAGCTGATGAAAAAGACTGAGCCTGTCTGCAGCGAGGTTAAGGATATTTAACTATGGCTCAAAAACTACCTGAGCACTATACTCCAGTTTTCCATAAAGAAGGTGACATCCAGCATGCAGGAAAAGGCAGAGCAGCTAATGGAGTCAAGGGCAGAGAAAAACCTTAATGGAGTCACGTTTGAGAGCATGAAACTGCAAATCCAGGAGCATGTGGGGTTTTTTAAAACAATCTGAAAGTGATGCTATGTGACTGGGAAATCATAAAGGTATTATCTACATTTAAGGAAATGAGGAGAGTGAATCTGGCTAATTTTAGGCGAACCACCACGCCTTCAATAGAATTTAAGGCTTTAAAACAACTTTAAAAGTTGAAGGAAGGKAATACAAAGTGCAACAGACTAATGGGACATTTTTATTTGATAAAGAGGTTTTTTTACWTGAAGGAAATCCAACAGAAGAAGAGAATGCAATAGATCTCATCTCTTTGATAAAACATTAAAATAGCGCAACTATGGAAACTGTTAGGTGGGAGAAAATGGTGATTTTGTAGCTTAAGCATATGATGGTATTGTTTAAGGGGAAAAATGACATTCTCTTTAGGAATAAGAAACTAGAAGCATCAGGCTGAAATTCTTCAGAAATGAATCATGAAAATAACTATTCATTCATTTAATTAATGATCTCAACGTGAAATCTGAAAGGGTTCTGAGAGAAGCTGCGTACGACACGGCATAAAAAATCACAGTTTATATAGCAGAGAATTGGGATGTCACGGGGAASTATCACTTTGAGGATGGAGAGCGCAGCAGACGCCCGTGAATCCCTGCAGGAGGAGCTTTGTAGGGTCTGGTCCCATTCGGAGAAGGCACGGAGCTCCTTTCAAAGTCTTATGAACATTTTGGAATTGATTCTAATGAACAGAAGACTGGGGAGAAGCAGAGAAACCTCAGATTCACTGACGTTTTTCTACAGTGCGTTTCTTYCCTACTGGTATTTCTGCAGCAGCTGGATACATATATAAATGAGTATTTTTGAAGGTAGCCTGTAGTTCCGGTGACTGTTTACCATTTTACTTAACTCCCTCGTTGTTTATACACACGCACACATCCAAAAATATGCAAGAAAGTGTTAGCACTACAGCTTCTTCCCACAAGAGAGAAAACCAGCCTCGCCTTACAAATTCCCTGCTCTCTGTGCAGCTTGTAAGAAAAAAATTAGCCTTGCTTAAAAAAAAAAAAAAAAAAGGATAATAAAAGTTGAAATTTTTGGTTATTAATTAAAGACAAAAGTGGAATTCTCATCAGATGCGAAGTGAACCACCTGGAAACCACGCTGAGGAGGGCAGTGCCCGGGGCTGCTGCCGCGGCAGCTCCAAAGCATCCCCGCAGCCACCGCAGAGCACCTGCTCTGAMAGCCCCAAAGGCTCCCGAAAACTTCTGATATAAACACAGCCTTTTGATATCAAGACCTTCCTGCTGAGGAAAGGCAAGATACAGCCGTGCAGAAAGGAACATGAGACCTCTTGCTGCTTTACTTGCTATACAAAGGTATTTTCTTAAAATAACTTTCTAAAACMAATAAGAATTTTTGCTTTATTAATTTCTAGGTGCACTGGTATGAAGGATAGAGATGAAAACCTGCTAAAATCAACTTTCTTTTATACCCTGCTAATTAACAAAAAGCATGCAATATACAACTGCCGTATAAAATATGAAAACCAAGGACTAAAAATGGAAGTTTTTTACTTGTTCAGGGACATTTTCAAGTTTGATGAAAACAAAATCACAAAAGGTATTTCTAAAAATGTAACTAGGAGAAAACATTTCAGTTTTTTGTTCAGACCCTGACTAAGTATGTTGTATTGTGGAATAACATTGGCTTCAAACTAAAAATGATATTCCAAATAAAATTCTTTGGAAACAGGTTAAATGTTTTACCTCAAACAAGCCCCTTCAACACCCCAAAGCAGTCTTTTCTCTACAATTATTCAAAAGCCATGCAAGCTCCCTAACACCGTGGGAGTGAAGTGATTTGAAAATGTTGCAGAATTTGGCTGAAATATTTTGCACAGGATAGCTTTCAAATTAAATAGCAGCCAACATACTGTATTTTCCCACTACACACGCGAGATGCAATGGATAAAGTGCATATTTACTCCATGGAAGAAGCAATCAAATGATTCATCTCAGAAATGTTTTCTAATCTAACAAATTTAATCCCTTTCTGTTTGCAAATCACTCCTCATCTCTGAAAACGCAGTTACTGCTGAAAAGTATTCTGCAGGCAACTTGGGCTGCACGTTCACCCACGTGTGCTCCTGGCCATCGGAGGCAATGATTCTGCACCRTAGTTATTGCAGAGGAACAGAAATTGGGACAAATAAGGATTTTTTCCCCTTTAAATGAAGGCTTGGTCTTTTTTTCCCCCCAAACCTTTATAATTTCCTATGAAAGAGCAGTCTTTCCGCGTCTGATTTGTGTGATATAACCAACCGATTCTATATGGATGAACATTTGCAAAGAATAAACACCGAGATCAACAAAAATACCAACCCCAAGCAAGCCCACGGGATCCRACGGTGCGCGTGGACTCTGACTGCAATACACAGCCGACCTTGTACACAGCCTCTGCCTTTCTCCCCGCAGCTGTATTTCTCACACACTTGATCTCTGCAACTCTTCATTTTAACTAAGAACGGTATTTTAACGTTATTTTTTAAGCTGCAGATAACAAGCAGTAACTCTGCATTATTTTCATTGCATGCACACGCACATATCTGAGAGCACACTGGCCCTTTTGGCTGAAACCTCGCGATGGATGAGCTCCTACAAGAAGACGAATGGCCTCCCTGCGCTGGCAGGGGTCGGGGCACGCGCGGCGACAACCCCGGCATCTCCTGGGTGAGGACCGGGGAGGAAAGGCGGCTACCAAGAGACAAGGCCTCGCAGAGGAGCACCCCGCCGAAGGGGCCCGCGCGCCCTGGCTGCCCCCCGCGTGCTCGTGCCAGGCGGTGCAAGGCCCACGGTCTGCGCCCGGGGTGCGCCCGCACAGGGCAACGCCGACCAACGCCCTCCGTGAAGAACTCCATCTCCTTCAGACCGCATCGGTCTGGTTCAGCAAAATGGGCTGCAAATCCTAAAACAGGAGTCACCAAGCTAAGTCTTACTAAAAACTTGAAATTTGGGTTTGCACTCTGGAACGATTTGCCCATTACGTCTTCCAAACATTTCAGGGAACTTAAACACAAGTTTTCAGCAAACCTGAGAAGTGAGTTTGAGCAGAGTTTTGGTCTCGTGTGAACCTACGACGAGCTGGCAGCCTTCCACTGCAGCTCCCTCGGGATGAGTCCGAGCCTCAAGCTAAGAGCCCAGCTCTTCCCCAACTTCTCCTAGTTTTAAGTGCCATAAATGCATTGAATAACGACACCAGATCAGTGCAGGTCCTAGATCGGCGCACACAAATCCCCGTGGGATCACAGTACTGAAGGTGCACACTTGCTCCTGCCAGCGGTCAGCACCAGGACCGCGGTCGATCACCGCTGATCACCGGTGGACAATCCAAGCCAAAGCATGCTGATGTTTATAGTAAAGTCCAACAACAAAACATTTCTTACAGTAATGTATGGGAAATAATTTATTGAAAAGATGACAACCAGTAGAAACTGCAAGTATTAGTGGCCTTCCCTCTCTTCCCTCTTTCCTCTCTTTCCTTAAATTTTATTTTTAAACTTCCTGCGCATCATGGCAGCATTTTCTGCAATGTAATTTTAAAAATCTATGCATAGGACCAATTATTTTTAGAAGTTAATAACAACACTGTAGCACAATTAAAGAAAGCATAACAATCATTGAATAAAAGCGACTTTTGCTCTTTTTACCTTTACATTGCTTGGAAAAGTATTGATTAAACTATAGCTGACATCAGAAGATAACTCTTCTATTTTTAAACTTGGAAGATTGGAAAAAAGAACAATTTATTTTTTAACTGATGATTGTAATCAGAAATTCTCTACTCAACAAGCATAAAAAATAGATTTTAATGCTAATAGTCATATACGGCTGAAGGTATTTTATTATTTTTCCCATCATTATTAATGGGGATGATCTTCTGTAATTTGTAAGTACAGAAAAATATAGTCTCACCCAGCTTCCTTAAAGTTTTTAATCCTCCTTTTTGATACCTCCCACTTTCCTAGCTCTCTAGTCTATTATTTCCCCATAATTAAAACATAGACCTATTAATCTTTGGAAAAACCAGTGCTTCTCAGTCGCTTAATTAAAACCGCACAGAGTCTCTTCTTACAGGAGCCTTCACAGTGCAGCCAGGGTTGGAGCTCGCCCCTCGCTGCCCTCGAGACAGACTGGACGGGAYTGCACACCCAGCGTCCCCACGTTCCGTATAGCACACGAATGTTTGCCATGTGCCTACCTCCAAACGGCCTTCAGTACACTCTCTGGGCTTACATCTGGATAGTACTCGAGCAGTACTTAAAACGAAAAAAATCTTCATTCAAGTAGGACCAAAAGCTACCATTATCCTCCCTTCTTCTGCAACTACCTACTTGGCCCGGATTGCAAAGTTAAGTTAAAAACTGTCTTAGAAATCTGTAGGTGAATTCAACCCATGCAACCCTCTAAACACACCCATTCAGCCCCGCGGGCCCCATTTAGTGCTCCCGCCTCACCCGTTCCTGCTCCGCTCCCTCCCCAGGCGGGACCGCGGGAGGTGAGCGCGAGGCGCCGCGGGAATGCCGGCCGGGAAATCGCTCCACCGCCCAGCTGCAGCCACCCCAACCACGTCTCTGGCGCAGGGCAGACACCAAGCGACACGCCGTGAGAGACCCCCCCATGAAACACACCCCCTAAATGYCAAGCCACGTATTCCAGGTCAGAACGTGACTCATTTCGGTGTAGGCTGTCTCTCTAAAACCAGCAATCCTGTTGCAGTTCAGTTTAAAAGTTCCGTTTAATTTACAGGAAGTCCTGGCATCCTTCCTTTTCCCTGAAAACCTAGAAGAATTTGACTTGAAACTTTTTACAGTTTTATGTAAGGGGTGCTTTGGGTGCTGGAGGAGCTGCCTGCACCGCCCACAAGGGATGACAGCATCCCCTTTCCATCGCCCTGCAGTGGGTGCGTGTTCACCAAAGCAGATGTGAAGCACTTTACAGAGTTGTTATTGCTTACTACAGCATCTTTTTTTCCAGCGAAATTGGTTTTGGCATTGAGTTATAGCCACTTCCCTTAGAACACAGAAAACCTTTGCAAAAAACAGTGTTGCTAAAGTTTTTCTGCTTTAAAGGAGATTGGCTTTGAGCTAAGCAGCAAGGGGAGAGAGAAACATAAAGGTCAGGGTTCAACCTAGAAAAACACCCAGAAGCTCAGAACATAAAATGATACATCCAAGCTCCAGAACCAGAAAATCACACCAGAAACCTGCTAAGAACTTTTGYAAAGTCCTTTTACTGACGATCTGATAAATGTCTTCTCTGGGTTCTCCATGGGTTCTTATGAACAACATCTTAAGGAAACTTCTCTGAACAATACGAATAACTCAGGTGCAATTATAGGTGATCCTTTTGCTTTTGTGATCAAAATCAGTTTTCTCATGTCTACTATAGCTCAAAGCACGGAATTCTGCAGAAAAAAAAATGCTGCTCATTATCATCACAGCTTTTTTTAAAAAAAAAGTCAACATGAGGACCGGGAGGTTCTTGGGGAGAAGACTTGGCCAGTGCTCAGCTGCAACCGCTGGAGCTGAATTACCTCTGAAGGGTAGCAAGCGTTAAATACTACAGAGGAATTGCACCCAGGAAGCAAGGCACACAGGATATTAGTAACAAGAAAGACTTARTAGAGTTTAAAAATCTTAATCTTAGGAAGACTTTTTTCTTTTCCCCAAGAAGCAACACTATTTATGAAACATGCGAATGTTAAATTGTCCTGCAGAGGGAGACTGTTCGGTCGTGAATGGGACAGGAATCTGCACGGATGGTTTCTGGAAAGTCTGATAAACAGGAGTTACATGAAAGAGGGGRGACAAGCAGTTGTTTTAAACAGAGTTTAAAAACAGAACCCCAAAACTCTGTCTCCCAGCAGCCAAAACAGACCTAAAATAAATAACGGGCTTTGCTTTGCCTGGCATCCCCGTTGTATGTCGAAGTCCTTAGATGTACCTTTAAAAATGCTTTCTGCTTAAAGAATGACAGCAGCWCTCAGCTGAGACGTGCTGAGGTTCCTTTACAGGAACGGGCACCTTTCCAGCACCAACTCACCCCCGGTGCTGAGCCCTCTCCTTCTCACAGCAAACACCACACCCACTGCCAACGCTTCTGTGCTGCATTTCTGAAACGGCACCAGACGAGTCGGGATTAAAGAAAAGGGGTGCTAATGGATCGAATGCAGATTTCAGTTTCTTTCTCTCTACACAGCCACCAGTTGACAGCAAACATTCATGAACTTTGCGGCATTTCACGTAGGTCCTGCAGACTCCGCGTTTTTCCCCACGAGCCCCGTCCCCGGCATCCTGCCTCCTCTCCGCACGTGCCCTGGCCCCACCACGCCGCCATGTCCACCCCGGCTTCTGCTCCCACCACCCCTTCATCTGCCTGCCCGCCAAACCCTTTCTCCTTCCTCCCCCCCGACACCAGCTTCCCTCCTCTGCAACGGGCAAGTCCCAACGTCTCTGTTGTTCTTTGTCTTTTCATGTCAGCGGCGGAAGAAGCTTTGATTATACACCGAGGTGTTAACATGCACAAATGAGCCTTTTTCCTTTGATCTTTGCTCTGTGTGCGTTCTGCTTTTTAAGCCCCACAAACAGYAGTTGGTACCAAATCCTTTTTTACAGCAAGTTTTCTCTTCAGGTTCAAAAGGTGCAGCGTGTCTCCCCCAGAGAGGATGGAGCCTCTGCAAAGCCAGTCTCCCTCCAAGCATCAGGAAGGAGATGCCGCGGGAGACCGGTCCCTCCGCAGCGGCTCTGGCAGGGGAAAGCCACCCGGGGGGGATCCCTCCGGGAAAACCTTCCTGGCTCTTCCAGCGCGGTGCGGGGCGATGACCKAGTCTCCAGCCTCGCCTCGTCCCTCCCACAGCCTCTGCTCAAGGCAGCTTCGGGCACATGGCAAACTAACCTGCTGCACTGACAGCAAAGGAGCTAACGACGTCCTCGCACCTCCTCCCCTGCAAGCTGAACAGACGAGACATGCCTGAGATATTTTACCCGGTGTTTGCAGTCAAATAATTCATTTAACACCATATCAATACACTTAATCGTAATTACCTCCTTTAAATAAAGATGTCCTTTCAAACCTACTACCCTCTACTTTCTGCAATTCTCAGCAGTCCATCACATTGCTTTCTAAAACGGCAGCTCAGAACTGGAGATCTGCAAACTTAGGGAGAAACCAAGATAATTCTTTAAATATTTGCTGACCTGTGGACTTTTCCAAAAGGAGCAGATAACAGTATGAGCTTTTTATCTGGCAAACTGCCTGAAATAAATGGGGATATGTGCTACCTGAATTTTCATGAGTAATTAGCATAATTAACCTCCCTGCTCTGCTCCTATGCCACTTTCACCGCTCCAGAGAAGTGACRTATAGTTTATTAACCATGAGAACTYRTCAGATTTTCTGCTCCATAGCTGGCCATGACAAAGTYGCCAGGTACCTGCCAGCCTGCGGATGAAACAAAAGCCAAGGCAGAGAAAGAAAGCAGGACAAAACGACTGGGRGAGAAAGCAGAATATATCTTCTTCATTACACGTCTCCAGCTTCTTGATTTTATACACTCGTCTGCCTTGAGGTGCTTTAAGATATTCCAGGAAATCTGTCTGGAATAAAACATGGATTAATCCCTAAATCTGAAACATTTTAAATGGAAAATCAGTAGAATATTAGTAATTAATAGCAAAAGTGTTTACTTTTCTGCAAGATTTTAAATGTAATTTGCTCTACAGCTGATGTTATTTGAATTTTAATCTCTATGGGTTTTAACCTCAATACCTGCCAATCCACCCAAGCCAGGCGAAAGTCCACTTTCGCAGGGGTTTCCTGGCCTCTAACGTTCCYCACAACCACCAGCCATGGCCATCACGTGTGTTTCCCTCCCGGCACAAAGAAGTGGCTTTTTTCCAYGGCAAGGACAGAGAAACTGTTAGTACCACAACTGCAATAAATAAATTTGTTGGTTTTATTGATACGAAAATATTCCCACCCCTTTTCACAGATGTATTTTCATATTAAAATGAACAAAACAGTACAGTGTAAAGCTAAGAATTATYAGTTATTAATTAATTATTTCATGGAAGCACATACCCTTTTCTCTTTGAAGGCTCAGAAACAATATCAGACAATATTATTTGTTCTGATAGTCTTGGTTTCATTTTCAGCTTAATCATATTATTTGAAGTACTAAAAAGGGCTGGCTGCTGCATTTGATATTTATTAATTCCTAAAGATTTATGACTTCCAGAGATTATGAAGAAGAAATTGCCAATGCAGAAAAGTAAGGAAACAATTCACTGCGTGGTTTTGTYTTTGTTATTTTGCACTTTTCTTAAGGGAGAGGGGTCTTTGAAAATTCGAGAGCCTATTGCGTTATTTCATAGGAATARGTAAGTCAGCTGTTTCTTCTGATGGTGAAAGCCAACCCAGATGGCAATTTTTTTCCCCCTGCTTTTTTGCCACACGACACTGAAACACAAATTAAAGGAATAAAAAGCAACATAAGCTCTGAGACCGTGGCAGGGCAAAGGATCATACCTAGAGAATGAGAAAACATCGGGTCTGTGAACATACTGTGTTACTTCCCAAATTTGCAATATCACAGCATGTTATTGAAGGATTTTAGCATCCAGAAATACATAACTGAATTAAAACAGCCATGATACTAATTAACTGCATTTATTTCAGTTTCAGAACAGTTACATTAGTCTTTATTTTTAATGCTAAAATGAAACAAAGGTTTCTGCGCTGACACAATAAGCTCTGACAAAAAAATGAGGGCTTACAACGGAAGACTATTACAGTAACGCGCACTCAGGATAAAATACTGAGTGTCGGATGGCTGTTAGACCGAACATCCACATAAATGCCGTAATTTGATCATGAGTACAGCAYCACGGCGACGCGGGGCTCGCCCCAGCCGCAGCCCATCCCAGGGAAGAGCGAGACGGGCTTGCGGGCAGCRGACATCGCCTCTGCCCGGCAGCGGAGAGCAGCCCCCGCCAGCTTCGTCGAGGAGAAAACTGGAGAATCACCACACCGAATGCCAATATCCGCCCGAGTTTGAGCTCCCAGCCCAGGAGAAGGACCCGGGGTCCCTGGGAGGTCCCCRGGAGACAGGCGTGAGCCGGGCAAGGAAACGCGCACGGACCTCCTGGATATAAACTTGCTCTGCTTGCTCTTCTGCCCTTGCCTCCGTAATGGTTTAGAAGACTAAACCAAAAGGCAGGTGTGATGGRGACAACGGGCTGTTTACCAGTCATTTAAAATACGTGATAAAAGAAAAATGTAGGGAAAACCCCTAGATCTGTGCTCTGTTGGGTGACTCTCCACGTYGCGCTGCCCAGAGGCCCCACCGCCAGCAGCTTGGCAAGGGGTGGGAGATGCCCTCCTGCTGGCAMGGAGCCTGGCCTGGCTTCCCTCCTGCTGCCAGCCCGGCCACTGGGACCGCGCAGTCCGGAGAACCTGCCAGCTACGGCATCGCCCCCRCACGCCGGGACTTTCTGTGACGTCTGCCTGCAGAATGAATGCAGCCGTGAGATCGCCTCTACCTGCTCCGCTGGTACGTACAAAAGGCATCCAACATAGTGGGAATAAAAAGCCCACAAGCAAAGGCATGGGTGTTCCTGCTCCACGGCGGAGCTGCGGTGACTCCACCTCTCCCTTCTCCGGGCAGAGCAGTGACACAGGCTGCAGCTGCCCGGGCTCCGGGGGTTTCTTAATACTCGGGTTTTATGTTTCACATGTTCTTCTTGAATAGGCTTTTTTTCACTAACAAGGCAAAATGAAAAAACATTCTTTCCAAGTGAAAAGAAGTTGGATTTTAGGATTTCCTTATAACAACATCTACACTCCGAGTAGATAGGACACATGAGGCGGGAGATAATTGTGTGCTGTGTCATGTCCTTTATCGGATCAGTATTGACCCGGGACTCTTCTCCGAGAAGGTAATACCAACCCTGCAACGCAAGTCTCTCCAGGTTGGTTTAAGTAAAATAATAGAGTTAATGACAGAAGAAAAGCTACCTAGAGAGGCGTAATTCATCATGGAGTGTTTCATGCCATTATCTTAAAAACATACAGTGTAGTAATCACTTGAAGTAGTGATAACACATAATTGTATGCTTCTCATAAATTATAGGTGAATGGGAGTTTCAGCTAATGAGTGCCAAATAGCAGCTCAGGAACTGTAGTGATTACAGAAGATGTCGTGATGAGTGCAGTTATTATTGGGGTATYACAAATCTTTTTATAGCAGAGATGRCAAGTTTATAAATAAATAACCAGCCACAGAGGTACCTGCACGTCTAACCAAGACAACTACGTTATTAGCCGGCAGTTTAACCAGACCCATACAAAAACATTTTAAAGCTCGGTGAAAACAAAACAAAGCAAAACAAAGAAAACAAGAGTCCCACCCAGACATCTGCATCCGTGGCTATCCACACGCTGTTTTGCCACCACTTGCAAAAGACGCGCTGTTGGAGTGTTCCCAACAGAAGAGCAAACTTCTGCATCGTTTCTCGTGGAAAAGCGTCAGATACACACAAAACAATGAAAAGCAACAGTGCTCCTTTACGGTATAAACAAGGCGCTGCCCAAGTGAGGGGCTCTCCCTGTGCCGCCGGCCAGGGCACGGCCCCCCGGCCCCCCGSCCCTGCCGCGCTGGGAAGGGCTGCCCTGCGGTCCTTCCAAAACCCCATTCAACCTGCCGGTTTGAATCTCTTCTTCCTCTGCAACACTCACCGTCAGAAAATGCTTTTATTTGACCACAAAACATAGCAACATCCCTTCGGGGCTTCTCCCTCCTCTCCGGGACTGGAGGACTGATGGCAGAGAAGCAAAGGGGGCACTGGTGGCACTGGGAGGAGCTCCACGAGCCCCGTTCCTAGGGGCTCTCCTCCTCCCACAGCCACCCAGCACACACCAGTAAACACTGAGGATGAAGACCCAGATGGAAAAAGATCAGACCTGCGCTTGCTGGTGTGAATGAGCTTTTTCRCTGATTGCAACAGAGGCCAACTGGGTCCGGCTCCTGGTCCCTGTGGAGCAGTATTTCGTGAGCACCCCCTCAAATGTTTCTGCCGGTGTGGCTACTGCTTAGAGCCCCATACATATAACTTGGTTTTATTTTGATTAGCTTTGCTTTGCACGCTAAAGACGGGAGTAACCGTCAGCGTTTCAGAGAAAGAAAATGCATGTCAGAACACCAAGCAGAAACCCAGCAAAAACCACACAAAAACGTTCTTGTGGCTTGAGAGCACGAAGCAATCGCCCATCGGCCGCCCGGCAGCCGCGCGGGGCTGAGGACGGAGCCGCAGCGCGCTCTGCGCCCCGCGCCCCCCGCCCCCCCTCCGGCCCCGGGCGGCTCTGTCCTGGGGCGCCGAGCGGCTGCCCCCGAGCCCCTGCCCCTGCCGCCGAGGGCTTGGCACGTTCTGGTGTCGGTGTCACTCCCGTTTGCTCCTTGAGCTGCTAACTCGCACCCTGCCCAGGTCGGCAAAGCGGTGCAATGGGGCAGTGCTGCTGCGTTTGGGAGAATCTGAGTACTCCCTTGATTTTTTTTAAATGACGCAATTATGTTAAAACTTATAAAAAAAAACGAATGAAAATATTCTGGCATTCTGTAATGTATTTTGGCATTTTTACAAATAACACATTTCCTCACAGCAATTTCTCTGCAGCCTGGCAGTGTGCTTCGTGTGCCCAGCCACTGGTGCTTTTTTCATCACGATGAAAAYAAGCCAAAAGGCAGAGCAAGAGAAGCCTCCCATTTCTCTGAAGTTTCTGACATTAGCTTAGACCCAGGTTTAGTTCCTGCTCCAAACTCGGAGTGATCTATGACTGAGATCTTTGCTCTTTGTCAGGCAGAACAGAGATTACACAGRGGTGTACCACGTTTCAGGTCAGTATATGATACATTTAGGAAAGTGCAGCTGGCAGACAAGGCCATTTCAACAATTCCATTTTTGTGAAAATATTTGAGAAGTTATCTTCATCCCTCTGCAGAATGAAAATGAAATTTAAAAATCTCAAAGGCTTTCTTGGAATAGAATTGTCCACCCAAACTAATAACTAAATAACTCAATTTATATGACTTCTACTAGGGCTGATACATGATTTCGTCTGTCCTTATCTCCTAGAACATTTAGTTTGCTGATAATACTACTGTTTGGAATATTAGCAACAAGTAAGAAAAAAAAAAGGTAAATTTAATTGTGCTGCAGTCCTTCACTATAACGAATCTTTCAGGAGAAATAAGAATGACCTCTTTATTTAAAAAAGGAAGAAAAAGCTATAGATGGAGCTGCGCTGGCTCATGTAAATACACGACCTCGGCGCACAGATGTCTCAGGTCGCAGTTGCCAGCAATAGCCAGATTTCTGGATGAACCTCACAGCTGCTTGCTCCATAGTACCGCTACTAATCCAATATTAATAATATTATTAAACATCTCGCCGAGGGGAGACCTCGGCATGGTGCAGCCGCTCCGGGCCACCCCACCGTCGCAGCGAGACCCACCAGAGAGGGGTCACGGGTGGCTGACACCCTCCTTCCCCTGCGATAACTTTTCCTCACGCTGCTTATATGGTGCTGGTGTAGGAAGAAAACGAGCTATACCTTGGGAAAAGAACTCACAGCTCGGGAAGTCGTCATTCTGCTGATGCTGGGCTGTGTTTATCGCTCGAATGGACTGTAAAATCCACCCGGTCCCCACCGGAGCTTTCCAGGATCAAGACCTGCACATCTCCAGTGAAATGCAAAGGGGTTGCTCCACGGTGGCCCTCAGCCGTACTATACACYGTCATGGGGTGGAAACCTTCGCATCTTACGCAATGCATTGATGTCTGAAACATTTTGTAATAGCATCTAATGGAATAATTTTAGATAACCAGTCCAAGGCATCCTGCATTTGACAGATCCCTCTTGGTGGTCCTRGTCTCTCTGCTGATGCACTCGTGCCAATGGTGAGGCGAGGAAAAGGCAGACAGAGGACATACTCCACTGCAGTGGCATTCCAAAGAATTTCATTAATTCATATCTCATTTCATATATTCTGAATTTCCATCATTTGAAGGATGTATCCTGGATCCAATCCCTTCCATATTACTCACATTTAAGATTTAAATAAGTCTCACCATGCAAGATAATGGAAAAGATTCAGATAAAGCGTTTGCTTTTAGAACGGCAAATTACAACAAAAAGACTTTGAAATCACTGGAAGATAATAAACCCGACCGAGTTCTTGGTTCATGTGGTGCTTAGTTTTCCAGTTTTTATAGAAGAAAACCATGTACAATCTGAAACACTGTCTTCCTATGCTTAACTTAGTGGTGCAAAATGTAAGGACAATGCTGTGTGTTTTAATTATCTCAGTAAAAGCAGCATTTTCTGTATCTCTGGGCTGAGACTGAGAGAGATACGTTGCCTTATGGACATGCAGGATGCCATAGCTGACCAACACGGACAGCAAAGCAAGGCTAACAGCAATGTGTAGCTCTCCACTATCACAAACAAAGTTAAGACAATAAGAACTGGCCTATGGGTGTCTTTTAAACCAGACCTAGTTTAAGACACAAATGSGTTATTATAAATCTGAGAAGATGCCTTAAATATATTATACATCTTCAAATGTTGTGCCTAGACTTGTTATTTTCTGTCCCTGGACTGCTAATAGGATGAACATTTTTTTGAGCACCTTAGAAGCCTATTCTCATTTCTCATGCTGTATTTCCACTTGACTCACTCCYTGTGAAAAGAAATTTTACCAGAGGAATTCAGCTTTTTACAGAAGGCAGCCAAGGAAGTCCATTACTTAGCAAAACCGCCACCTCCACTCAACTGCTGCTCTTTATCTTCTCGCAGCAGACACTCACACGCTTGCCTCCGTAATCCAGTCTCAAGAACATGGCCCACGACCATTAAGCGCAGYGACTGCGGGATAATCACCGCTATTGATTCTGAGATGCTGATTTTTCTGCAGAATCTCCCACTATCTCCCAGTATATTGCAGAGCCGGTCCTAGCGCACATCCACTGAACGAGCACGAAGCCACGTTTCTGTCCGCTCCGAATTGTTGCTGTGGATTCTTATTTGTAACATAAAAAGAATCAAGTGGAAACTACCTCACATTCGACTGGCTTTGAGGGAAGCGGCACAAAACCCGACCTGCCCGTGTCTGCGTACTCCAGATACGTGGAGCTGGTACACACAGCAAGTAATTACGCTGCGCTGACTGTATTCAAATCCCGCCTTTGAAATGGTGATGCAGTTTATAGCAAACGATTTTAGCAGATGTGAATGACAATTACTTTTAAATATGCAGTTGTTCACCTGGAGCCAAAACCCCGACAAAGACTAGAGCGGGCAGGATCGCATCGGCTCCGTCTGGAGTTCCCGCCCGTGGGAAAACCAGGCTTACATTACTTTTCTGCTGGAACGGAAGTGACGAAAGATGCAATCTTTCTTCCCATCCTCCTAGGCTCCAGTTGGCTTCAGCAAGGACAGGATTTCAGCCCAKATCTACCACAACCTTGCCGACAGGGAGAGCCAAACGCGTCACCTGAACACCACACCGTCCGACACCATGTGCAGAATCAGGTCCTCGGACTGATGCCTGTCTCACAACAGAGCCCAAACCAGTTTAAATAGTGATGCCGTAAGTCATTTCATAGGACCACAGAACAGCCCAGGCTGGAAGGGACCTCRAAAGATCGCCTGGTCTAACCTTTTGTGGGAAAGGGACCCTAGATGAGAAGTTTCAGTTTTCATTTAATTTCTCTGAAATTAAATGTTCCCTTTATCGGGTGCAGAAAAATGGCATTTCTCAGCACAGGTTGTTTTCTGAAGAAATAAGTGCCAGTGCACACCGAGGAAGGAYGACCAACCTATCCAAACAAACATTCACTGCCTACCTATATGCAACTGTTTTTATAATTACTGGGAAATCCATTTGTGCCATTTGAGTCTCTTCAGAGATGACTTTAGTGTGCCCGACTGCTCTAAGGCAAAGTTCGATACAGCCTGACAACATTTGCATGACCTGTGTGTAACAAGGAACTGTTCTTGAGTCGTTTCCTTTAGCACATCACCTATAAACAAGCTTTTTAATAGTAACAACTAGTGGGAATTCCTTTTTTCTCTTCCTTTTATGTTTTCCCTTTGAAAAAAATATCCAGCCTTCTTACTCATGTTCAAAATATGTTCATTTTACTTGTAAAAGAGATGGAAAGATAGAGTCACACCTTTTGAAAGTTAACAATTTCACATCAGAACAAATAGACTTTTATAAAATGAATCARTTATTGATAACCTCTGCATGAGGTACATTAAGATGCTGAGTGTATTAACAGGGGAGGTAATCACACTGGAAAACATACAATGCACATTAAAATTCATATTTAGATAGAACAGCTGCAAACTTTTCTCCAAATGTTTTTAGTTTAAATGACGTCTTATTATGCAGTTTTGACAAGTAAAATAATTGTTGGCCAAGAGAATGGATGAGTACACATTTGTTTTACRAACAACAGCTAAAGGAATGGTATTAAAAGTATTTTCAATCACATTGGGCACCTATTCCACCCACGCAAGCGCAGCCCGTTTCCCYGTGAAGGGCACTTGGGAGCACTGAAGACGATGCTGAAGGTCCCGGAGAGCTGAGGAGGGCTGGGCGGTGGTGGCCAGCTCGGCCCTGCCGGGGGCAGCCCCCTGCACCCCCCCTCCCTCGGGTCGAGGGGGGACGGCCGGTTCTTCACGGGTGATGCCAGTGTTTGCATTCACCAATATCGGGAGGTGCTCGGGTTGCACAGAAAATATCCACGTTAAATAATTAGACTGGTTAGCTGAATAATTGCACCTCCTGTTTGCTACCCCTCTCCACTCCACGCAATATGGCATTACGAAAGACAAAATAATATGATCCGCTATACAATCACTGCATGACTCTCCGGTTTATACAACCACATCATTATGTATATGTATACACAAAATGATAACTAATTAGGTAACTATGTCACTATATGTTCTGTATAGCCACACTATATAATCATTATACAGAAACATTTATGAGTCATATGCCTTTTCAGAAAGGTGTTTAAAATAAGGCCAAGATCAGTCATGGCCAAAGCACAACCGTTRCAGGGTAATACACTGTGGGCGATGGGAAGGCAGCTGCTGAAGACCGCCACGAGAAGCAAGCGAGGGGATAAGGGAGCTGCCCCCGCGGTGCCGCGCGCCGCCCCGGCCCCCCAGCGCCGGCCCCCGGCAGAGCCCAACGCCGTGCCTCACCCCGGGGCAGCCCCGCGGAGCTCAGCACCTGCCTGGACTTGGGTTTTCCCGCCCGCAGGGGCGCAGCCAGCCAGGTCGGGCCAGGGAAGGCAGCTCCTCAGCAGGATTTGGTGTCTGCAAAGCCTGCTGGCCTCTAAACCCCCCGCGCCCGGTCCGCTCTTGCGGGGTTTGAGCATCTCCGATGAGAAAGGGGAAGACTGCTGTGAAAAGAGCTGTGCAGCAACATTATCTTGCTTAATAATTCATCCCACACATGCAAACACATCGATTTATCAGTGTTTATTTAAACTAATGGCAAAAATATTCCYTCTCCAATTCCCTGAGCCAGGCAAGAGTCGGTCAGCGAGCACAGCTCTGTTACACCTGGACCATGAACAGAAGGGTTTGCTGAATGCCAGCGGGTTATAGATCTGCAGAGCATAAAAAACAGCTACTTTTTTTTTTTTTATTAAATGTAACTGKAAAGAATTCAGCTTGACTCTCAGAGGTAAGCTGAATTCAGCGTGCTGGGAAAGAGAAGAAATCAAGCAAACAAACAAACCCCAAACCTGACCATGCTTTGGGCAGAAATAATTGAAACTACAGGTGGAACCTCACCATGACATTTGCAAAGAGTGACTCCATCTAAAAACAACTACATTTCCTACGGCTGCTAATCCACCTTTCCTGCTCCCTCCCAGACAAATACCTTAAATGCTGCTTGCCAGAGAGCTTAGAGAGKTTTCAGCTGCTCGCCCACTTTCAGCTGTTTTTAGATTTCTGAGTTTCCCTTTTTCTGTTGGTTTCATTAACGCAGCAGCCGCAGGCGGGTAGCGCACAGCTACTCGGACAGAGCCAGGGAGGAACGGCTGTCCTCAGGTACACACGGACCAGGGAGAAGCACCAACGTTATTCCCACATCACAACTCGTCCTCCGGGAGACTCGCATCAGCTAACGGTTTTGCTTCGACAAGTGCTGAATAGSAACAAAGACTTTACCCTATTATAAGCAATGTATTAGAAGCAATATATTATAAGCAAACGTATTTTTATATAAGAACTAGGGTCAAAGACCTTCCTAGCCATGGCATAAAAAAAGCAAGGGAAAAAGACAGATCCCTACACACCTACCCAGGCACTCTTAGTGCTATTAGTGCTGTTGCTGAGTGCGCTAGGAATTAATAAATGTTTTTAAGCAACTACTGCAAGAACAGGTGGAATATAGTCAATCTAGGAGGCGAGCTGGGATGGTTGGAAGACATTCGCTCTACATCTTTTCAGTATTTAAAAAAACCCAAACATTTGAGCTGCACCATAAATAGCATGAATCAGAATGAGGCTATTAATCTTTGAGAGCCACATACAACTGAGATTAATCAGCTTGTCTCTCATAAGCAATATCTGCAACTCCAGAATAAAAAACATTTCCACGAAGAACACACACAGGCATTAACCTCTTTTCCATATCTTAAAGTCACATCTTCATCACAAAATTTTAAAATACAGTTTCTTTTTTAAGACAACCAGGCAAACATCAATAATTTAGTCTGMTTTATAACACAGGAGAGATAATTAACTGAAACGTACTGGCTTATTAAGAAAGAGCGTATGAAGAGAAAAGTGAGCGGGGAGAGGTCTCCGATGCTGCCCGAGCGTCCGGGCACCCGAGGGAGCGTTAAACTGGGACGGTGGCTGCGCTGGGCACGGCACTGCACAACCCCCTGGGGAAAATCATCCTTTTTCTGAAGGAGGGTACAGTCACCTGTGCCGAGCTCCAGGCTCCCGCAGCTAACCTGCCACCGCTGCCTAA
Organism: Oceanodroma leucorhoa; assembly: GCA_030449065.1. Classification (NCBI taxonomy): domain Eukaryota; kingdom Metazoa; phylum Chordata; class Aves; order Procellariiformes; genus Oceanodroma; species Oceanodroma leucorhoa. Next base: position 268,024 of record JASVER010000235.1, on the reverse strand, counting down.
GCTGGCGACTTAAAAGCTGCCGTGGTTATCTTCAACCTCGTACGGGACTGAAGCTACGGGTAGTCGTATCCTGAGTACTGAACATTTTTTTTGACTAAAAGAAAACATCAAGAAAATGGACCAAACCCACCTGTTACTACCGTATACACAATTKATTTCCATTTCGCTATATACATTTTTAGGATGGTGCTCTGCTAGTCAATTGGCGTTTTTCAGAGATGAAAATCTTTAATAAYTTCACTGTGATGATATAGAGGTACCTGCAATAAGGTTGGTTTTTCTATATATAAAGTAATAAATATTATATAAAATCTGATTAATCAAAAGAGRCTGCTATCCTGCAAATCTCAGAGCTTGCGCGACTCCTCCAGGCAAAAACGTTGAGTCGGTCCCACTTCCCCAAAGCCCCTGGTTCACGTACACGGGGGGCTTGCAGGAAAAGCGATGAGGAAGAGGAGGAGCCCCAAAACGCGACGCGCAGGCGGCAGCGCTGCCTCTGAGGGAAACCGTGCCGCCGTTCTGCCAGGATAACGGAGCTGGCGGAGCGGCGGCGTTCCGGGGCTCGGGCTGGACGCGTGCGCGGGGGGAGCCCTGCCCAGCGGCGGGGGCGCGGGGGGCTGCTCCAGCCCGGGGACCGCGCGGGAGAGGGTTAAACCTCACGTCACACCTTCCTGCTCTAACCTCTCCAAGGGACAACGGCTCCAACCCACCGCACGCGTCGGATGGAAGTGTGAGTGTTGACGGGACGCCGACACGTGCCGACAATCAATTTACACGTATTGTGGGAATAAAATCGATGGGCCTGATTACRAAGATTTACATTATCAATTTAAAGGGCTGGCATCACTTGCAAAAAGAGTGGAGGATTGGAGCCTCGTAGTTTTTAACAGTAAGCATGTTGGGCCTTTGTTGGTTTTGTTAGTAGAAGATAGAGGATTTACCTACATAATTGCACATAAATTACATATTTGCAGACCATTGTAAAAAATAATGACCTAGCATTTAATTGTTACACATACTCAGCTCAAATGAACTCCGGTGAATGCCGTGGGTTTATATGCAGGGAAGAATTCGGCTTAATTATTTCCAGCATTTTTAATACAAATTCTGTTTGTGTGTATAGAAGTGTGTTTATGGCTATCCATGTACTGGAGGATAATGGAGGGCTGACTTCGTGCACTGCCACAGATGCCTGATTGCATATTTATCCATAATGGACATTTCAGTGAAATGACCCAATAATTTTGCTGCCCAGACTTACTGCAATATCACATGTTAATTGCTAGAGTGAGCTGAAAATAGATCTTAAAATAGAATGTAGGTGGTTAGCACCAGGGGAAAAGAGGAATGAAAGATTTAGTCTGTGATGCTGGCTATGTTCAAAAAAAAAGAAGCAGCAGATAAGCTAGAGAGACAAGTAGGTGCGGATGGGAAAAAGAAAAGCTGTAGTTACATGGGGAGCTACACTTCCACATCCATCTGAGGGCTGGCTGCTGTCTAAAAGGCTGAGCAGCATCAGCCCATGTGCGTGCACCTGGGAATACCTGCCACAGAAGTCTGGGGAATCCCTAGCGTGGTTGCAGAGGTGGCTAATGCAAAAAATAATAGAAACATATTGCTCTGCTGAGAGGGTATCAGAGGCAGCAGAGACTGAAATCGCTACAGCTGGGGAATACTTTATCCCACAACGATCGGTCCCTGCGCCGGCACGACTGCGGTGCCAGCAGGGCTGGCAACGGGCTCTGGGACACGCTTTCGGATACACGTGGGAGTGCAGAGGCCAAACGCCTGGCCAGCAAGGCGGGCAGGGAGGCAGCTGCAAACACCTAAAGTATTTATAACAGTAATATTTATAATAGGAATATTTTTGACCGAAAAGTGTTCTTTCTCGTTGAGAGCAACAAATAAAAAAATCCAGCCCTTCTACAACCTATTCATAGCACTTGCCTATCTGCTCTCCTGTCCCAGTTGCCACCAGTTCCATTATTGCCGCTACTGGTACCTGCACTGAGGCCACTCCTCAGGACCCCGCTCCGCCGCAGGAGCCGCTGAGCCAGCGCGACAAAGACCCCACCAAACTGGCACAAAAGTCAGCTGAAGAGCTTACAGTCCAAGTATTTCTTCACCGATATTCCCTACATTTTCTGAAGTAGCCTTGTCTTAATTGTGTTCATATTTGTTGTCCAGAAATTTAATTTCTTATAGTTCTTTAGTCATGTGTCAACATATCTAAAATTCCTGTAATATTTATTCTCCTTCTCTGGATAACCTTGTCAATCTTAATTATAGCTTAGGGTAGGCAAACAAAATTGAATGCGTCGCTCCAGATGAGATGTACCATTGTTCAATATGCTGCTGTAATATATTCTGTACTTTTAATGCACCAAAGCATTTTAACTGCTGTTGCACACTGTGCAGACAGTCATTTGAGCTCTCAACCACATTTATTTATTTAGATTTCAACCTATAAAACATAAAATAATACATTTCCAAGATTCTAGGTGCCCTTGACAAATAATTAAAAATGCAATTCAACAAATTCTCAAATAGCACCAGCACATCAAAAACTTTTCTCTGCATAAAACCGTACAAATGTCAAATTTCTTTACCTGAACTGTCACAAAACTTTATTTCCTCCTGTCACCCGTTTCCACTAAAATAGTAGTATTTACCTGCCTTTCTGACGAATTAAAAGCCCTTTCATGCCAAAGGCTGTAATGGATTCTCCATTTCCAGGAGTTTTCTGCAGAGAACTCTGCCAGTTCACAATTTAAGCTGTTTTTGCAAGCAGGTCCCCTTTAGCTCCCTTAGCCATGCCAGCCCATCAGACTTGGCAGCTCCTTGGCTGAGACCCGCTCAACTTCTCACACCAGCTACGTGAAATTGCTCTAAGAAGGGAAGAGGCGCTGCCTTTCCTGGCACTCAGAAGTTACAGGATGGACCGTGGGGCAAAGGCAAAGGATGGCTGCGGAAATCTAAGGGCACTTCTGAAGTTAAGAAGGAGGTGGTGAGGGCTGGCAGGGAGCAGAGGGTGTGCTGGTGGACCTGTCCAGCTCGCAGTGCAGAGCCAGCTGAAGCAGAAGCAGCGCTCGCGCTACACAATGTAAGGCAAGAGGAAGAGAGGGAAACCTCAAGTGAGAGGGAAAAAACGGAATTTTGCCTATATGAGCAATCTCCTTTTGTTGCAGGCATCTGCCTGAAGCAGCCCTGCGGACAGCATGTGTTAAATGGAGAGCTCCCATTTCACAGAACCACAGAAGTCCCAGAGCCAGAGGGTAACTCGGGCTGGAGGGGACTGGAGCTCCTCAAAGCACCCTCCTGCTCAGAGCAGGGGTGACTTCCACACGGGGCCAACTTACTCTGGCACTTGTCCAGTTGGACCCTGCAAATATTCTGTTTATAAAGTACATTCAAAGTTATATGCCCATCTAACAAGGCTGCAGTGACATGTGCCCACAGCCTAAAAGCATTGCTCCACATTCGACAGCCAGCGCTGCATCCCTGTATTTTTACTACCGGATTTCTTTTTCCAAACACATATTCTCTGAAATAGGAGAGGTGGTAATTTAAATGTCCTTCCATTCTCATGTTATGCTACTGGATTCTTATGTGACGTATAAGGAAGGTATCAGAACATATCATGGCTAGTGGCCCAAGGGTCATGTTAGTGGACACAAAGAGATGACTCTTCCATCTTCTCTCTCAAGACTCAAAGATCAACAGAGGAGAAGGGAAAACAAAGAAAACAAACCAAAACCTCCTAAATTCCTTTTGCTGTAGATGACCTTATTAAGCCTCATTCCTAACCTGCACTTCTTACTGCAACAGGAATTGTAACTCCATGATGATTTGGAAGTGACTCTGTTCCTAGCAAGTACTCAGGACTATAAAAATCCAAGCAATCCTTCATCAACTGTATTGAGTGACCAATGAATGGAAATCACTGGAGTAATGCATTACAGTTATTAGACAGCTCCATCATATACAGCATGGTCATTTATCAGAAAAAAGAATAAAGCAGATAGAATAGAATAGAGTAGAGTAGATCTAAATAGAAAGGAGAAAATATGAACATATCAGAGAAGCCATTTCCAAACATATGGTAGCATTTTTATAGCGCTTAACTATTATCTACATTTTAACTGTTCTTTCTTTAATTAAAGGACATTTGGAATTCATAATCATTATTCAAATTACGTGTTCCAGAAGTGCCACAAGTCCACCAAGAACCCTCATCTCAGTCCTGATCTGGAAAAGACAAGCTTTGCGTCGGTCCCTCACTCATCAGCTAAACAAAACTCTGTGTACTATGTGGMGGCACATCTCATTCATTCTTGTACCAGCCTTGCACTTATTGATGGAGCTGCTAGCTCCTGCTGCACTTCCGAGCTAGCCAGCCTCTACTGTCACCACTTAATTTTGGAAGTGTAGCTAAGGACGTAACAAATCTTGCTTTTAAGTACCAAAGACAGAGCTCCTTGAGAGTAATATGCCAGCTACCGAGTGCATCCCTTAGATAGAGAGGAATTAATCAGACTTTAGACATTCAAGTTGCTTCAGGATTTAAAAATCCCAGTTGTGGAGGCTTCATAGAGAATAGGGTAGCACATACTGGTGAATATTTAAGATTTTTTGAAGTGCTTAAAATTTGCAGCAAATATTTACAGTTGCGAACAAATTTTATAGAGATTAATCAAGGGAATTAGTGAAATATCTCAGAGAGGGTCCTGCGCTAGTGAGATCCAACCACAAGGTGACCATGCGTCTAGAAAGGTAAAATGCTAAAAAAGTTTCTATTACTTTAAAGACTTGATTCCTAAGGGAACGGTTCTATATAAATCATATTTTCATAATGTAGGCTGGAAAGTGTGGCTAGAGCACTTTCATCTAATTTTCATAAAGTGTCTCAAATGAGCAAGAAGTACCTATCCCTGAATATAGATATTTCAGAAAAATTAAGAAAAAAATGATGTCTTAGTTCAAGCTTCCCTAAGGCAGCTTCAAATGGAGAAATACAGACTTATTTTGCAAATTATGAAGGTTGAATTTTATATATACTGCGATACTAGTAATTATTAAGGATTTGCTCAGAGGCCAGGCTCTCACTCCCCTTTTAAATTCTAGGATAAGAATGGGGAAAAAAAAAGCATGTTTCATCAACAATTAACCTTTTCCCATATGGATGAAAAACAAATGAATCATCGTCCGTGTAAATTCTTAGCTCCTGTCATAAAGCCTTTTGTTAAAATAAATTGGAAAAATCAACATCACTGAAGTCAGTAATCAAGTTTCTACTCGCTTCTGTTAATGGGACTCTGCTCTCATCCGCTGCTGATACCCTCATGAGCTAAACATCTCGTAAAGAATTTTCGCTGCATCGCAGAGGGGTTGAGGCTGGCAGGGACCTCCGGGGGTCCAGTCCCCCAGCGCTGGCGGCCCAGCACCCCGTGCGGGTGGGTTCCGGATATCCCCGGGACGGAGACTCCACCACCTCCCCGGGCGACCTGCGCCAGCGCTCCGTCTCCCTCGCGGGCAAAAAGGGTTTCCTGAAGTCCAGAGGGACCCTCCTGAGTTTCGTTAGAATTGACAGGTTCCTAAGTTTTATTAAATGATATTTAGAAATAAAGCCTAAACTCATTTTCTCACTAAATGACAAGAAAGCTACTAGAGAAAATAGAAAATTACATAATTATTAATAATACAGAAGGGGAAGAAATACAATTTTTTTATTGTTTTGACCAAACTTAAGCTTAAAGATGAAAACACATATTCTATTGAAAACAAAACATTTTTCAAGGAAGAGAAATGATGGATGAAGTTTCCAAATTCCAAAGGAAGGGAAGTTAGTATAATTACACTTGTGGGCAGCAAGCTAGTGCTTAGGAAAATAGAAATTCATGCGATACAATTGACTACAGTTTGCCAAATAAAACCAGGATGAAGAAGTTTCCAAAGGCTTTTAAGAGCTAAGAGGTTCATGAGGCTGTGAAATTCGTGAGGAATTTGCATGGGTATCAATTCACGGCTTTGTTTACTACTGGCCTTTTTCCTCTGGCATGTAAAAAGAACATTTTTGAAAACAGAGTCCTGAAGTTAGAAAATTGCTTAAGAAATGCTGCTTAGAGACAAAAAACCCCCCCCCCCCCCGATTAATTTTTAAGCTATTTAATATTTCAAAATTATGTGAAATCATCTCAGTCTCAATATTACATTTCATTAAGGTACTTAATTACACGTCATTTGGTTTAGAGACTGTTCAGCTACGCGGGGCCAAGCGAATGCTCAAACTCCTGGGTAACACTTGCAAAAAGGATTTGTCTCTCTCCGTCCACATTAAAAAGGCAGCTTGTGTGCAACCAGAAAAATCTAGGTTATTTGTTGTGAATGGATTCAGTTTCTTTGCCATCCCCGGGGCACTCCAAAGTGCAAAGGGTGAACTTCACAACGCCGAAGGCAGCAGCCGGAGAAAGGGCTTGGCACTGCCCGAGGAACCGAGCAGCAGCTCCCAGTTGTTGACTTGCTCTGTTTGGCAAAAAATCACTTTGAATTATTTTAGCCAGTGATTTCCAGGCTGTTGATAATGCTAATAATCCTTTGGACTATTGATAGTCCATGGTCCAGATGCGCTCTGTAAGAGCCAATACTCCTGCTTTCAAAATAGTAAAAGTGAAAATCTTTATTCTCTGAAGCAAAGAAGTAGCTACTACCAGCTTTACCTATGAGCTAATTAATTTACTAATATTTTCTTCTGTGTGAATTACCAGGCAGTTAACATCCACAATTTCGAGAGAATACATACTGAGGCAGTTTGAACTGAAGGGGACGTGTACCAGTACTACCGCATTAGCCAAAAATGATGCTTGCGGAATGTTTTTTTTCATAATAAACATGCCTCTCTGCAAGCAAGACAAGAAATTGCATAATGCTACCGCAGTGCTTGCAGACCAAACTCTCATAAACATAGGTTTGCTCTCTCTTTTCCTGATTTCTTAAAACCCTATCAGTTTTTGAGGCTGACAGGACTGGCTTTACAACACAGCAGCTGTTCTGCTCTGCCTAGTGCAATATTGATTTTTACAACAAGCTCTGTAAATATCAATATTTTTGTACTTCAAGCAGACGAAAAGCAGCATAGTGAAATGTACCCTGCCAACCAAACATGCCGGGTCAGTCTGGAGAGAGCCAAGACAAGTTTAATGAGAAAGTAAAACAGACAGGAAGAAGAAGTTGGAAATAGAAAATAAGCCGTGGAGGAAGAGAGGAGGGCTCAAGTGAAATAGAGGAAAGGTAGGCAGAGAAACTGCAAACACACTCCGGGGGCATGCCAAGCCTGCCAGAGCAATACGTAAGGCAGGGAAAACGGAGAAGACAGCCGTAGGGACGGCAGGGAGAGCCACCGGGACCGGAGAAGTAGGCTGTTAGGTTTCCTCATTTGCTGATTATCTTAACTAAATCCTACCTGCCTGTCTGTGACAGAGTGCATATGTTGGTCTCATTAAATAATGTTTTGTGGTTTTGCAGGATCGCAAAATCCTACAAAACTGAAGGAATTGAAGTTGTGTTTTATTTATTTCATGGCTGACCGTTATTCCAGCGGACATGGAGTCATCGTCTCCCTAAGCGTGGCCCAGAGGTGGGCTTCAGTGGAAGTTAACTGGCCAATACCTCGCTGTAAAGAGTGAAATGAAACGGGACGGTTCAGGGCAGGAGCCGGAGCCCGTGGTGGGCTGACCCTGTCCCGCGGTGGAGTGGGGTGGCCGAGTGCTTTGCAGGGGATTTTGAGGGATCCCAGGACCTCCTGAACCTTTCCCAGCCAGGAAGGTGCTGCACATCTGGAGCACCGTGCCTTGAAATGTGTCCCTGCAGAGCAGAGATTTGTCATACCCTGCATGGACGGTTTCTCCTTGCGGTTAGAGATCATGAAAACAAAGAGGGGACAGAAGCAGTCCTGCTGGCACATTTGCTGAGAGGAAGCCAAGTGGAGGAGGCAAATTGCAAGATCTGTGAATATTTTTAGCATTTTTTCTCATGCTACCACTTAGCTGTAGTTTCAATAATTCCTTTACATAGTGGATATAACAGAAAGCCATAGACAAAACTACATTTTATTATTATCTTCTGATGCCAAACATTATCAAAATTAGCAAATACTGTACAGCTGAATGGAGGGAGGTATGAAGCACAATATACTCCCTGCGTGCTTTTAATTTGGTTTATGTTTTTAGATAGGTTGCTCATTAAAATTTTCATGAAATAGTAATTCAGATGGAAAAAGCTGTGGAATGCCAGATTCTGAAGGTTTCCTGTAATTTTTGATTAAGCCACAGAATTAAACAGACTTTCTATGAGGGACTACTCTTTCTATAGAGGAACAAAGTAAAATAACATAACAAAACCTAACTGTTGCCAACCCTACTGTCTTTCTGAGACTCAGATTTTTACAGCCGGTAGGAAGTAAACTGCCAGAAACGGGAATTCTCCTGTTTCCAAAGTCCCACGTGTTGCCACCAAACTCCAACCCATGGAGAGAGAAGCCTTTGGTCCTTCTCAGGAGCAGCCCCCCTCCAGGCTGAGCAGCAGCCCCGGGACCCCTCCCCACCCCGAACCAGCACGCCGGGCAGGACCCACGCCAGCCGTGAACTGTCCGAAGAGGCAGCCTGGGCACGTCGCCGGCGTGACTCCCATCGTCCACATGAAGGTGCCGGAAGGGAAAGCYCGAGCGAACCCCGCCAGCCCCCCCGGTGCCGCTGGAGGACGCGCAGGCTCCCAGCGATGCTTCTTCGCCCGGCTGTGATGGTCTCCCCCGAACCGCGGCGAGCCCCGCTGCGGGGGCAGGAGCTCCCCAACCGGCTCTTTGAGATCGTCGGCCCAGAGACGGAGTTCTCCCACAGAACTATTTTGGGTGCGTTATTAAGGTTCAAAGTCATGTTTCCAAAAGTGAGGAAAATGACAGAGTTAAGTTTTGGCGTTTTTTTCCCCACGGCCTTAAATTGGCCTCCTGTTACCTGGACTATGACACAGAGTTTATTTAAATGAAGAACTAATATTTTTCCAGCTAAGCACGAAACTATTCTTCATTTATTCTTGGCACGATAGTCCATGTCAAACTGCTCCAGGACCACCCTTTCCAGCATTGCCTCACCCAAATGCTAACTCTACACCCTTCATAATTTTCTTTTAGAATAATTTGTTATGTGCTAAAAATCATGTGACTTAAGAGCTCTTAAATAAAAATACAGCAATCTTCCAATATGAACTGAGAAAAACTCTTTGTTTTTAGAAGAAAACATATTTCAACCAGGTGTGCCATTATTATATCTGCCATTAATTATGTCATTTATTAATTTAAACCTTTTTCCACCTACCTCACACAGATTTAAAATAAAACATTCAAACACATTCAGTGTCTATAAAAGGGTAAATTCAGCTGTGAAACAGAACAGATTTCCATTTTCCTAATGCTTTTTGGCACTTGCTGCTGTCCAGTTACATTAGTCTGTAAAAATGTTTCCAGCTTTATCAGCCCCTAAGTATGTGCCAAACCAAATGTGAAATTATAATTCTGAGTAAATAAGTCCTACACATAAAGTCCCTCAAGAACTAAGAATATGTAATAGAAACAGTTCATACATTTTAAATGCCTATAATCATAACACTGTACCCAAAAGTGTGAAATATGTTCCATCAGGAAAAAATTTGCTTTTTAGGTAATTTCTTGACAAGACATAACCTTAATAGCTTGCATTTTTTCCTGTGCTACATATGATTTTGACAGAGAAAAATAGAGGACATTTCAGACACATTATGCATTTTGACATTAAGTAACAGGCAATTAACTAAAGTACATAATTGCATCTTAATGCAGCAAAGGAGAAAATAACAAAAAAGAGTGGGGAAAAGCATTATAAAACTGGGGGTTTGATGATAGTTAAAACAAAAAACAAAATAAAACAAAATCTAGGGGGAAAAAAAAAAAAAAAACAAAGAAAAAACCCTAGAGACACCGAAATCACTCATACCAGGCTAACACTGGAGGTAGATAAGATTCCCAAAGCCTGCGTTCCTTATTCAGCCAAAATGCCCACGATGTACTTGCAGATGGACTCACTAAATATACAGACACACACAGCGCCATACAGAAAATTACTAAGCTAAGAAAAATAACATTATTTCTAGCTGCTCTTCTTTGTACACAGCTTGTTCTGAGAATTTTTCTTACACGCTATGCTGTCATAGGTTTCCACAGCAAGGAAAAATGAGCTGTTTTGAAGAAAGAGCGCCTCATAATGCAAGTCAGCTTCGGAAAATGCGGTGCCCTGGGAGCCGGGGCGCAGAGCTAGGTTAGGTGTATGGGACAAAAGAGGGTAAATGGCACCAGTGCAGCTTGCACTGCTTCCAGTGAAGACTTCACAAATTCAGGTGAAATGTACCCAGGCAGTGCAGGGAGTAAAGTTCTGCATCTGCTTGCAAACAAGAGAAAAAAAATGCAAATTTGACCTGTTTTAGAAAAGGATTCTCCAGTGTGGTTAGCTCTGGCAGTGAAGTATTAGGTTCAGCCATACAAAATGTGTTTGTTCCCACATCAAGTCTCCTCAGCAATGGACAGACCACCCATCACCGACGAACAACAAGTAACACCTCAGTTGGCTGATGCACTCATCCCCAGGGATGATGATAAGAATAAATATGGAAATATTTTTTTAAGGTTAGTCTCTAATTATGGAATTGCATCTAGCTGCAGTTGGCAGAAGTATGTTTTTCATGTTCAAGTAATCAAGAGACTGGATGCTTTTCTTTGACATCTGGACTTGCTCAAAGTCATCAATAACCTTGTCACTTTGAAAGACAGTCTTCTGCAATCTGCTCCTCCGCTGGCGCACTGCTCGTCCTTATCTAATCTCGTAGCATGTGCAGAGAGACGACATCATTATACCGACCCTTCAGCAATGAATGCCAGCTCACTTCTGGTCAGCGAGTCTTTGTAAAACCAAAAGCTCTCTTGTAAGGGGTCTAGGATCTAAAAGAGCTCACAGACCAACTTCACAGCTTTCCCACAAAGATGCTTTTGTTAGGCGCACGACCTCGGGAAGGGCTTCCTGCAAGGCCTGCTGGAGCCGGCATTTGCCATGGTGTGACGTCTGCACAGAAGAAATCTTCTATTTAATTGTTCTCTCTGACTCTTTTCCCTTGGATCCTTTGAGGAAGAGTCATCTTTAATGAGGGTGAGGGGGATCTGGTAGAGACGGGTTTATTATAATTACTTCAACKCCAAATTTGGGATAGCAATTATGATAAGTCTTTCCTAAGTACACTAAAAGCAGAGAGCTAAAACAACAGAAGATGTGTCACACATCTTGCAAAACAGTGGATTTTAAAAGGAAAACAAAGTGGGTAAAGAGATGCAATTTCCTACCAACARGCTCTACTGCTATATCACAAATCCCCTTCAGGTGATCTGGATCAGCTYGGCAAACACCAGCCTTGGCTCAGCAGCTGCTGATGAGAATTCAGACGCCACAGAGAAGAATGGGACGAGAAATAATCTAAGAGCTGAAGGAAATATTGGTGTGCGCAGTACATCTGTGAGAGTACGCCAGTGGGAGTGATGGTGTTCACGGGGAAGGGGAGGGAGGAAAAGCGCTGCGATTACAGAAAACACCCACGGCCATTTTCTGGGGTCTTCAAAGAGAAATGCCGCTCAGCGGGCGAACGAGCGGGTGACACTCCATGAGCAGCGTGGAGAAAGATTAGCAGAGGGATAACAAAGATAAAACAGGGACGTGTCAGACAGGATTTCATGGAAGGCAGGAGTCCAGCAGGGCTGTGTCTCGTCTTCCAGATGTTAACTATTAAGCAGTGACGTGGTACTCGAAAAGGGATGTTTTCATGGATGCTACAGCTTCTTTCAGGACCCACTCCTACACCGCAGAATACCATACCTGATTCTGCTCACCAGCTGACTGCAGGTATGCAAAGGGAATATAGGAAGGGAAAGCAGAAAATTGAAAAAAAACCCATGGAAACACAAAGATTAAAAACACCGGAATAGTTCCCATTACGAGGGAYAGTGGAGGCAGCTCTAGGTCACGTTTCCAGCACAGGGAGCAGTTCAGGGATGCTGAATGTGCACGAGCACCACTTCTCGCCACGCTGTTGTTATTGTTAACAATAACCTAAACCACAGCATTTTCCACACAGAGAGGTCGGTAGCTTGCAAAGGACACGAGTGTCACCATGACCACTTTTCGGAGAGAGAAGCTGAGACAGTCTCCGAGCAGGGCAACAGCTCAGCTGAGGAGGTGTCTGTCCACCCAGGGCACTGCCACGGGCAACACCGCGAGCTGCAGAAGGGGCTTCACAGGGGCAGTGCTGAACTGTTTGCTTGAACATTTCAAACCCCTAAGTGTGCCCTGGGATCGTTCAGCCCTTTATTTTCTTAAAATGCTTCATGTGAAAATAAAAATTATAATAAAATATTACCCTGTACACGGCAGAATTTAATAAGGGCCACTGGGGTTTAGTGGGTGGTACGGGTTTCCTGAGAAATGTGACGCATACTCATGACACGGCAACTTCACTTCATGGCTTCTCCTGTCCTCTCACCACTAGCAGAACAGAGGCACAATGATTTGAGGTTACACAAGAAATCGGTAGTCCTAGCGAACACAGACCGGCCACTCCTTCCTTAGCGGGCATTTAAATGCATACATATCAATTCTTATCCTCTGTCTTCAAATCTCAATAAGCGAGAGCACTAATTTCAGGGGGGGCATATGTGTGCACRTGTGTCTAAGGCAATGGGGTAATCCTGTTCAGGCAGTTAAATTTCAAAATGAATAGCTAAAGCAATTTTTCAACGAACACTCAAGACTCTTACGCACCTGTATACAATAATAAATTATAACGATCAATTTTATTTTAAATAAAACCGTGAAACAATTGAAGTGAGTTCTCATCACTAGTGCACTCTCAGTTCTTTATTCAGCCTTAGGAGCAAATCTTCCTTTTGATCAGAATATTGTGACATAAAATAACACCTCTCAGCAAGATGTGCCACAAAGCTACCAAACTATTTTAAGCTATAAAATACACACTCCAGGAAAAAGTGTATATTCACAGGTACATTTTATTAGCAATGCAAGCAAGATGTTTTTATACTGAATTTCTAATGAACAGATTTTTCAGATAATTTTCCCTAGGTTACTAGGAATTGCACATAATGATGCAAAACCTGATCTTCTGGAAAGTTTCCAGAGCCGCGCTACACTCCATCATGGTGATTGCTATACTCAGCACGGTATTTATTGTCACATGAAATGCTTCATCACTATTAGGAAACATCTGAATGTTGCTAACTTGCTAAATCTGACAATTACAGACCTGTCCCCCATCACTTTTAACAGAAAATCTGACCATATCGACCTCATTGCTTTAAAAGGACTGGTACTCTGATGTCTTGAAAGGTGAGTCTGGATTTCTGTGCCTATTAGCATACTAGCATAATTAAATTGGTTCTGCCTTTAGGGTAGCCAATCAGACTGTGCAAATGTGGCTGCTCATGGAGTTGTTGAAATAATTTGCCACTCGAGAGTTATAGTAAAACRATTCAACCCTGCTTTGCTACAAAAGGAATTAACTCAGAAACATGAAGTCTATCAGTCTTCCAGCAAACACTCTACAGTCTGAGAAGACAATCTCCCCACGTTCGCCACTTACGCCGTCTGCAGCGGGGAGCCTACGCCGCACAACCCTGTTTATGTGAGCTGCCCATTTTTATAAGAAGCATCACTGGATTTGTGGAATTAGTTATGTGAACAGCAATTATGCAAGTAAGTGAAGCTGAGCCCAACAGTGCAGGCAGCGGCCAGTGCTCGTGACCGCACATGACCCCCCCATTTAAACGAAAGCACAGACACCACCGGGGAGGTGGTATCACACTTCGGTGGACRTTTTCTCTAGTTAGATATGCAGGAACAGCTGAATTGCAATCCCATTTTAAAGAAAGSGAGAGGTTTTCCTTAGCTGACCTTAACAATATAGACCTTTTCAGATTTTCCTTTTGAATGCCTGGCTTCAGGAGGAAGGTACTGGTGGGCCACCTTGGGCTAAAGYCATACAGCTTCGCTCTGCACGGTAAAATATGAAATATTTGCAATGATGCGCAGAAACAACCAGCTAACCCGCACGGTGAGGCACGGCCTGACAGACACGATGCGCTGGAGGGGACATGGGGTGGCGGAGGACGGGGCGTGCTGGGGGTGGCTGTCCCAGCCTGCCGGCTTCCCCCACGCTCCAGGAGCTCCAGCCCCAGCCGCGCGGGAGCTCCTGGCTCACGGTGCCACRGGACCTCCAGGAATGTACCCTTTGCTCCTGCTTCCACCCGAGAGATTACTGTTAACAGTAACAATGAATGAATTTGAGCAATAATAAAGTTTAAAAAGGAAGGTGATTATTTTCCATAGTTTGAAGGTAGCGCAGCAACCCAAAACAACAAAGACTTAGACTGGGYTTTTATCAAGCAGAGGCTGAACAATGGAGGAGTAGAGCACAAAGGTGGAGAAACGTTCTTTCCTGAAGGGTTAAGTCTAAAAAATGTCACGGATTTAGTTATTACTCTATTACAGAGCAAATCTGCAATAGCATAGGATGCACTGCCTTTCTCCTGTAATCATACATTTTGCTGAACATCCCTCACCTACTTTCATATTCAAATCAGATGAACATTAGGCACACTAATAAAATAATATTTGCAGAGCTTGAAAGAGCCTTGGTTCTTTAATAAAGGAAAATTAGCAGGCTGTGAAAAGGTAAACAATATTTTAAAACACTAAGTGTGAAAGACAAACAAATGATTTGTTCAAAAAAGTAAGGATCATTATTTCCCAGAAATGGCCGTTATTTTTACAGGAGCCGAGGGCAACCCCAGCACCACCCAACAGCAACGAGCGTCGGCACCTCTGGCAGGGCTGCAGGTTACTGAAACGTCCTCGGAGCTGCAGACACAGCCAGAGCTCTCCRCGAGCTGTCACCGCTCTCATGATGGCACCTACGAGGACAGAGCCACATTCTCCCTGTATTTATTCCTGTAGTTCACGACGTAATTTTATTCATATATTCTGTTACATAATACCAGTAAGACATGCCAGCCAATGAATTTTCATGGGATTATTACACTTCTCAGAAGCAGAGGAAGTCAATCAGACTTGTCCAATATCATCAACTCGAAACAAAGTAAAATAAAAAAAAAGCTATTGCCACCATAATTGTAACTTTTTACTTTCATCGAGAACCGCACAATCCCAGCCTTTTTATACCTCAAAATCCACTTTCTTTGATAGCCASTGTCACATGTTCAYAGCTATAAATATAAGAAAAAAAGAYTATGTATTTTGGGTATATGGAACTTTGACATTCAAAATTCTGATCTCTTTTTATTTTTTAATTTTATGAATTTCTTTCTGTAAAAATGGATTCCTTAGCTCCAAGTACCTAACTGCAAAGGAGAAGGAAGAGGGTTAGATAACAAAATTAGCGCAAAATTTTACAGGCATAATAATGCTGAAAGGCCAACGTAACTAAGAAATAGATGTTTATCAGTTTTGAGTAGAATACAGAACACTAAGAGGCACAAGGCAGTTGGAGATACACAACAAATAAATTTACTTTGTTGCTACTGCAACCACGTATTTGCTATTAAACATCTTATTACAGGACAAGCAAACACATTAACCTATTTAATAGCATTTTCACTACTCTAACWTTGAAGAATTTACCAACATTAACACAGATCAAAACTACTTGTTATTCAGTATTGATTGCAATTCTACAATAAAAGATTAGACCGTGTTTGAGATGACTTCTTCATGGTCAATGGGTGAGTGTGAGTGCCTATTATTCTCTCTTGAAAGGTTTTAGTATAATTGCCGTCCCCAAACATCACAGACCCTACGAGCCCATGAAGAGGAACAGCAGACCACGCAGGTTGTCTGACATAGCCGCAACCTACTGCTGTTGAAAACTAAATTTCTCATTTTACTCCACTCCTATGGGGACAGGAACGCAGAACGGGAATGTGTTGAAGACCAGATCGTCCATGTCTGCATGAATTCTGATGCTGACTGCGGTGGTCCTCAGCATCAACGAGACCCAGATCAGGGCAATTATGAGCATAYGCTAGGAGTACCTACGCTATACCGGGGTGTAGATCCTCCTCCGCAGTTACATGAATACAGAGGGAAACACAGAAATCATATTCTAAAGTGCAATGTTGAAAGTGTTACCTAGATAGATATGTGGAAGAAAAATAGCTTAYGAAGCTCTTGTGGCTTTGAAATAAAAAGGACAGTGGAAATGTAAGAAAACAGATTCTCAGTGGTGTAAATCAGCACAGTGCTCCCACCGCCGACGGAGTGGAGTGGGGTGGTGCTACTCGATAGTCAGCTGGGATCTGCTGAGCRTTCACAGCCAGGGTGTGTGTACATTAATACCCAAAACTTGTAAGAAACAAAACCTTTACAAACTCAACAAGGTAGAATATTAGCATTAGAAAAGCTATGCCCTTTATGATCATATGAAAATATGATGCAAATACTTGCCAGCATCTCATCTCTAATTTCTGGCATAATTATTCTGTGTTAGGAAAGATGCTAATTTGAATGTCCATTTAGAGCACTGATCAGATTGATGCCACTGTTGGAATTCAATTATTTTCTTAGGCTTCCAGCACTGCAACCTAAGGCAATGTGTGTGTCTAACACGACATCAACATTTTTTTATATGCCGAGATAATCAGGAGTGACAAGAAAGTGAATCTTTTTTAAAAAAGGACTACCTTAAAATGGTTCTGTTTGCTGAATATATTTTCCCAGGGACGTCTGAGAATCGTGCACCCCCCTGCCCCGGTTTCCCATCACCAAGACCAGTGTCTGCCTCCTTCATCAGGATGGCGACAACGAGCCCGTGTCCCTTGGCTCTGCAGCTGAGCACAGCTCGGTGAGAGCCGCTGCAAGCCAAAAAAMCACCCAGCTTTGCACCTTCACAGTAGCGAGACGTGGAGGGGGATCGTGAGATTTTAAACRTCATGAGAGATATAAGATTAATCAAGATTAATCGCCACCTGTCAATATAGAAGCTCACCCTAGACCATCCGAAACGAACTAACGGGAGGGAAAGGAAAGGCTAAAGGGAAATCCTGCAGTGGGGACGGAGAGGGCTGGCTGCGGTGGGGGGAGGGAGTTTACCCCCCCAGGCAGGGAGCGGGGTCCCTGCTCCCAACGGGATCCTGGAGGATGAGGAGCCCGGGGCGGGAGAGGGTCCTGCAGAGCTGGGCGAGGGCCGGGGGGAGGGCTGCCAGCGAGGGGGAGCACAGGGCAGAACCGCTCCTCCAAAGGCTGTGGGAAATCCCCCGGGTACGGGGGTACACAGGTACAGGTCCTGACTGTGCTTCGGACGGCAAATCTGAGCGGTGACGCCTYCAACCTTCTGCCCTGCGTGCGGAACGCGCTGCCGGTGAGAACCCCGACCATAACCATGCACCACGACCTGGTCTGTGACTCGGGAGCTCCATACTCCCTCAGTAAAACTGATACACAGAGGCAGTCTCAAATAGGATTTGGAGGTATTAATTGTGTTCTGTAGTTCGTACTTCCTTTGTTTTCCAACAACATCAATCAGCCTTTCCATCTCGGCGTAACTAATCTACAGGGAACACATACAGAGATTTTATGCACCCCTTMGACAAACTAAAGTTAAGTGTGTTGGTTTCCTATTTTCTCTGAACCTGAAATTCTGAATTAAAACCAGAATATTTTCATCTGGCCACAGAGTCTTCTGTATTTAAATTTATCTGTAAATTCTGGTATTTGTTTCTATACCCAACATGAGACTTGCACATCTTTTCTTTCTTTTCTACTTAATTTTCCACCTAAAGAATTCTGGTTGTCTGCACAGATTTGCCTTAGTGGGAGGTCTTTAGCTGGCCATTGGCAATACTACCAGATGCTGAAATTTTATAACTCTCATTTGAATGGTAATTGTGCTAAGTATTCTCAGCTTGCTCTTTTTTAACATCAGTTGTTAAAAACACATTAATAATGCAAATAGAGTCCTAGTAAGGACCTGACCAAACGTACAGGTATCGCAAACAGAGCAGAGCTTCCCATGAACATACCTACTTCAAAACTAGTCACTGCTCTTTCGGAAAAAAAGCAGACTTTTGAAGTAATCCTCTGAATAAATTCTTTGCTTGGAAAAGACACGAGCCTCCCCTTGCTGCATGACTGCTGACGGCTTTACCAAATGTACTTCAGCTTATGGTAATGGGAAGAATTAGCAAGGTCGGGGAGGCTGAGGCTTTTTTGTTGAGTCTCTGACAACTCCGGAAGCACGGATTAGGATACGAGGAGGAAAAAGAAATGTTGAGATAAGGTTGGAGGTTTTTCAGCGTCTTTTTAGTGTCGCTTGGAGAGGCAGCTGCTGCTTATTTTTGAGATACAAACTACAGTAACATTTTTAATTGTAAAATGGATAAAGACAATGAATTATAAATGCTTTTAAAGGAATATACTAATGAATGTAATGTATGAAATGAAATTTAATTAAAATTATAGCATCACAAGCCTTTAAGGATAAAGTGAATTAATTAAAAGGCTTTATAATGAATTAATATACTACATGAACTGGAATTGAAATAGATTTTAAAGGTATTTTAGATAGTTCCTGTATGGAAAAACAGCAACACATGTGACTGTAACTTTTTAATTGGTTTTGATCACTGCAAAAGAATAGTTGCTGGCTTCATTTTACTTGAACATAATTTTTTATTTGTGCATATTTATTCTCTTTTTCTAAAGCTAATGGAATAATAGAAATTAGGTAGCTATGCAAACAACTTGATTAGCTTAGGTGATCAAATTCATCTCCGCCAGGGTAAGTATGGCCCCTATAGATMCAGCATGCAGGAGTGTGTCTCCAGCTCTGCTGAAAATTTCTCAGTAACTAGAAGTGACCACCCCATAACCACTAATTCTTAACGAAGATCAGTGCACACGATCTCACTGCCTGCTCTCTGCTTTTACCTCATCTACGTTTTACAATCCCTTGCATTAGAGACCGTGCTCCCCAGGGAGCCCAAACCAACTTTGGGAAGAGCCCGCACAACACATCCACACAAGACCCACTCGGTTTTCCCACCCGTGCCTTGCCGACACCGACAACAGGAGGAGTCTGCAGGAAACCTCCGGGCTTTACCTGCTCCTTCCAGAAGCTTGAATGCCCTACACATTATCYTCATTTTTCCATTCAGTTACCTCATAGCTATTACTACAAGGATGTCAGTTATCATTTAATATTTGCAATGTGATAAAAAAGTGTGCAGTATCCATTCCAGTATGAATGGACACTACATCCCAACTACTTCTCTCTCCTGGTGCCTGTGCCAGCCAAACGCTTAGAGGTCAAGACAGAATTTTGTCAACACACCAAGACAGATTTTTTTTTGTTTGTTTGTTTTGTTTTGTTTAAGGCTAAAGACTATGTTCAAGAACTTTAAATCTTCCAGCTCATTATTAATATTTTTRCTCTATCTTAACTTCTCTTCAGTTAATTCATGTTTCTTCTTTCTTTTCAARTATACAGATAAGAGTACCATGGTAATACACAAAGTTATTAGGTATATTTGGATSGACTACTAAGCTAAGGTGGTATCACACTGATAAAAACATTCCTACGATCTCCTATCTAAAATGGGTATGTCGGCTTTTACCCAATCTGTCATTAGAATGGGCTGATATAACTTGACCTAAAAAGTACTCACTTGACGGAAAATATTTTTGAAAGATGAGTCTTTAAACTACCAAAATATATACAGATACAGTGACTGAAGTTTCAATACAGATTTTGAAGTCAGTTTTAATTAACGCTGGAAGAGTTCAGCTTAGGTTTCCTGTGTCACATGTCAGTCTTCAGAAAACGATGGATTTTTTTTCTAAAAGATGTGTTTTAGCTGAAAAAGAAATTGTGGACTGGATACAAAAACTATGCAGTGAGATTTTGTGGCGCATAAGATTAGATGACCATTAATGGTTTCTTCAAGGCTTAAAATCTATAAATCAATTCCATGACAATAGTTCATGGTACATTTCACGTGTCTCCACATTAGATGTCTAGTTTGGACCAGGCATGAACTCAAGAGGATCCCCTGTAGACAGCTCTTTATCACCTCTTGGTTCACACCACAGAGAGGTCATGGAGCACCTGAACCGGTTGCTTTCAGAAGAAACTAAGCTGGTGGACCAGGTGCTCGAGGRTGGCATGCACTGCACTCCACCAGCTCATGGGCAAGAGCACGTGGGACTGCACCACAGCCACCCAAAATACAGCAGCTGAAGGAAGTGCACTGTGGATAGCGGATCCCTTGGGCCAGCTGTTCTGCTCCCCAGCTCCTCTCCGACGTGCTCCAGTACTTGCTAAGGCAGCTATGGCCTTCAATAACCCTGGAGAGCCCCAAGAGCAGGAGCGCAGTGGGATGGCACAAGTTCTGAGAAACAGGCATGGGCAGGAGAGCAGCCCCAGGCACGACAAGGAGAAYGTGAGGGAGCATCCTAAAGCGTGCCAGAGAGCTACTGCAACTGATTGTTTCCGAAACCCAGCCTTAATGTTTGGCTGATATGTCAGTGATGAAAAATTCATTAACAAAGACTACAGCCTCTGACAGCTCTGGCCAGATCTACCATGTTCTCTTATTCCAACACACGCTTTAGGAATAGAAAGTTGTCGGATACGYGGATGATCAGTCTTTGTTATAGATTTTCATCTTCAGAAAATGTCTAYATGCAAATATTTCAGAATCTGTTGTTCTTCTTAAATTATGCTGCACTACAAAGAAATAAATACTTCATGTGGAGAGCCACAAGCCAATAGGAGTTGGGAATCCTGAAATCTCTAGGGAGATTAGTCCCTAATAGTCTTTAAGTGCAATTGCTGGAGACTGAAAACAATTTTAAAAGCCTTCTAAGGAGAAGCAATAATCTAAATGAAGTGATATCCAGCCGTAGTAGGACAACACCCTAGATAAGAAAGGGTATTTTAGCTTAGCCAAGTGAAATTTTGTTTTCTAGTGAAAAAATGAAWTGAGAGAAGTAGAGAAAATTAGAGAATGGACACGTAAAGCTTTTAAAACTTCCCAGGGTACCAACCATAACCATGTGAACTCTGTGGATAATAAGGGGCAAAAAAAATGCCTCCTGACACTCCATTTGAACRATGAAGTTTTCCAGACAAAGGCCAACAGCAGTAACTACAGAACCACAACCACAGATTTTAATCTACAGGTAATTTGCTATTTCCTTCAACAAAAAGGAAAGAAAATTTACCGCACTGAGATGATTTATGGTCAACCTGAGGAGGGTGGCAGCGGTGCTCCTCACGGGACATGAGGGAAGAGTGGCAGCTGGCTGCGGTGGTGGTCCTTGGAGAGGACGCTTTTGGGTGTCTTTCTCACATCACCCTCCCAGCCTGAGACCCCTGAGAAGCCCCCAGGACTGCAGCAGCCAGACACTGAAATACCTAGTGCTAGGAGGCAAACACTTGATAGACATCCTTCACAGGAAAAATATTTTGGCTGGTTTCAGTTTTATGTTCAAGTGTATGTATTTCTCATTTAAACATCCCTCAATAAATAAATAAACTGAAAAGAATCAGGAATAAGGCATCAGCTGCAGTCTAAAAATACTGCTACAATAGGCAAATACACCTAAGCCCCAGTAAAATGCCCGGGTTGGTTTCTGTGAAGGCAATAGCCCAAACTCCTCCTTGATCTTCAGCACGTACCAGAAGTGGCTTAGCGGCTGCAGTGATCAGATACATCACGAGTTCCGATTTTCATGTCCCGAGGCAACCAACAGCAGCAGCAGGTACCACGGCACTGCGTGACACGGGGCCAACGCCGCCACCGGCTCACTCGTACCTACCCTTTCCTTCCAGTTTTGTGTCTCTTGGGCATGTCTGGTTCTAGTTCACTTAACTGCATCTGTTGATTTTCCAACTCAAGCTTACATATAGAATATATTGCATTTTTTTTTTGTTTTGGTTGGGTTGGGGTTTTTTGCCATTTTAAYCAGTATTTCTTTCACTAATTGAAAATGTATATACTACAAATGTCTCTGAAACCAGTCGTATTTCTTATTACTAGAGCAGGCTCCAACTGCAATTGGTGCACCTGAAAGCTCTGGAATATTAAGGGAAACACCCAAGCTTGAGTTAATGATCTATTATCATCCATGGGTAGCCACTGTCAGAGATTACTCCAACACAGAAAAAATATATTTTCCTCTTTCAGTAAATTCGCGTATTAAACCTTAGTTATGAAAACAATTAAAATCAAATGGGCACTTCACATTCCAGACAGAATTACCCTGTGGAGATGTGCACAGGCTCACGAGGTTCACAGCACCACGCGCCCGCGTTTGCGGAGGGGCACGGAGCAGGGCAGCCGGGGAGCTTTTACCCGACGCTGYCTTCGCTGAGCTGTGCAGCTTCCAACCATATTTACTTAAGATTTTGGCAAAGGCGCTATCCTTGTCCTTAACAAGCTTAGCTAAGCTTTTGCAAGCCCATGGCAGGTTCTGCTTGTCTCACATAATCTGATGGGATGAAGTACTTTTGCCTGTACTGGAAAATAATTGCTCGCCTATCTTCTACAGCGCTTTTAAACCTTCCCCTGCGTGGCTGAAATAGCTTCTTCAGTTTGCTGGTCTAAATTCTGCAGGATAAATGTGTTCTCTGTCCTCCATCCTGCTTCCCAAGCTGATAAACAGGCTATTATGTTATGCTATATAGACTGTATGTAAACAGCTGAAAACAATATAAAAGACAATTTCACTATGACTTGATCTTACATTTAGAAGGGAAGAAGTTGCAATGTTTTTCTTCTCTGCAACAGCAAAGCAAAATAAAGTTATTCTGAAATGACCAGAAGTGCTTTTCTGGTCGTAAAAATATGCATTAAATGTGAAATGGCAATTCCATTAACACAGAAGAATGAGAGACGAAGAGCAAAATACCGTCCCTACCAAAGGTACGACGGCATTAGTTCCCACGAGCGYGGTAGCTGCGCGGGCAGCCGGCAGCAGGCAGGCAGGCGAGGCACGAGGCTCGCTTCTCTTCCCGGCGTTGACAGAGAAAATTCCCATGCGCTGCTGCATTTGCCTTTTAAGTCAAGGGGACTTTTTGAAAATGGTATTCTTCGCTTCCGTGTGCTTCTGCTGGCCTTTCAATCCTGGGTTAAACCCACCTACTTGGACTGTAAGCCACTTTAATGACTGAAGGGCAGGTTATGATACCTTTGTGCTGGGTGACACCTTCCCCATCTCCTGAGAGAGACCCCAACGCAGAAGAAGCTGCACGCTCCCCGGAGCGGGGCCAGGGCACCCTCTGCTGAAGCCCAGCCCTCCGATCATCAGCCTGCAAAGCCACACTCCTGCCCTCATCTGCGCTGGGTACTCGAGGCTTGCATTTCGTGAAAATACTGCCAAAGTTCAGCACATCTCCACGCACTGCTTAATTGTCTTGAGAAATGATACTAAACATCTAAAACCCTCAGTGACAATGGATATGCTATTTTTGTAACAACCCTCTGAATAATACYGCTCAGCCTTCATTATGGACCAAACAGTGCTTCAAAATGGCACTGGAATACAAAAAGTCTGTTGGTTTTGTTAATGGATTTACATTGTTTTTACACTAACATAAACAAGACGAGATTCAGGCTTTATCAGAATTTCCTGACAAATATATTTACCCCTATTGAAAAGAAAGCTCCTCTTCTTGTGAAAAAGGCACGCAAATGAAACCATGGTTACAGCAGTTGTCTTGTATGTTAAATAATGTAATACCGAATCATTTTAAATCTCTAATCTCATTAGGATCAAACTGTAGCAAAGGATTAAAATAGAGATTAGAAACAGTGCAGAAGGATACCCTGTCCCTCTGCAGGTATAAGRCAAGAAGATTTTACTCTATAATGACTAGCTTATAGAATGGGTTTTACGTTACTAATTATTTTTTACTGTATGAGCCTTAACAATCTCAACATCCTTTTGAAACTTCAGATTTCAAGGCAAAGAGCTGGAAAGGACCTGTATGCCTGCCATCTTCYCTCTGTACCCTCGTGAGAAGAAAGGATGGGAAGGAAAAGTTAGTTCTGAGTACTCCTGCCTTGTCCTGCCTCCTGTTCRCTCTCAGATTTTGCTGTCTGAGGTTTAACTCAATGAAAAGAACTATGAAAACCAGAAAATAAAAATAAGGGGGAAAGACAAAGTAGAGTAGTTTTTTTAGTGGTGCAGATGTCGGAAGTGTCTTGCAGACTCCAGCCATCAGCACTCACAGCGTAGTTGGGGCAGTCGTTTGCTGTATTTCATGATACTAGTTGGGTAACCAGATAAAAAGTTCAAGCTTTACACTAAGGTTAGCTGGTAGGATGTATTGGTAAATCCAAGCATTTCCACTAAAAACAGTTGCCCTTTCCAAAGTGCTCAGCAGTCTGTGCCCTCCCCAATGGTAGAAGCTGGATGCATTTGGATACAAAACACAATTAATTACCCTCTAACTTAGCCTCTAATCTTCACGAGGTAAGCCTAAGTATTGCTGCTTGTCTGGGAAGACTTAATGAGAGATCTGCATCATTTACAGTCAGTTTTAATAAACTTTTTATTTACAGTTACCTAGTTAGGAATAGGCGTCAATCCAGTTAACTCTTTGGTTACAGCAGCCCTCCAGAACTGGAGACACCTACGGTTGTGCTGTGGAACCGAGACGTGCTCCAGCTCGTGAAGGAATTAAAACACGGGACAAAGGGGGCTGTGCACAACCCTCACACCCGCCCCTCCAGAGCCACCCTCCCCGGGGCTCCCCTGCACCCCGCTCAAAGGACCGGGAGAGGGAGGGCAGGCGGGCACCGCGCACCCCGGGACGGAGGCAGGCCGCCCGTGCCCCGCTCCCCTTCGTATTCAAAGCACAAACAGGAATCCTAACGGTCTTCATGGTTTCTTTTAGGTTAGGTGGTTCTTTTAGATTGGCTGGAACATATGACTATGTAACAGATGACTAAGAGAAAACAGGTATAGGAACAAATCAGCTAAAAGGCAACCTTGAGTTAAAATAACGGATTATGTGGTTTCCTAAGATAACCATGTCCTTCTTGGTGASTCATTAAACTGATGAGAATTTTCAACCAAACCCACAATTATCATTATGCAGAAATTTCATCAAATTAAACAAGTAACCTAGTTTCAGAATACATAGAAATGTTGACATTTCTTGAAAAAGTAAAGGACGACTCTGAAATTCATCRTGCTGAAGTATTTTAACTGGGCATAGAGTCTCAGAGCCCATGCTTTGAGACTTCTGGCTTTCCACTCCATCTGTTAACCCTAGAAAATGGACAGGAGACTCTCCAAAGTACTTTTCACCTAAGCAGTGATGGGAAAGAAGAAAACCRCCAATTACTTCATTATGAATCTCATTACAATAATTTCAATATTTATCAGTCGTAAGAGGTATCTCTTACCTCTTAGCACTTACTGCCTAAGAGCCACATACTGACCCTGCCTGTGCATTAGGCACAATACACTGCATTTAAAGGGCTTTGGCAGAAATCCCATCATTTTAGGTGACCTGATCTTAATTTCTTTGTCATCAGAAAAGATTAATTTCTGTCAAAGATTTTGCATTACTCGTATTTCTTACAATAGATAGCTATTATTTTAYCTGTGTGGGTATATATATGTATGTATATATATGAACACAGACAGAATTTACTCTGTTAGCAAATAATCATTCTCATGATCTGTTTCTCTGTGATACAAGGCAGTATTTTCTAAAAAAAAAAAATGAGATAGTTTCACCTCCCTGCTGAAGAACTGCCTAACCGAAGGATTACGATCTCATCCCATTGCGGTGCGTTTCGGAGTGATCCTGTCCTCCTCTTCCCGAGGACGTAACCGGAGGGAGGCCACGGCTGCTGCAGCMGCGGGGCAGGGGCTGGCCGGGCTGGTGGGCTGCGGGGCTGCTCCCCACCTGCCCAGCACCCCTGSGCACCCCGACTCCTGGCACCCTCTGGTCCCCTCCAGCTGGTTTTCTCCCCCGATCTTTCCCTTTGAGCCTTTTCCCTCTCACAGCGGCTACCAGTTTCTTTTTTTCTTCCCTTAGGTCCTGTTTCATCTCTGATACCTGCAGGAAGTAAATCACCTGATAAACCCAGGAAAAGGGGTGGATTTGTACTGATAAACATGCAGGATTACATTTATCTAGAAAGAAGCGTACTGTTACATTGCACCCACTCTCACAGCTGAATCTGCTGCTTGCACTCGGCACACAGCGCCCGTGATGAGGAATTGTTTAGTTTCAGCCATCGAGCCGAGACCCACAACAAGGCAGCTCGCTGTGAAGCTGAGACAGTCGCGACCGACCATCACACAGTTTATCAATAATCCTCCTTACAGAAGGAAGCAAACCCAAAGACGCGCCGTCCCAACAGAGGAGGAGCGGTGCAGAGGAGTGGAGCTGACGGGGACCCCCCCGAGGGAGCGCAGCGCAGAGCCCACCGGCGCCGGACCCCCCTTCCCGTGCTGCTGCCTCGAGACATCGCCCCTGATATCACAGTCCCACTATTTTCCTTCCATACACATACTGAAAACACATTCTTCCGTTATCGATTTGAAACCCCACATAGTTGGAAGCATCACAAAGCATTACTCATAACTGGGTGTGAAATAATCTTTTGAGAGCAGGTGACGCAGCCATCCACCTTGTCACCTATACGCCCAGCGTACTTAATGCTAAAGCACCTTCGCTAGGTCCTCAGGGCCGTATGAGTTCCCTGTGTATAGCACAGCAAATCCACGTAACATTGGGGAAGGAAAGATTGCACACCTTTTGACCATACTTTGTGCTTTGGATGTTGCTTATCTCCGGTTACAGGACACATGACTAATCTAGTTATACGCCTAAATTCAGACAGCAAGAGTATTTCCAGCAGATCTGTACTCTGATGAAGAGGCCTGACCAGTTTATCTAGTAAGACAACRGAGCAGTGAAGACGCAGAAGTATGGAGATCAGGAGGTCCACCCATGCCCTCTGGCCGCGGTGGGGACATCCCCTGTGACCGCCGAGCTGGGAGGGGAAGGACATCTTCCAGCAGCAGGGCAAGCGCACCGCTGAGGGATGCCAGACCCAACAGTCTGGTCTAGACATACATGCTCAACAGCAACCAATTAAACATTCTGAAACTATATAGATAGTCCGGTAAAAGCCTGCAAACTTCATTGGGTGTATTATAGAAATACTTAAACACCAGCTTCTGAAGGAAATCAAATACGAAATTGCTGATTTGTTACCTGGTGCTTAAGTTGGCATCAGTATTAGGGGAAYGGAAGGTGGAGAACAAAATACAAATTTTTCAGACCGGCTCCAGCAGCACTCACTCAGACCATCACGCATGACTTCCATACTGGGCAAACAGGTGGGCGCTGGTGAAGCACCGAATGAGGAGACATACTGAAAACTGGGGCTTGTGGAGAAGAGAYGAGACGGCACGGCTTTTCCTCGGGGCAGTGCTGTCTCAGAGGGCCATCCCCCGGCCCGGCGGAGCTGACACCCACACCYCCCAACGAAGAGACAGGAGACGAGGGGTAGGAGAGCGGTTGCTTTTGGGCAGGAAGGGTACCGGTGCAGCCGCAGTGAGGTCTCTGCTGGGCAGGGCTCAACATTTTCCCAGGCTGAGGAGTGRTACAGAAGGAGAGGACAAAGTTCATCGGCGATGCACAACAGCCTGGAGCAATGTAAAGGCAATTCGGCTCCAGCCCAGCCTCGCAGCACGGAGCGCTGCTGCAACGGGCGGGAACTGCCGTTATGGATAAATGCAAGGTAACGCCAGGTTGAGCAAGCCAGCCCTAACGACACACACAAAGCAAAAGGTCACTAAATTAGACAGTGGTGCTCAGAAAACTTCCCTGGACAATGGAGTCTTTATGGGYACTTTTCAACATCAGCTTAGTGCTCAGGAGGGGAGAAGGAAAGCGAGGTACAGGCAGGAATTATACAGAAAGGCGCCAATGACAATGGAAAAGGTCATTACGGCAATGAAAATCCGTGGGAGAGCCACAGTTTGCATATCTGGCATCCTGTCTCCGAAAGGATTTAGAAGTCCTAGAAAAGGGATGAAAGGTGTGACTAGAATGGTTAACTAATAGGAAGAGGTCCTATGCAAAGGAAGATAACATTCAATTTGGGAAAGAGACAACGGTGTAGCAGAGGTATAGAAAATCATGTATGGCAGCAAAAGTGCAAAACGGCAAACAATTATTTGTTGTTTCTCAAAATTCAAGAACAAAGGGTTGTCAGAAAAGAGTTAGATAGTAGGTGCAAAACAAAGAAAAGAAAGTATTTTTTCACATAGTGTATAATTAAACTGTGGAACTCATTACCACAGGATGCTGTGGGAGCCAAACACATAAATGGATTTGAAAAGCAATTAGACAAATTAATGGAAGAAAAGTCCATCAAAGCCTATTAAACACAAAGACGTGGATACAAGTATTGACACAACATTCATCACCAGTCACGCAGCACTTCTATCCTACTACTTTTATCTTGAAAATGTCATTTCCAAGCCGCGGCGGYGAAGGCAGCACCTCCTCTGCAGCAGCAGCCCAACGCCGGCACGGCCGGGCACGGGCTCTTCTCCCCTCTCCGAGTTACTGCAGAGAGACCTTCCACTTGCTAATAGAGTGGGTTTTACCACAAAAGAAAATAAAACCTTCACTGAAGCACCAARGTACTTGTAAATTAATTACACATACTCATGAAGAATACTGGAAATACCAGCAGTGCTAGGCTTGGGAAATACCAATACTTGCAAAAAACCGAAAACCTTTGCTGACTGTTACTAACCTCAGATGAGCTTCCAAYAGTTCAGGTTTGCCAATTAGGAAAGTCTATACCAGTACCTAGAGGCTGGCAACAACATACATCTATCTTTATTATGTTGGGAAACAGAACCCGAGGGCTGCTTATTGATGTTTTTTTATGCGGTAACAATAGATGCTGTTTGCGTTTTCTTATTAAAGAAAGGAATTTCTGTATGGTATTGCAATAGGAAGATAGCGTTCAACTGGCGCTTTCAACAGCTTCACTGGCTTTGAGGAGGATGGCCCGCAGGCTGCTCCCCCGCAACCCGCTGCCGCCGCTCGTGCTCCCACCGGCGCCGGGCTGGTTCCGTCCCCCCGCTGCGCTGCCGGGAGGGAGCTCGGGGAGCCCTCTCCTGCTGAGGATAGAATATCACTTTGCAAAGTTTTAAACCTTTTCCTGGTTACACTGAGATACACCAACCTATTTAGTACAGACTGAACGTACTGCAAATTCTTATCATGCTGATACGTTTTTATTTAGGAAAAAAAATTACAGCTAGGGTTATTTTGCCGGATTTAAAAAAATCGTGCTGAACTGAAAAGTGTTTTTCTTGTAATTTAGAATCTAGACAGGAATAAAATGACAGCAAGTATCAGCCCTGGATTACTGACACTCTGTGTTATACCAAAGTGAGGAGAGCTGAATGCAAACTATTCTAAATGTACTCATTTTAAAACAAGATCTGCAAAGGAGTAGCACAGGGAAAGAAAAGTTACAGTTCCAGGAAATGCTACCTGCGTGAGTATTTTTTATTAAAACATATTGACTATTGGATACTTTTACCTTAATTTATACATGAAGATGAGGATATGAGGATATGACTCAGAGACATGTGCTAAGCTAAAAAATTAAGATGTGAAATCCAAAATATATGCTACTTGGCAAACCYACTGCTTGCGTAAACATATCACAACAGATATACTTTGACCCATTTATAAGTTACGATCATATTTCCAGTTTTGTAACTTGGAAAGCCGTAGGAGGAAAATGCCATAAGGTCTTCGGGGTTTATGAAAAAATACAAATGAAAAAAGAAGCCCAAGAACTTTATTCTCTAAGATTTATTGACAATTTCAAGTAAACAAAAGTTTGTATTTCTGATTAGGYTTTTTGTTGTCAAAATATTATGTCTGATTTTCTAAACAGTTACATTGATTTCATATATATATATAAATTAATAGTGTAAAGTAAAAATGACTTTGTCATAGATCTCGCACATAAAAAGTTTAGATAGTTTTTTTCTAACATCAATGTAATGCTGGTTAGAAATAAATAAAAAATGCTCCCACTAAATTCAGTGTATATGGGATTAYGCCACACTTCCCTAGTAAGGTAAAATACTTCCTAGGCTGAGAGTGAATCCATTTAATCATTTTGCTGGTCTTAAGTAATATCTATTCTACTAAAAAGGYACCTAAATATTGAGAATGTTGCCACCTCTGAATTGCATATATTATTGACATGAAAAATATACAAAGTAAAACCACAAACTGTGTAAGACCCAGATCAGAGTAACTTTATTATAATCTAGATAAACTCAGTTATAATCAATTGATTTGCAGAGAGGTTGCTAGAACAACCACAACTAGTATTTTTGAAACATTTAACAAATAATATACCAGCAAAAATTTCCAAAAAACCCCAAACAAATGTCCTATATGAAGGGTATTATTTGGATCTTCTGCATAGAAAAGATCAAAAAGCAAGTCTTTTTTTAAAAGAAAAGGTAAGAAGGATTATTTTAGATCTCACAGTGAGTAGAAAGGTGTTCTAGACAATACAGACCGAACCTTGGTACGAAAGCGTTCTGTATTGYTTTAACGTTACGCTATTCAGCCGTAGTGAAAGACTCGACTGACTGCGGACTTGTCTCCCCTCGCTTGAGGCACGAGCCCGCCGGGCGGGCTCAGCGCGGGGGTCTCCTCACACCTTACGGCAACCGCCGGAGCCGGAGCCGCGGCCGGCCGGCACCGCGGCGGAAGGCGCTGGCAGCGGAACTCCCCAAAATACCTCGGTGGTGCCTCCGACCGCGACCCCCCGCGCGCCGGGGGCGAAGGACGGCTCTGCGCTGGTGGGCGCCGGGGGACGAGCTGGCCGTGCCGCCCGCGGTTCTGCAGCAGGAGGTTCCTCGTGTTTATACTGGGGAAAACTGGGACCTGCTGCCAAACTAACCGGGGCCTGTAGCTGCAGACTGAAAGGCAGTTACGTGCACAAA
This sequence comes from Oceanodroma leucorhoa, assembly GCA_030449065.1. Taxonomy (NCBI): domain Eukaryota; kingdom Metazoa; phylum Chordata; class Aves; order Procellariiformes; genus Oceanodroma; species Oceanodroma leucorhoa. Next base: position 236,843 of record JASVER010000235.1, on the reverse strand, counting down.
GGGCTCGAGATCAAAGTCTCTACAAAGGCTAGCCCTGCACGCTGTTTTTTTAGAACGCTGTTCTCCATCTTCGGCCCATGATATGGTAAGAATTCACCTTTGTGTCTTTACRAAAGAGATATAAAACCTTATTGTGCAAAAGGGGAGCTCCCCAGCCCTCTGGACTGACCACTGCAGCCCTCCTGAATTCCATGCACTCCTCCAGAAAAACTGCTTTACTTAAGCATGAAGAAGCTGCTAAGTTTGCTCAAGGACCACTTTGAGAATCACAGCCCGAAGGTGAGYGTGAAAAGTACATGCAACATGAAAACTACGGTGCCTCTATCCATAGACCTTCAAAACTCTTCCCATCTTTGCTCTTCTAATTACTAAACAGCCTATGAACGTCTGTAGAAGAAAGAGGTCTGACAGAAAAAGAACACACACTGATTGCTAATGATGAAGCTAATGAACAGTGGTTTTTAATTCTTGGCTTCAACAGCCCATTTTCTTTTTTTTATGAATATGCAGACCAGCACAAGTTGTGTCATCTCCTGTTTTTAAGCAGAACTTCTGTGCATAATGCTTTAAAATTTTCTTCCTTGACATCTTTAGGCTAGTGCAATAATGAGTAATGCTGAACCCACTATAAAGTCCAGTTTTGCAGAATTTTAACTTCTGCTAAGAAAAGCGGGATGGATATGAGACAATTATAATTACATTTAGCATTCAAAATAGGTAAAATCCCGATTTGTGCAACCTGTGAAATGCCACCGTAGTGACTACTGCATTTCTGATGGAGGAAGAGCTGCATTAATTAAATTGAACTGGAGCCTTGTGGAGGTTTCCAATAACTTTTTAATTATAGCTTAATGCTGCTTTCTAGCCCTTGCAAAATTGAAATTTCTCTTATAGTGGCTGTATTTCATATTCAGTCTTTCTTTTTTTCCCAAGACACTCACAGAAAGCCGTGAAGTTGCAACCCATCAGCCGTGACTCAAGCGGCAAGAGTTTTGTGCGATACMACATTTTCCTGATTTCTTTCCAAAGTGCAGACCTGCTAAGAAAATGTTCTTGTAACCTATTACAGACATCTACATYTGTGTGCCCAAGCTGGGAGTCCAGTCCCTGCTCGTTAATCAATGGAAAAGGGCATTTTCTGGAGAGCCAAGACGTTTTCACAGGCTCCTGCCCTGCCTGAGGAGGAAGCTGCACTCAATTCATTTTCTTTGCCCTCTCCCTCGGGGCCAGAGGCWTACGGTTTTGGAGGCAGGTCCCAGGAGGCTGGAGGGCTGGGAAGAGTTGGGGAGGTCCAAACTGCTCGAATAAGCAACGGAGGGTGGGAGGAGGAGGATGCACCCTGTCCTGGGAAGTGGCGCTGGAAGAGTGCGTGGTCCCATACTGGGACTGGAGATGTCCCTCCTGATAGTGGGACTGGAGATGTCCCTCCTGATACTGGGGCTGGAGATGTCCCTCCTGGTAGTGGGACTGGAGATGTCCTTCCTGGTAGTGGGACTGGAGATGTCCCTCCTGATACTGGGACTGGAGATGTCCCTTCTCATACTGGGACTGGAGATGTCCTTCCCCACCTTCACCCCCTTTCTGGATTTTACTGAAGCAGTATGGCACGGCTACGTTCACTCTCACTCTCAAAAAGCAATAATTTAGAATTCCCATAGTGCATAGTATCTGCTCTCAGACTGAATGAATTAATCCTGATTATAATTACTATGAACATCAAATGAAATATTAATAAGCAGGCGTTTTCACGCGAGTTCATATTTCCACTTTCAGTCCAGCAAGAGTGCACAAAGAGTGACATTTACAGAAGACAATATACAATGTTCCATGGTAAAATTCTTGACGTGCAGAAACTTTTGCGGTCTAAAGGGTTGTACTGCCTGTAGTACATGCTCACAATAAGGCTTTACGAGATATAAAAGATGACATTTCATTTTTGTTCTCTGGAACATTTCTGTTTGAATGGAATTCTTTCCTAAAAAAATATCAAAAAAGAGGAGTTTAGAATGACATTTCTAGCACTGCAAAGCTTTGATTTCAAATGCACAAATTCCAGCATGTGAGCTTTACAGCCTGAGGACTTCGCATGTTGATGGCAGCTGACARTCTGATTTCCAGCCAGACCTGGAAGAGATGGGATAAATTATCACCGCCTTTGAAAATTATCTTTGTGCAATTTAATCTTTTTCTTTCAACTGGTCATACTGTTAGCGAGCAATTTGGTAGGGAGAAATTACCAAACAATTTTAAAAGACTGGCAAGTCTTTTCGGATTATTAGCAGAAGTTTCAGGAAGTCAAGAAAAGTTGAAATATTCCTCAGGTGCAGAAATGTAACACCTAAACCTGAACTCTCGTTCCAAGAAAGTCTCTGACCGAAATCACGTGAATTCTGTTCTGAAGCCACCGTGGCAGAAATGACAACAGCTTGGATGTATTCTGTGCTCCTAATACAAGCTAGCAATTTATATTTCCAATACTCCTGGCAGAATATTCAGCATCGTGCTGGGTTTARCAAGACTCAGCAACGCCGATGCGACGACCTGACCGAAGTCAGCTGAGATGCTTCTTCATGCAGGGGAGTGGGAGAAGCCTTGTAAAGCCTGCGATGATGGATTAGACAGCCATGATCTTTCATCTTCAAAAGACTCTGAAATTAAAGGTGTCTAAACCAGGACTAAGCTACAAGCACCACTTCAGCGTGGAGTCCGTAACGCGATCGTACCCCTCACGCGGTACGTGCCAGGCATTTTGTGAAACGAAACGGAATTACCCAGCCGCCCTGAGCACTTTCTCTTTCTCTCTGGCTGACGGTCTGAAGTAATTAGTCGATTGTCCGTGCATTTCTACATAACACAAGTAAACAGCTGTGATAAATAATTCCAATTATTAGCAAAAAAAAAAAAATATAAATAATTCTAATAAACAATACAGTGCAGCAGGGATGTACTTTCTGTGTTCATTAGCTTGGAACTAACAAAGCACCGGTTCGGGGAGGATTACACYGACAATCCTGCCCATTAATTGGCTGTTCCTCACCCCTGAGATCAAACACAAAGACTAATTTATTATTCTTTAACTAAAATATTATCCAAAATATCCAAAATGACGTACTGTAAAGTTGTTGACTGTARGAGCCGCTGGCATGCAGACACTGCAGTACGAGTGAGGCGTAAGCGTTGCACACAGCCACACACACACATTTTAATTCCCTATTTCCTGAGAACCAAGGAACACACTCTTATTTTTAACCTTTTGACTCTGCACATCGGACACTTAACTTTCTTGTCACGGCAGAGTAAAACACCTCGTGTGCCCTTCTCACATTGTGCAGCAGGGCAAGAGCGCAAAATTAATCATCTCATTTACAGCAAGTAATCGATAGTAATGAATAAATGCTAAGTGAGGAAGGATCATGAGGCGACTCAGMGCAGGTATGCTGTTCTTAGGACAGAAAACACCGAAATACAACCCAATAAACATTTTTATACAAAACAAAACAGCAGTGCGTGTGTGTGAACATAACACCTTTTCCACTATCAGTTATTTAAAAAAATAATTCCTACACAGAAAAACAACGTTTTGTATGGTCCAAAGCAAACCATTTCCAGTTTCAGCTGCTAAGCACATGCCCCCTGTTAAGTTTTGGTACTGCCCCAGTACTCTTAAGCAAAGGAAAGGTGGGGAATCCGGCCTCGTCACCCAGAGGAGAAGGAAAGAAAGCAGAAGTAGAGTCCTGCGCTTAGAATCATAGAATAGAATCATAGAATCATTAAGGTTGGAAAAGACCTCTAAGATCATCRWGTCCAACCATCAACCCAGCACCCATGCCCACTAAACCATGTCCCGAAGCACCTCATCCACACGTTTTTTGAACACCTCCAGGGATGGTGACTCCACCACTTCCCTGGGCAGCCTGTTCCAATGCCTGACWACCCTTTCAGTGAARAAATTTTTCCTAATATCCAATCTAAACCTCCCCTGGCGCAACTTGAGGCCATTTCCTCTCGTCCTATCACTTGTTACTTGGGAGAAGAGACCAACACCCSCCTCTCTACAGCCTCCTKTCAGGTAGTTGTAGAGAGCGATAAGGTCTCCCCTCAGCCTCCTCTTCTCCAGGCTAAACACCCCCAGCTCCCTCAGCCRCYCCCCATCAGACCTGTGCTCCAGACCCTTCACCAGCCTCGTCGCCCTTCTCTGGACACGCTCCAGCACCTCAATGTCCTTCTTGTAGGGAGGGGCCCAAAACTGAACACAGKATTYGAGGTGCGGCCTCACCAGTGCCGAGTACAGGGGCACGATCACCTCCCTGCTCCTGCTGGCCMCACTATTCCTGACACAGGCCAGGATGCCGTTGGCCTTCTTGGCCACCTGGGCACACTGCCGGCTCATGTTCAGCCGGCYGTCRACCAGCACCCCCAGGTCCTTTTCCRMCGGGCAGCTTTCCAGCCACTCTTCCCCAAGCCTGGAGCGTTGTCTGGGGTTGTCGTGACCGAAGTGCTTTCCTCGCCAGCTGCCGGAGAGGCTGCCCGTGCCCAGCAGCGGTGGGCTGGGGCTGGGTCCTGCCCCCGCTCCCAGCCCGGGTTCGCCGCCGCGGCACCAGCGAGCGCTGGCCAGTGACCAGGGTCCTCGTCAGCCGTCACCTTCGGTGGGCGATGCTGGCCTGAGCAGGAGAGGGGGCTTGCCGGTGAGTTAGACTCTCGTTGGCAGGCAGTGCCCAGGACAAACAAAAGCCTGACCCCCAACTGGGGACCGTGGGTGCCGAAACATCACTTTTCCAYCAAAAGCAATGGAAATGAATGAGCCTCTGATAATAAAGATGAAATAACTTCTTCCAAGGCAATTTAAATCTACAAACACCTGGTATTTACCCCAAGACTTCAGGTTCTCAAAAGTCTGGGTATGAGCTCAATTCTAAATTTGGAATTCCCACCTCCGGGTGCTGGGTCTGTCACCCGGCTGCGCCCGCGTCCCGACGTCCACTCGTCACGCTGACAGACGGAGCTGGTGCATCGACCAGGTGTTATCAGAGGATTTCAACCCTCTTCCACCCGTCACGGCCCCGGGGGCACGGGCCCAGAGGACGTGGGACTGACGGTGGCTGCCGCTGAACCCGGCTCAGAAGCACCCACCGCACTACAGAGGGGTGGGCACGCCACGGCGGAGCTGGACCTCAGCACCCCTTTGCAGGTACTTCACCGCTGAGGGTAGCAAGCAGGGCAAGGCGTTTGCCTAAATCTTTACGTCACCCAAAATACGCATGAAGTTGCACGGGAACGTGGCATTGAGGAGCCCGACTCATTTCTGCTGCTGGAGCCCACGATCCCAAAGGGACCCAAAATCAAACTTCCCACGAGGGTAATTTGCCCCGGCAGCAAAATGATGAAGAAGGAATCAAATCTAAGCTTGAGTGCGATCTTATGGTCAGTAATACATTATTTATGTTTTAAATTAGTTTCTAATGTATGTCATTAGCATAATTGCCCTGCGTTTGGGCCAGGTCTGAGCATGTTCTCTCACTGAAATTAAACAAAAGCAATCACACTAAATTTACACAGCTGTTAATGAATTGTACACTGATGTTTCCAGGATCGAGGGTATTGTAACAGTACAGTGCAGTGTTGAAGGAAATAACTGTGTTGGCCTGGACAGCCCCCATATAAACAGATGAAATTCTCACAAATTTGGTGAAGCTGGTTTCCTATTAAACCATTACACCTACTAGAGTTTGGGGGTTGTTTTCTCTTTGTCTGGTTTTTTTTTCCTGGAAAGAACAGTCATCAAATAATATCTAAAGCAAAAAATATCTAACCCCCTATTTTCCAACTAGCTTTTCTCTAAGCCTGCTTCCAGGGTCTCATACCCATACCTCTACCAGGACCTGGGCTACCATATTTTCACCACTTTTCTTTTAAACCTGGAATGCCAGCATCACGCAGATTTCTGCCCATCCGCCAACAACCCCTTTGTGTGTTTCCAACTTTGAGACTAAAGGCACGTTTGGTGTAAAATCAAATCAGCCATTTTCTTTTGCAAAGACTGGTGCAAGTTCATGGTGAACTTATTTTTTTCAGTCTGCCTTTCTCCTTTTTTRAGGATTATTTCCTAAATTGAGAGATACATGCCATTCGTTGTACCTCTTGAAGGTGAGAACGGCATTTCTAAAGGATTCATCTAAGAACATAAAAAATCTAAAAGTCTTGTGCCTTTGTAAGAAAGAAATTTCAGATATTTTTGAACCATCAGATCGATCTAAATGCAGTACAAAGACAAAAGAAAGGACTTAGACACACTTTAAGAATAAGGGTAKAAAAGATTAATTTGTTAAACCTCTGCCAGCTCTCATGAAGGGCTGACACGGAGTGATCTCCGCTCCAGAACCSAGTAACCCGCACCAAAGGCGGTCACGGTTGCGACTGCCAGGCTCCTTGGTCCGGGCACTCCGGTCACTGAGGCGGTTGTGCGCCCTGAGAAGATAACTGTAATGCTTAATTATGAATTCCAGAAGGAGCAGCTACGATGAATCCAAACTTGGCTCTCCATTAACCAGACTTGCACAGGTTTTTTGTTGGTTTAGTGTAATACAGAAGACATGTTTTCAGTCAACCGTAATTAATTTAAAAATAAGTAGTTTGAAACACTTAGTGYAGTATTTGACCACCTTTAACACTGAAGGAAAGCCATTTAGCTAACTATACTAAAAACCTGTCTGGCAAAATAAATGTGATTTTTCATATTGCTTTAGATTAAATCTTTAATTCCTCAGTGTGATTTAATCTGAAATACTAAATTTCAGTCACTATGTGGCTAACTAGGCAAATATTTCAAACCAGAGAATGTATTCCACAATGATTCTGTGRTTATGAATGATCCATGAGCAAGCTGTAATGTTTAAAAACTTGCAATCTATTCAGCTCTTTGGCACGGTGATTTAAACCCATTGATTGCAGATGAACCTCTCCACGTGAGCATGTAAGACGTTATTCACCAGTCATATATATTTCACCAAAACTGCATCGGGTTTTATTTGATCAGAATTGGATGGCCTAATCCAAACACACCTTGTGAAATATCTATGGAAACCATGTTATGACTTATGGAAGTCTATTTTTGCACTTATCTTTTTCTTTCGGTATAGAAACAACAACAAAAAATACTGACCGTGTTTTGGTCACGCTCCCAAACATTCACTTCTCCAGAAAAGCAGAGCAAGACTGAATCCACACCCAGCCTTTCCAGTCCCAGTAACCACCCCTGCCCTAACTGGTGCCTGAAATTCGGGCTGCCGCAAACCCCCCAGCCCGTGGCCACGGCTGCCCCGGCCCCGGCTCTGCTCCCGGGGCTGCTCCAGACGCTGCCCCAGGCTCTGCCCGTCCGGCGGCCGCTGCCTCCGGGTCGCTGCTGCTGCCTCCGGGTCGCTGCTGCCCCCGTCCCACCGCCACCGGCTTCTGACGTCGCAGGCGCCTCTCGCTCCACATCGCGAATCCAGCCCTCCTCTCTAGTCCGCGACAGAGTTTGATGGCTGGTGGCGAAGCTCAGGGGGGAGAGACGTCAGCGGAGGACGGCCATCTCCTCCGCGCGCAGAGCCGGGCGGCCGCGCTCCTCCAAGGCTCACGAGCAGCCACGATGGGACCCTGTACCCGTGCCGCAGCAAGACATGACGGATGGCGCGGTCGTGGTCTCCGTGGCAGGGCACGGACCCAAACCGACCAACATTAATTTCACTGGGAACTAAAACATCCCTCACCGCAGCCCTTTGTCTGCATCTCGGAATTCTGCGCCCTCTCCCCATCAATCTACGTCTGGGTCCATCACGTCCAGCGCTCTGTGCTGGCATTACAAAAACGCCATCCGCAGCAGGTGGTGTTACAGACCTTCCAGCACCCGCCTTTTATTTCATGGCTGTCCTCCTCCAAACGAATTGGATACTTCACTCCTTTTTAAGGACGCCGCTTGGCTTGCTTCCAGAACTTTTAAAAATTTTACCAGAGACTTTCAATACGAGATGAACTGCTTTTTTATTATAAAAACTGTCAAATGTTTGAATTGCCACTCTGCATCCTATCATTTATCATTTCCTCAAATCTATACCAATCACTAAGCTTGCAATACTGCTGTCATGTTCATGTTTCTCCTACATAACAACTTTATCCTATAACAACTTCTCTTTSTAATGGAATAATTTAAAAGAAAAATTCCAGTAATACACATTCCTCATTACTTACAAATAAGCAACTTGCCAAAACGGTCCCAAACAGACACTCCAGTAATTTCAATTCACTGGCTAAATATAATTAGTAACTTCACATCTTTTCCAGAAGACATTGGCATCACTGTACAATTCATTATGGGGACCAAAGACAATCTGTCTTATAAATCCAATATCAGTAAATGCATCAGAAGAACAGTAATTACCAGCAATTGGTGCAAGGTTAGCAGAGCATCTCAGACTGCTGAAGCATTCTGATGTATTAATGGGTTAGGGCTTGCCACACTTCTGTAGCAACAGAAACATTATTGCTCTAAGAAGCATCTTCATTCGGGTGCTTCGTGTTCAGATGAAAAACCAAACTTTTCTCTGCTTTAAGGTTTTGCACCTGTTTGGGTTTTTTTTAAATGCCATGAAAATTGGCAGCAACATAAAGCGATAGTACTTAAATTGTTCCTTAATAGAAGTGAAATGAGAATTAGAACAAAAATAACACACATATTGTGTTTGCAGATGAGAGAACAAACAAACTGTACACATTTCTAAGCTGATATTTGAATGTTCTTATTTTTCCAGCGGCAGTTTAATACCAATACCAAAAAAAAAGCAACAATAGAGGAAGCAAGTTTTGGTTTAATAGAAAACAGATTAAGAAGACCAATGGTAAAACAGAAAAAGAAAATACCCTCAGAATGAAGTCTTCAGTGCTTGGGTGACCTTGGATGTAATCCACCTCCAAGATATAAAAACCAAAAACAATGTACAGAGGTAGTGTATCAATCTTTTTTTATTACAAAACAAACTATGAAAAGCTATGGGAGGTGGATCAAAAATGGCTGAAGAATCTGCAAGACGCTGATATGCATAGAGAACCGTGACACTGGCCAAGAGGACGGGATGTAATTATTGTTTACAATCCCAGGTCCAAGTAATATTGCAGTGGAAGATAAATCAAAGCCTGACATTCAGAGCAAAATATCAGTGACCTTGACAGGGACAGTCTCTTTACCGGCCTGAGTTACAGCCGCAGCAATTAGACTCTGCACTTTCTTGAAGAGACGCCTGCCTTTTTTACCTGCCAACGTCCTGCTGTATTTTATGGGGATCCCTTATTTCTATCCTGTGTGTTTTTGAAACTTATTGTGCTACTCTTACCTCTATTAGTCATAACAGTTACACTATTACTGTTTTCTTTCTTTAAAAAGCCCATACTTGCTGATGAAAAGCTTAGAAATTAATTGAAAATTTCAAAGAAAAAATTAAAATTGCTGAGGTTAATGGAGTCCAACCAAAGGCAATCATGGGACAATCTATTTTTAGATATGCCTGTGACCCCTTCTTAACTTATACATCAGATTTCAAACAAAATYTTAGCATTTTGGGTGAGATTTGCCTTTCTCCACAACCTGACATCACACAAGAGTACATTACAATAAATAGTAAAATTAGAAGCAGTGTTTCTTTTTAACTTCATTAATACATAAACCCTCCTCTACTATCAGAGTTCCTCGTAACATTGGACCACTATCTCGCGTTCCCTTCCTCCAGCCTAGTCTATACGAAGGGCACAGAGGGGCCCGGCAGAKGGGGAGCCCCGCGGACTGCCCGTGCTGCAGCTCGCCGTCCTCGCTTGGCGAGAGAGGGAAGGTACGCGGATAAAAGGAGAAGGATTTTTACCTATGTTAAGAATAAGGGTGTTAAATATCGGCTTCTCACAACTACATCAGCTTCCGTGAAGGGATGACTTACAGCGATCCCTCCTCCAAAAAGCCGTGGTCTCGTCACATCCCGTGCTACCCCTGCCCTCGTCGGCGCACGGAGCAGGTGACGAGCAGTGCGAGATGCTGCCTTGTTCCTGCTCCTGTAGCATCGTTACGGACGTAACGTTCTGTTCTCCAACAGGCTCTACCAAACACGACGCTCTCAAGCAGGGTAACCTAAGGTTAAGCTTATCTCAAGTACTTTTCTCACCACCACAGACTACTTTTAATATGAATTTTCTTGTTTTCCTGTCATAAACATTTGTGAAATAACACTTATTCTTGGGATAGCATCTTCAGCAGCGGGCCATCGTTTCTCTCCCGATMGCTACCATTACCAGTTATAAACAAAGCCAAGTCCATTCATCAGTAAATATCCAAAACAAGGTAGCTCAGCTCAAATAATTTTTGATGAAAGCTAGAGAGGATTACAAGGACCAGCAGACCAGGCATATGGCAATTTAGCAAAATTGACGGTCTTCCAAACTGTTACTCATATGTGTCTTYATTGGTAACGGTTTTATCCAGACTTGTTTGGTACTTTGAAAAAAAATATTTTAAAAAATGGACAATCAATAAACCACCAACATTCACTACTAAAAAATCCCTTGTTCAATAGTTAATTAGTTCCAAATATTAAAATATTTAGCCATGCCTAATGACTGAATATCAGGTATTTTGAAGCTTGGTTCACAGCTTCATACAGCTATACAGAAACTTCAGACAGGTAAGTTTACAGGCTAAAATCAGTATCTAAATAATAATGTAAAGCTATAGAGACAGACTATATAAATTACAGAGGAAAAAATAGATAAATAGAAATTAAGATGAGATACAAGTATCTTCCCTTTGGCTGTCATTTAACTGAGTTTATGTTTATTCCTCCATTATTTTCTGCCTTCTGATTCACTGCCCTTCACTTGCTCTAGCTTTCTGAATTACACCCACCAAACTGACCCCTCTTCTCCCATTCCACACTTGCCGCTGGGCAGGAAAGGAGGCCGTACGTGTTCACACAAAGCCCAAAATTACGTTAAGCAAGCGTGGGAGCACCAATAAGACAAGTTTGGAAGATGTTCCTGGTTTCCCCTTGCAAACCAGGGTGCGGTTTGGTTTGAGAGTCATTTCTACTGCCTGTGAAGACAGGTCCAGCCTAGTTCTGCTGTTATTTTGTTATGAATGAGAGGGAAAGCTCCTACTGATTTTTTGTATACACGAATTACAGTATGTGCACAGACCATAAGAGAAGTCCAAGTCTATATGACAGTCCAAGTCCTCATCACAAAAAAGGCCAATAAGTTACTCTGGAATCAAGGCTTTAATTTCTGCCCAGGCAGACCACGGGCAGATGTGTCTGGAGCTGCTGGAAGCCACCGGCCAGCTGCAGTGGGCTGACGATGGGCCAGCACACGCCCGCGCGGCTCAAGCATCACCCCGCTCCCAGGAAAAGGAACTCAAAAGAACCCGGAGGAAAGCAAAAATGAATAGAAACCTGACCGGTGAGAAACAATTGAAAGAATTGGTTGTTTTGTCAAAGGGAATGCTATTTAGACACTTGGTTTTTGATTTTCATTAATGACCTGGAGAAAGGAGACTRAGAAAATAATGAATATTCACAGAATGGAAAGTGTTCTGGAGCTGTCCCACGCACAGAAAAGGGATTAAATTCTCTGTATATTCTCCAGCTCGGTGCATTGACATTTACAGCAAAACCTTYTGCGTACAGGCCTCCGAGTATCCTGGATCCACTTAAAGAAAAAAGTAGGCTGGAAATACAATTTCTGTGTATATTTATATATATGCATATAAACACRTTTGTACAAACACACACAATTTCTGTAACCTATTGCTGGAAGTTTATAATCAAATCCTTTTATGAAAACCTTATGAGAAAATATGTAATTTAGATTGACTGTAGTTATAAACCCCCTTTCCAACTCTCCTCRTCATTGGCTCCTGACATTGAACTCACTGGCCTCCAACGATCGATTTGTCCGAAGACCTTTAAGAAACTGACATTTTATCAAATATTTAATCTTTTTTTTTTTGTCTCCTGTAAGAATAATTGTTTTAACATTTTATGTAAAGTCTTTTGTTGTGGACTAGGCTTTTGCTAGATATTTTCTGAAGATGGGATAAGATTTGGCATTTGAGGTAATTCTTTGTTCAGTAGTCTACATTCTTCTTCCAGCACAAGGCAGATCTTTCTCCAATTTGTATATTTAATTAAAGCTTTTCAAATYATTATTACTCAACTGTTGCCAGTGCAATTCTGTTTGCTTTCAGGTTTCATGAGGATTCAAATCATTCATTCCTTCTTTCTCCCATGTCCAAATATATATAGCTCTTTATTAGCTTCTTTGGATGCAATAGGATCTGTCAAAGAGTACCAGGTTACTCTGCAGTATAGTGATTCATGTTCCTTTGCACATAAATAATGAGCAAAAGCAGCCAATGACTTGATACGACATGCCAGGAGAAGTTATCTGAAGGACTTCACAACTTGACCTCGTATTATAAAGGCTGTGACTATCTTCAACAATGCTTTCAAAAGTGAAGTAGCTGAGAGAGGAAGAGTCCCCATGACACTGCAATTATGCAAAGGTGACATACAAATAAAACCCCTAGGCAAAAAGAGCTGCCTTTTCATATTAAGATTGAAATAATTCGCAGATCAGGACTAAGTTTTTGTGAGAACTGTCATATCAATTAGATGTTTTAAGRAAACTGAAGCCATAGAGAATGTATTGAGCATAATAAACTGACATTATGATATGCAACCAGCAGACATTAAAAAAATGACAACTGACTCCAAAAAGTCCGGAAAGATATTTAAATCAGTAATGCTGAAATGAATAAATTAAATGAGCAATTACTAGCACGTTTGACAAAGCATGATATAACAATGCATTAAGCATATATTAGCTCAGCCTTTACTCACTGATCTTTTCTTTTAATTAGTGAATTTAATTGACTGGAAGGGAGATTTACTTTTTACAAGTCAAGGAGGAAAACCATTTTATATTTGGGAAAGGAGAAGCAAAGAGAGTATACAATGGAAAACAACAGGGTGGAGCCACTATCGGYCTGTATCTGGTGCCAAAACCTGAGAAGATGTAGGAGGGTCATTAGCGATTGTAATTTTCACAAAGAAAAATTTATCAAAATTAAAACGGGTAAGACATGCAGAATAAGGGGAATTCTAGCAAAATTGTATGGATTCATAAAGAATTTTTCARATCTTGGAAACAGTTCTTCAGATAAGAAGAGCACCCTTGTATATCTGCCAGAGTCCCGAGCATCCCTGCAGCCGGCGTGCCCAGCCCCTGGCAACGCCTGGTGAGCTGGTGAGCTCCAGGGACACGGAGCTCTGAGAGGAACCTCCTGGTCTTCAGGCTGTTTTTCCAGAATCACCGGGAACTGAGGCTGTTACTCTTTTCTGAGCCTGGATACAATCCACTGCCTTAATACCATCCTTGGACACCAGCCTTGCCACCACCCGCCRGGATATAGCTGTCCGCATCTCGCGCGGCGAGGAGCCGGCCGGACGCAGGGGATGCCGGGCGCCGCGGAGTGCCTCCCGCCCGGAGAATGTGCGAGCGCTGGGAGCAGGAGCAACCTCGTTACCGCTGCATGGGAAATAAAATCAGCCCACGCTGAGCTCTGCTTCCAGCACCTGGGCTAGACCAGCTTCGGCTAAGGGGAACGTACGTACCGTACTCTTCCCTAAAGACAACCTGCACACAGGGATGTTGGGAAGCATTCCTTTTTGCTTAAACAGGCTCAGATTATTTCTTTTTAAAAGCTATRTCTTATATAAATTCATAAATATGCGTGTGGTTATATACACTATCCTATGTATATATTTGTATGTGCATGTACATATTATTCCAAGAAAGTATCAATAATATTAAGTCAGAAAAGAAGAGCAAACTATCTAAAATGGAAGATTTATTTTGCTACTTTGCACATAATATTTACGAAGAATGAACAGTAACTATTGCCTTTTTCTTTTGTTTYAGCTTTGTTTTCAATTGTATTTTAAATAACAACTGTTTGTAATTTTCTCTATTTTCCATACCTGGGGAATAAAATATACRCTTAAACTATTTAAAATGAGAAAAWGTCAGATGGAGATCGGTCCTGGAGTTTCTCGTAGTAAATTATATTTAAATGGCTCATGGCTTTGCTAATAGTAGACTGGAGGCAGTGTAAGGACCAACACCACTTGAAAGAATGAAATCCACTAGCTAGAAATTAATGGAAAAAAAGTAATACTTATTAGAAAGGCTATGAAAAAACRAAGATTGTTTGTCATAGGAGAAAAATGCATCTTTTCTATACTAACAGGTCTGAAGACTTTCATGYCACATTTTTTCAAATGTTGTGCTCTATCACAGTAAAAAGCAGAAACGTTCTCAGCCACGCAAACTCAATTCCAGCAAGCAGCGATGCAAATACATCCAATGTGAAAATTTCACTATGCAGTTSTTTAGAAGGCTCTACTGATGGGACATGTTCCGATGGGCACTCGGGAAGCATCCCCTTATATACTTATTTAATATATGCTCACATTGGCTCTTGTTTATCTTTTGTTTCCACCAAACATGAAATAATAGGACCAAAAAATATACTCTAAATCCTGGAGGTGAAATTTTTAGAAAGTATATGTCAGAAGGAACGATCACTGACTCCTCCCTGCAGCTTCTGGAAACAAAAGAGGAAAAAGGGAATGGGGGATTCAGTGGAGGGGCCAGGACAGAAACTGGGGAAGAAGGACAGAAATAGCCTGGAGCGTGGCGGAGGGAGAAAAAACAAGTTCCCTCTTTGCGTCCCGCACCTCACCGCGTCTGCGTCTGCCCAGGCAGGTGAGGGATATCCCCAGTTTTGCTTGGCTCACAGGATGGGTGGCAGAAGAGCAGAGAATGGGGATGCCAAAATCTACTTCCTSCCAATACGCGTTGCCCTTCAAACATATCGCTGAAGAAATAGTCAATACCTCAGTGACTTACATACTGCAGTGAAATGGAACTGTGCGAATATCTGTGGAATGCATAGAACCTTCATGAAATCTGGGTTGAGTTTCCTTATTTGTTTTTATCCGAGGCTTTTTTTTTTCCTCCCTGTGGCTGCACAGACTTACAAACCACCGTGGCACTAGGACGGAGAAAAGCAGTCGGCAGGAGTGCGAATTCCYGGCTTGCAAAAAGCCCCACAGAATCCACAGCCCCCCAGATCAAGCCTATCAGTGTGAACACAGCCTGATAGAAGACACTGCACAGACAAAGCCGAGAAGATTTTCATTAAGCTCCATTTCTTGGAGGCATGCTTACTTTCATCCATGAATTTACCACCACAAAAAGCCAGCAGCTGGAGATAAGCTTCTCCTAAGCTGAGCGTAGTTTGGTACCACAGAACTGTATCCCATGACTCCAGCAAATACCCAATGTAACGTGGCTATAACACTGCTAATAATTCATGTATTCTTGTTGCATAAACTTGGTTATTTGCGGAGTGGCTTGAGKTTTTTTTATAAGGAGGAAGAGATGGTAGAACTCCATATGCAGGTCTGAGTTGTGCACAGGAAGAAATACAGCTCAGGAAATATTCGGAAGAAGAAGTCCTCACCATTTTACAGGCAGACAATATCCACATGTAGCTACAGTTTTTACAGGGCAGCTGGAAGCGTATTTCATCATTGGCCTTTGATGAGCGAGAAAATAATATCCCCTATCTTTATTTAGAATAACTGGCTAAACGACTCTTGTCAAAAGCCCAGACTTTTTAAAGGGTGGCTGACAAAGRAACTTTGTGAAGCAAGAGCAGACACCTGTGTGTCCGACTTGCTTTGTGCACAGACAGGTATATCACTAACTAGCCAAACAACAACTTATCAAGCATTTTAATAATCCCATTAGCTGGGCAGCTCCTTAGCATCACACCAGAGGGTCTACAATAACAAGCTTATATAAAAGCTCTAGTTATATTAAATATTAAAATACTGTTAAATATTAAAACAAAACTTCTAAAAGATAAAAGCAAAGCAAAAGTCACAACCCATTCTGTTACGTTACTTAATTCTGTCTCAAAGCACTTTGTAACAGGAATGGCCTAGGCTCTTATGAAAAACCAAAGGATAATAACTGGCACTTAATTACAGCGTTAACCATCGACTTCCTGTTGACTGGGGAGGAGACAGGACCCAATAGTTTTCATTTGCTCGACCAATTCATCTTCCTTTTCTCTGTTCTGCTGACTATAACATGCTCAGGACAAACGAGAAGGGACACCAAAGAGAGCAACTCCTTTGAAATTCTGCCGCTAACCTGCTCCTATGGAGTGACATTGTTTTCCCTTTCAGGGAAAAAAGCATCCTTTTATTTCTGTATGCTTAGTGAGAGTGATCAAACTACTAAATGAGGGTGCAAGACAAAGGAGGTTAAAGCCTACGAAGCCTTCGCCCAAAATGAAGGCTGTACATTCAACGGCAAGAAGTCCACAGGTCACATAGGAGAGCTTTTAGGGGATTTTTGCATTCCTACGTGCCTCTCACGGCAGCCGTGAGCACCYCGCAGCTGACAGACTGCTCTTCACGAGAAGCACCAGGCGGGTCTCTGCGGGTTTTAATGGCATAGGGAATGGAAAGGGGGAGGGAGAGAGAAAGGAGAGGCAGAGGCAGACAAAAGACAGGAGAAGCACCCGGCTGCCAGTTAACAACTAGCTGAAGGTATGAGGAACAGAAATGCCGCTCTTTCCAGCAGAAGACAATAAGCCTCCATTTGGAAGAGCTGGACACAAAAAGGGAGAGCTGAAAGCATGCAAGAACCGATGCTGGGGGTCTCTAAACCTCAGAATAATTTGAGAAAGTGTCCAAGCAAAAATACGTATTATCATCACTTACAACAGCAATTAGGAATTGATTCATTATGCCTTTTTTTTTGTATTAATGTGTTAAGATGTGTCTCTTTCCCAATAGCTGTTATTTTTCMAAGCATGCTCTCAGCCAAACACCCCAAAGGTTCCCCTGCCACTGTGGTTCGGGGGAACCAACGTATGCAAACCTGTAAGAGAATGAAGAGTGCGACGCCAGATCAGAACCCGCGTCCCCCTCGGTTTAGCAGAGCAGGCGGGATCACACCAGAAGAGCTTCCAGGCAGACCTCGAGCCGGGGAGAAGGTGGCTCTCCCCGGGACACCGCGCCGGCCACGGACCTCACCCCCCTGGCCGAGCCCCGGGCCAGCAGTGAGCTTTTTAATTACAAACGCTACGCTCCAAAATTGGACAAATAAAAAATCGGATAAATACACCTAATTGGTTTTGTGTTTGTTTGTACAAAGACAGGGAAAAAGCACATTTGAAAGATGGTAAGAATAAAAAGTAAACAGGATCTACAGTACCTCTCAGAATAATTGTACCTTTCTTCATCTCCCGGGGTAACCATGGYAAATAACTGCTCTGTGCTCAGCACAGCAATGCGCTCGCATTAGTCATTCTTGATGCCGAATTACCYTTTCACAAACAACCGGTCTGCGAACAATTAAACTATCATAAAAAYGGGATTTTTCTCCTCAGAAAGCTTTGGGGTATGGCACGTTGATGACATTTTTCAAATTTTCGCAGGAAACCTCTCTTTGCTTGTGCAGCGAATACCAGTGGTCACCACTACTCACACAAAATTATATTTTATTAAAATTACATCCAAYAACAGAAGGAAAAACAATGCCAGGTACAAGGTGGGCTGACCTCTTCAGCGAGGGCGGGTGAAGCGGGGACAGCAGGTGGGGTCGGTGGACACGGGAAGACRCCATCCACCCGCACGGTCCTCCCCAAAACTGCTCCCCTGCGTTTAAAAACGAACTCTCCCAGACACAGGACTTTCCTCCTTCGTTGCAAGGAAAAGAAAGGAATCTGGTGAAATCAGATCCTGAGAAACTTACTTAACACAGGGGCTCAGGAGCCCGCTCTTCACGGTGCCTTCTGTTATCGAATTAAAACATAGTTAGAAAATCCTCACCCCCTGGTATTTTTTTAAAATGCTCCCAACAAACCAGACAGAAATCAGACACTTTTTGACAAGCYGGGTAAAACCCTCCTGCGCCCGGTGCCCCGCCGGGTGCCCGGTGCTCCCCGCCGTGCCAAGCCCACGGAGGCTGGGGCTCGCGGGGACACGCGCACCATCGCCACGTCTATCGGGCCAGAGGCCAGCGGGGGCCAGGCAGGCAGGGTACGGCCTTCCCTTGCTTCCTTACAGCAGATTTATCCTCCAACAGGATTTTAAATATATATATATATTGAAAACTGATTTTTTTATCACCGCTGCATGCATGCAGGGGGACTGTTTATAGATCCAGAGCAAGAAATTGGGCCATAACCAAACTCTGCATTTGTGCAGACGCCATATCACTGTCAGGGCATAGCATTTATATCCAGAATATACTGCTTTTATGCAAGCGAAGCTTTGACTTCTGTGGAAGCAATAGATATAATAAACTTTTCTGACTTTGCTGTTGCTGGGTTTCATTGTTCAATCCTGTTTCCTTCATAATTTGTACGAAATGGCAGAAAACTGTATCTCATGTCACCCAAAGCAAGTTACTTCTCAGGAGCTCCTGAACTTTTGGTCTCAGTGCAATTTCATTTTTTGCATCTCACAAATTACTCTTGTAAAGCTTGGAAATCAGAAATGATAGCCGCTTTCTTCAGCACCAGACATCTAAATTTGTGCAGTGCGATGTGGAAACCAAAACCCAGGACACAAAACACCTGTAAATTAGACCCATACTG
Source organism: Oceanodroma leucorhoa (assembly GCA_030449065.1). NCBI lineage: Eukaryota > Metazoa > Chordata > Aves > Procellariiformes > Oceanodroma > Oceanodroma leucorhoa. Next base: position 218,092 of record JASVER010000235.1, on the reverse strand, counting down.
AGCATACTGCGTTTGTGATTTTTTACCTTTGAGAAATGAAGCTAAACTACAAAAGGGTCATAAACACAAAGGCTRTATCTTTTAATAAATATGGTTGAATCCTATATAATGCATGCAGAGATATTTGAGAATTGAAAGTAGAAAAAAATTATTTAGGTAATTTGCTGAAAAATAATTGTAAAATGTAAAAAAACCTTCCAAAACTCTTTTTATCTAAGAAATATCAAGTGATTAATATTTCTCCTTGCAACTCTCCTATACTCTTGGAAAACTGTGTTTAATGGGTGAGGAAAATTAAGGGSTGATTTACTGAGGAGGTTTGCTGGAGGTGGAGCCGTAGCCCCGCGCCAGAGCCGCCCGTTACCCAGCGGGAAGCCCGTGCCCCAGCGCGGCTGCTCCCTGCAAAGTCCTTCCAGGATCGGCTGGGGCGACRGGACCCCGGAGCAGCACGTGCTGATTCGCGCAGGGACGAGCCGGGGGACAGACCCAGGGACAGGACATCTCCTTAAGGGCACGATAGCTTTAGCTTCAGCTTCAGTTCAAACTGTGTTTATTCATCAGGTTGAATGCACACTGGCAAGTGTGGGTTTAAATACGTGGGATATTTAGGAAAATGCAATACCTTTTTTCCCYTCTATGTGTAATATTATACTTCTGCACACTTCTGTTAATAGAATGAAAATTGATAAAGTTCCATGTTGGCTTAATGGAAGTTCCTTTTCTGGTTGTTTTCTTCTCTGTTTTGATTTTTTACTGCAATTTCAACAGTAATATTATACTTCTGCACACTTCTGTTAATAGAATGAAAATTGATAAAGTTCCATGTTGGCTTAATGGAAGTTCCTTTTCTGKTTKTTTTCTTCTCTGTTTTGATTTTTTACTGCAATTTCAACAGTAAAAACCTAAGGCGGCACTGCCTTAGGTTATATATTCCTTACTTCACAACAGGAAACAAATTCTCTAAGTTCTTCTAGAAATATTGGAAATGTGAATGCTATAGTGTGGCACTATACTGTTTCCTGAATTACATATTTTCTGAGCTCAGCAAAGGCTGCGTAGATTACATTTTCTCTCATTCTTTCCCAAACAGAGGAATACCGTTGATTTTACATGGATGAGCAGCACCATGGCTTCCTACACCCTGCAGGAGGCGAGCAGGGAAGTAGCCTTAAGGATGAACTGRGCAAACCAACAAACGTGGAGCTGATCAGAAAAGTCTGCAAAGCCAGTGGCCAGAAACTGTTTGAAAGTGCARGCAATGTAATTCTTTTAGCTCCTGCTTCTCTAGGTACTGACATTCAATCAGCARTTTTGACTTTGTAACCTAAAAATGGCTCTGGGTAGGTTATTTTACCTTGTTCCTCATCAGGCCACTGAGCATATTTGCCTGGAAGCCCCCGCTCTGCTCACACCTGCCRCGCACTCCATCGGCAGCTACGGCCAACTCTGAAACCTACTGACAGCTCGCCCGGAGCGCAGAAACCCACACGCTCGGGAGAAGTGCAAGGAAACAGCAGCAGAACAACCCACATCAGATACTCGTCATGATTATCGGCGAGATCTCTATTAGTCTGCCGAGGAAGTACAGATGGCGCCTGGTGCCCTCGAGGTCGTTCATCGGGAGGTTAGTACCATGCATAATGCACTTACGGTCCTCYCGCAGACCTGCCATATGCAAGTCTTGGAGCCCTCCTTAAAATACAGCAACCGTATATGACAAGGAGAAAGGCCACTTGAGGTCAGAAGCCACTATATCTACAGAAAAGGCTACAGGCACTCGCATTTTATTACATGATTTTCTTACTTAAGGCCTCAGTGGTTAAATATGATGAAGTTCTTGAAGGAGCTGTGCTTTGCCCCGAAGGGCTGCCTGGGGCACTCTGGGTGAGCAAGCCTTTGCAAAGCCCTCTTGTAATCCACCACCAGCAAAGGATAATCATCTATGCAATACACAGAAGTCAGAATAGAGTGGTTGGAAATTAAACAGCATTTCCAGGAGACTTATATTTTCTACTATTATGTATGTCACTTCTAGCATGATGGCAAAAAGCCAACGATAAACCTAATAGCCTGTTTCCACCAGGAGTATTTTAGACYGAAGGAACCAACAGTTGGATGTAGAAAGACAGTGCAGCTCTCAGATACGCAGACTACAGAAATTAGAAAGCATACAGTGTTTACTGCCTGAAAATAATTCAATAATAACAGGCATATCTGGCCTTCACCCAACAAAGCGGCAACGGACACGGCGGAGCCCATGTCCCATCAGCCCGTACATCTGAAGCTGCCCTCCAACAAGTACGCTGTGTCTGATGAATGAGAAATGGATAACCAAGGATTCATTAGCCGTCAGCCCGCGACTGGCCYGGCGGTGGAACCACGTGCAGTAAAACCCTGCCAAGAGCGGGCCCTCTCAGCACCCCCGAACAAAGGCTGCTCCGGGCCCTCCGCTGCAAACGTCCCAAATGCGCCTCGGAGGGGGGTCGGGACGCGCGCAGCGCGGGCGGCAGCTCGCTCTGGGCAGTCACGCGGGAGCCAGGAGCTGTGAAGAGCAAAGACCGGGTGAATTTCCCAAAGTTTCAGTTTGTTGAAACTTCACCACGTGYACTGGGAAAGCCCTTTAGTTAGAGCAGACCACACCAGTTTTTCAATGCTCAGAGATAAAAGGAGAGGTAATATTTTACCCCAAATACTTGTATTTAATTTATTATATGATATGAGTATCTGTTTCTAACCGGAATGGATGATGATTCGGGAAGCTTGTCCTCGTTTGCAGGTTTATTGGCAGGTCTCATTAAGAAACTGCCACTCCTATGAGCATCCTCTCACAGCCCTCGCTCACCATGGCTGCACAGCACTGGTAACGTGAGCATTCAAATACTTACGGGCAGCAACATTTGAAAGACATCCTTCTGTTCATTTGCTTTTCTTTTCCTCTATGTCTCTCCCTTTTTAATCTTTCTCAGTGCGGAGCAGTTATAACCTGATTAATTAAGCTGACCACTCCACTGAGATTTTGTAAATTGGGTTATAAACGGAGCAATTAATAACATTATAAATACGAATATAAATTGGTTTTGGTATGAGTTGCAGGCAGTCCCTCTCCTTGGTTTCTGGCCGGGGAGCGGCTCTCCCGCCCCGCAGTGCTTGGCAGCGCTGGACCGTGCCCCGTTCCCGTTATTTTGCAGAGTCCTGACCTGAATTCCGATGGGAAAGGGAAGCACTGCCTATGACGCTTCACGGCRTTTCCCTTCAGTTCACTAACAGTGTGTCGGCTGCTGGTTTCAGCTTTTAGGAAAAAATACCTATTCACATCACACAAATCTTTTACATAACCGTGCATCAGTATTTTACATTCTTACTGTGTATTTTGAAAATAAAGGATACATTTAACTCAACAGTATTTATTTCCTAAGCCTGAAAATATGAATTTRCTTTGAATTTCCTTCTGCATGTAGTATTTATTCATTTACTGCAGTTTCTTTTCTTACTCGCTGAACATAAAGTCCTTAGCCTAGCAAACTGAGACGAGCCCAGCAGATTTAACCCACAGACAACAGTTTACCTACATTTAGATGCAATTTTGCTTCCAAATTCCCCACAGTATCCTTCAAATGATGTGCCAGGTGCTGTTTGAAAGACTTTTCAGAACACTTTAATGCTGTGAAAAAAGGATTCAGATGATCCTAATTTAACACGGCCCGTCCCATTCCAGCTCCACGTTAACCTCTTGGAGAGAGGCCAGAGGAACGCAGCAGCATCCGTGGCAGAGAGCAGAAGTGTGCTGCATCCCCCTCCAGGCCTGAAAACGCACCTGGAATAATTTTTCTCTCTTTCTTTTTTTTTTTTTTTTTTTTGTTTGGTTTGTTTTGGGTTGGGGTTTTTTGGTTTTGGTTTGTTTTTTTTGTTTGTGGGTTTTTTGGTTTTGGTTTGTTTTTTTTGTTTGTGGGTTTTTTGGTTTTGCATGTAAAAACAAGGGATGTGTTTTTTCTCCCCGTGAATGACTGGTGTTCTACAGACCTATATCTTTCGATACGCTGCCACCCCCAAACAGTCCTAGCGTGGGGAAGTACAGAATGATATAATTATAAGGATTTTATTTAATCTTTCTCAAAATAGAGAAACTGGGTACTTATTGTGAACACAGGTGCACTTTTTTAGTAACTTGCTGAAGCTGTCACACACACCCAGAAAAGTGTTTCAAAATTCAAATGTCGACAAGTTGCTGCAAAGAATCTCACAAGAACACATTTACAAATCTCTCTACCGCAGTAAGAAAGTAATAATTAAAGAAGGATTCCTCTCTGCGTGGAAGCAGCATTGTGTTTGAAATAAACCCGCTCTTAGATATCATTGGAAATTTATCAGAACACGTTGACTTCATCTGTTTCCAGACAAGAAGAACCYACGGCTCTCGGCAAGCTGTTCTCATTTATAATACAGTGCCCTCGTAGKGTCGGCAAATGGGAAATCCCAGAGCTGGTGAATACACAGAAACCTTCATCTCCAGCTAACAATCCCTTAGGACTCCATTTGTAAGGAAATGGCCTTTGCATGCGCACGCAAAACTGCGCAGTTGAGTGCCTGGCAGAGAGGCTGCGGACTTTAGTCCCAGTCCTTCTAAAAAACTTTATGCTTATTCACAAAAAAAGTCTTTGTAGAGTTGGCTTAACAAAGGAAATGGCTGTGTTTCCACTGCCACGGATAATTCCTGCTCAATTACTTCCGATTTACTGGAATAGCAATCCAGACAAGTCATTTCACTGAACACAATGTGACAGCACTGCAGACATACTGTCTTTGTATAATTAAAGCACAAGAAAGACTCCTCTTATAAGTTTAATACACGAGTCAGTTCCAATCTGGTACAACAAGATTTTCTCCACATGATATTTTTCTCTTATACTTTGAGATAAAGGAAAAAACYCTAACTTTGGGAATTTTGGACAGTATCCTGACCTGATATTAACCACCACATCACCAAAGTCATTAATTAACATTAGATTAGAAATTGGCCCTCCTACTAATTTAAATTGATCAAAGTARTACATTACTTTTTTACAAACTAGAAATTAATCTTAATTCGCAATGCAGATAAAGATATGTGCCTTTCTCTGTTTTTTCAAATTTAATGGAAACCCTAATGCATATATTGGAMACCTTCATACGTACAGTTCCGAAGATCACGTGCGCCCTGGTTTCTCACTGCTTTTACTCTTATTCAGAATTACCATCTTTAAAACAGATACCAATCTAAACATACGTTATACGGAATGCCTTACATACTAACGTAAACGTAATTAATGCGATACATGAATTGCCTGCAAGCAGAGGGAGCTCTGACTCTTCTGAGAACAGACTCCCTGGACCAGACCCTCAGGACAGTGCCAGCAGGTGCAACTCGGGGAACCCGCGTTTCCCCCCAAAACCCGTCCCGGGCTCTGCGGGCTGACCCGGCGGCGAGTCACGGCTCCCGGCCGCGGCGCGTGAACCAGCCCGGCACCGGCACCGGCACCGGCACCGCTCACCCGTGCAGCCCCCACGCCAGCCCCGCTGTCATGTGCAGGGGGAATTTTTTTCCACGCAGAAGAGATTTGTAAGTACTTGACTGGGTGCTAGCTGTAGAGATAAAACCTTTCAGCAGCCACTATTCTAAAGAAAATATTTTAAAAGAACGATGGGAACTTTACACGACAGCCTGTAGAAAACACCTTTGTTAAATACAAAGTATTCTGCACGACATGCAAAAAGGGACAAGATCACCATTTAATGCCTAATAGAAAATAAATTTGCATTTGAGCCCATTTCCCAGAATGTACGTGAAGCAATTACACCCCCTTCAAGGACAAAGGTCACTAAGAAGGGCCGAGCCGCCCGGCCGCAGGCTGAGGCTCAGCCCACGTCGCTCCCCACCAACTCAGTGACCAGGATGGGACCACACAAAAGTGAAACACTACAGCTGGACCGGCACCTGCCCGGCCGGACACACCGCTGCAGACCTACTGGCCCATGAAAAGACCTGAAACTATCTGAAAAACCTCACTTTGTTTTTTTAAAGACTGCATGGTTGAAAATAATGCATTACTGTTGTGAACAGAAAAAATTATGAAAATGAACACACAACTTTACACAAATCTTCTCCTTCTACATGCAGTCATGTAACCCAAATACCAAAATCATTAAACAATTCTGTCCTCAGCAGGCAAAACAAAGTTTTGGTATATATGTGTTTTTTTCTGTAAACAGTGCCAAGGATAACTTCCCAAGAATTAACACAACAAGGCATGCCTCACCTAACACCAAGTTTTTGTAGTGGTATCAAACCCCCTCAAGATATTAGCAACTAGCTCCAGTGCTCTCAGCTCACCCTTCCAGACTGCTTCAGCTGTGCTCTCCAACCCGAGGGTCAGCGAACTCAGCTGTGTCACATTGCTGATTGCTGAAAAAGTAAATTTTCAGTAAAAAAGTTGTTGGCRGGCAAGTGTTCCACCACCCAGAGCAGGGATACTGTCGTGGTCCAGTACAGCCATGGCAAACACCAAGGCTGATATATGACCGAGCTGGAATTACCTCTAGGGAGAGAGAAAGAAGAAAGCTGCGGTCCCTCAAGTAGCATCAYATGCATCTAGCAAAACTACAGAAAGCTGCGAAGAGTGTCAGGGATTGAAAAGTAGGCGACAYCATTGGCAGAGAAATGCAATGTTAAATCTGACAAACAGAAATAATTTGACTTACAAATTTTCAAAATTATTATAATTTTTTTCAATTGTTAATGCTTTACAATGTGAATTACGAACATTTCTGTTGTTTGCAAAACTTTAAATGTGGTTTTATACCTATTATTGAAAAACATACCTCTTACAGTAAAAAACTTCCTATAAAACTGCTTAGTAAGAAACCATTATCACATTTTATCAGAGAACAGCTGAGGTTGGAAAAGATCTCTGGAGATCTGCCAGTCCCAYCCCTGCTCAAAGCAGGGTCAGCCAGAGCGGGTTGCTCAGGACCGCGTCCCGTTGGGTTTGAAGATGGCCAAGGATGGAGTTACTGCACCCTGGGCAACTTGGTGCTCAAGCATTCTCACTGTAAACCAGGTTTTTTTCTTTTATTGCATAAACCAGCCCGCTGTCCTGAAAAAAACCCCACACCACCAAACAGTGTCTTGGGGACAAACTAACAGAAAGCCCCTGGATAAAACTAAATTAGCTTTTTGATCAAATATGGCAGAAAAACTGACATCTGCAATTAGTTTGATGCAATGTTTTCACTGAAGGCACAAATTAGGCAGCATTTGGCTGTATATAAAATAATGTAATCAGAATTATTAAACACTTTGAGAGCGGAAAAATACCCTTCTTCTTATGGAAGAATTTCAATGAATGTATCACAAGTTGAATTAGGGTGACCAACTAAAGATACAGTCAAATTTTAAAATTATACCCCAAATTAAGCACACGTACTTAAATAAACGTATCTGATAATGTTAATCTGACAATTAACATGTCTTTAAACGATTGCTRTTAAACCTCTACAGGCACTAGTGCTATGCATGAACAGAATTTCCCCTGTGACAGACACAATGCTATTACTCACTGTTTTCTATATATTTAAGTACTGTTTGTTTTGACCTCCAAATGACCTGAACTAAAATTAGAGTTTTCTTTGATGTTTGAACTAAGTAGAACAAGAAATATTTGTCATTTGCTATAGGTTACACACGTATTCAAAGCRAAAAAGAAGAGCAAAAAGACTACCAGTAATGATTACAGTAATAATATAGTCACATTGGATTACGGAGATGAATTACAGTAGAGCTTTTACAGTACAGTTAAAACCTTCTAACAGTAAGACACATGCTAAAATAACAGCTGGAGAACAGCTGGATACTCAAGACAAAAAAGTATTGAAGCACAGCAATAAATCATGAAACCTGCATGTCTGACACACTGACTTGATCAGGAAAAATGAATTGCCGGGTACAAAGTGTAATATAGAGAGGTGCCAAGAAATAGTCATATCTGCCAGTAATAATTTGAAGTTGAAATATAATCATACAAATATATATGATAAATAACATGAGACGAGGTCTCCAGCGGCAAAGGTAAATAATAAATTTATGTGGAAGTAAGGATTTACACTCAAGCTGTGAAATAAAACTAGAGAGATACTGTAAATATTGTCCATTCCAGATGATGACTTTAATTTCTGAGACAAATAACTTCTAACGTTTCCCATGAATTTTCTGGTCCTGGAACCAACACATTTTATATCTCTAAAGTTTCAAAATAACACACACGCTTCCAGCCAGTGGCCACCACTAAGTTTCGAAGGGAACCATATGTTTGACAATTAAATGGTAAGTAAAAAATGAAGTATGAAAACTTATTACCTAAAAGAAAAACTTCCCACATAAAGAGGACAGCTTATTCCCATGTTAAACCTTGCAGAAGAAAGCCACGGGCAAGCTGCTGTGAAGACACTGCTGCTGGAAAACTCCCCATCCCACCCATCGTTGCTCCCGCTCCAAATCCACACCACGTGCCCTGCTTTGTTTGGAGGGAGGAAGGGGCGGCTGAGCCCCTCCGTCCCCCGCACCTCAGTGGACCCGGGTGCAGACAACCCACCTCCGGTTTGGGGGAAGAGGAGGGAATATGCATCATCTTCAGAAGCTGATGGATCCTTGTAGGAGGCCTGTGCTGCCCGAAATCTTGCAGTGGTGCCATAATGACGTACAATAAAGGAAGCTYGAACACAACCTCTTCAGAAAACAGAAAGCTTGTTACTGTTCCTACCGAAGGTGATATTTGCCTTAAATTAAATCAGTTTCTACAATAAGCTTCAGGGAGGAACCCAGATTGCCATGTGTGAAACTAAACCGCAACGTGCARAATTTAGTCCAGTATTTCAACAATTGTCAATATGTAACTGCAAAGAAATAAAATATCACTTCGATATATCTTGCTTTTCAAGCTTAGCTTAATACGGGCAAGTTTATCTATGTCACAGGGCTATGATTTTTTCCAGCCTAATTATTATTACTCATACTTGAATTTCATTGGTAACTTCATAAATATTTAATGAAAGTTTTACGTTAGACGTGCAAAATTGTCTCTGTATAGAGCAGGAACGTATCTGCGCTGAAACTGCCGCACATCTCMAGTGTTCAGTTCTGGCAGTCAGTCTGCTGCCATAAATAATCAAGATTGTTACGGTCCTTAAAAGTCAAGACAAAATTGAATATAGTATGAAAAAATYGATTGAGCCATGGGACAAAGCACCGCACGGGACAGGCAGGGAGGGGCGAGGCGCGTGTTTTGGGCGGACGGCGATGGGCGTCTCGCCGGGGCAGGCGGCGGTGCCGCGCGCGCCCGTGGCGCTGGGCAGCGGCACCAGCCGAGGGGGGTGCGATCCGCTGCTCGGGAGGCATCGGGATGGCAAACTGAACTCACAGGGCAGGGAGAAGCCAGCCGAGAGACACAGCCCTCTTCATGCTGCTAGAGGGGTCCACGGCGGAAGCAGAGGWTGTCGGGGAACCCCCCGTTTGATGCAAGGGCAGAGGCGGGTAATGGAGAGTTAATCCCTGGCAGCGTCCAGATTATCTGTCTAAATATTACATTAAGGATCTYAGACCCTACCCAAGAGCCCAGGACAAGTTGTGCATGGCTGGTGCCGGGGGCTGCAGCTCTGCCCCAGCCTCCGGCGAGGGGTGCGGAGCCGCCGAGGGGGACCACCACGTCCCCCGAAAGGTCCCAGCCAGCCTGGCCGGCCGGCGGTGCCCCCCTCCCGCTGCCTGCCCGCCCCCCTTTGCGCTGTTCACACAGTATGGAACCAGAGGAGGGTGCTTCTTACTCTTTTTGTTTCATTCCTCAGCCTGAATATTYTAAGTTATAGTGCCTTCTAAGAACAACCGAGGTACGTTACGCGGAGGGAGCGGCGCGCAGGCTTGCCGCTCTGGGCAGACACCCCCCTCCAGCCCGCTCTCGGCTGCCAAGCACGCCGAGCTTGTGCTCCTGCAAGCGACTTCGGTCCTGGTCGGCCCAGTACAGAGCGAGGGATAACCCAGCACCGAGAAGTGACCCCAGCCCGCGCCGACCCACCCCGCGGCGGCAGCAAAGTCCCCGCGGCCGTTGAACTCCGCTGGCATTGCTGCAGGCAATCAGCCGTGAACTTTGGGACTGGACTTAGGTAAAACGGATCCTCGCATCCTCTTTCTTGTCACTTTTGGGGTTTTCTTTTTAACTTGSCCTCTCAGGGGTGAGCGGTGGAGCACAGAGAGCGGAGGGCACGCCAGCCCTCCTGCAGGCTCCGGGGGCTTTATGGGAGCAGCGACTCCCCCACTCAGAAGAAGGAAACGTGCACTTCTGTCATAACCTGAATGGCAAGGCGCTTTGTCCTCAGAGACCTCCTGCGCCCGTACACAGAAGGTTGCTTTGGAAGTGGGCAAAATTTTGTATTTTTAGGCCCTGTTTGAGTAGAATGAAAAACATACTTACCAATACCTACAGATCAAGATAAGTAGACCAAAAATAATAAAAAATCAGCAGAGCTCCAGGATTAAAGTTTTAAGAACAGTATATGTAAAGGAAGAAAAGGTCCTTTTGGAGCATTTTTGGACATCACTGGGGCTTCCAAGCCAGACTTCCACGAGCACACACCGAAACCGGGAAAGTCTTCTACTCAAAACCTGAGTCCTGGCTGCCTCTGAAGCCCACGTGGCCTGAGGACTGGGATCTCCATCACCGGCCGTGCCTGCCTCGCTCAGACCTCACCACCGGGCTCTCGCAAACCAGGGGCTCACACTGGGAAGTGGAGTACGCTTCGGGCATTCGGGAGCAGATTAAATTGCTGTCATGGTCTCTGTCTGATAACAACATGAACTACCCCTTGCTCTGAACTCCATCGGAGGGTCTGACCTCCAACGCCAAGACTCCAGCCCCTGTACAAGTGCCTTGGACAAGAAGCAGGACCCTCCAGATGTCAAAGAAAGCACAACAGAGAACAAACACTYGCATAAAGTAATTTGTATAGCTCTCACAAGCAGGCAACAGAGCGCGGTTCCCTGAGTCTCAGATGTAACAACGCAAGCTTCAAAGAAAGCCATCATTAAACCCGGAGCCGAGAGCTCAGCAGTGATTGAAATCTGACTAATTGGGTCTATCAGTAAACAGACAGAGACTAGAAAGGAAATGTATTTAGGGTAAGCAAGTGTCCTAGAAAAATCCAAAGCTCTAGTAAAAAATAAATTCTGRTGCGTGTTCCAGAAAGGTCTTTTCTGTCTACAATTAAATAGAAGCTGGACAGTTCGGGGCAGTTTGCAGCAGGAAGGCAAGATGCTGAGCAGGTATATCTGGGGAGCCCAGAAAGTGGTCCACTGTCGCACTGCAATGGGAAGAGCTTTGGGGATATTTGCATTTACATTTGTTTGTTATTCAGCCTCACACATACTTCAAAATATTTTGTAGCATTTTGCTGTAATGCAATACAATATAACACAAAATTCCACTCATCCACGTGAATCACGGTGCTCTGTTCGTTACTCCACGCTCGCTGAATGGCATTTCTTGGCACCTTTTGATTGTGGGACTGTAGGTCCTGGCCGTTACCAAGGGACCAGAATCCAGTCAGCTGCTGAGCTGCAACTCTGCACTCAGAAAGGAAATTATGACTAATCCCAGAGACTCTGCAGTATTTAAAATAAAGGGCTGTTCCCTGAAATTGGTGAGGGAAACAATGTCGTAAGAAGATTTGCAGTGATCTGAATAAATGCGCTGTCCTGGGGGCTTGGGGAGGAAGGCCCATGCTAGCAGATTTGTTTTTTCCTCTTTCCTTTTATCCAATCATTTTTTTCTTTCTTTCTTTTTTTTTTTAACTAACTAAAAGTAAAAAGGTAGATCTTTTCTGAGTAAATACTGTTTACACACAAATGGTAAACAATTTATGCTTGTCAGGAATTTACAAACTAGGAGCACTGGTTATTGGTAGTATATTATTACTATGTCATTACTAAAAGACATAACTTTTACATCACCACGCTAGGATTTATACCTCAATATATTGAAGGGACTTATTATATTTAAAGGATTATCTCTACTGCCTTGCACTGTTCAAAGCAATAACTGGCTGCCAAGTTCGCTTAATGGCCAAGACGTACCGAAGGAATTTAATCAGTCTCAAAGCTTTTTTATTGCAAATATTCTACAAAGAGCTTATTCCTATTATAAAACAAACTATGGATCAAAAATAAAAATAAAAATAACTATTCTTCCCTCCTATGGGAAATTGTAATTATCTTCTAACACAGTGTTGAATTTTCAAGGGATGTAATTTTTTGCTCGTGTCAAGGCATACATAGGTTTGTATGTGAAAAAAATGCATTAAAATAAATAATTGAGTGGCACGTGTGAAAAAAGATTAACATTTAACACCTGAGGCACAATTTTCAGAATTACCCATGCAAAAATGTGCATGCAGTTGCACACCAYCAAGTAATTACCTGATTTGCATATGTAATGAAATATGAGGCCATCACTTCAGGAAGAATTTCAGTGTCATTTTGAAGGGTCTGTCCAGTGCAGAAAGGGAATGAACGTTAGGCCCTCGTTGTCTCAAAGTTTAACATAGGCGCAGTGCTCAGAAAAGGACCCGAAAAGAAAGCTGTGGAGACAAACACCTGCACTGCTCCGCAGCCTGGGCAGGAGCCCTGCAAACGTCCCAGCGACTCCTGAAGTTTACCGCTGAGGCAACGCGGCTTATAAAATATCCTGATCTCTCGCCTCTCACAGCCCAGATCTCAAGGGCATTAAATAGGGTGCGATTAACATATAAGGATGGGAAAATAATTCATTGTGGTACCAGGAGGTGTGATGAACAGGCAGACCTCAGGTGTCTTTTGGAAGCCTTCCCGAGCTGGCCCTATGGGACCGTACCGCCAAGTACCTCGAAGTACTCGGTACGGAACAAGAACTTAACCCAGATTACTCAAGCCGAAGAATGAGAAGATAGCCCACACAGCAGCTCTCCTTACTTCACCACCACGGTCTTTACTATTGCCAAAACAAAATATGGTCCARCCGGTATCATTTTGTTAAAGCAGAATGAGGGCTATAGTGAAGAGCAATAATTTTTACTTTTGTTTATTTCTTAACATTTGGGATTAGTTGTGTACATATTTATGTTGAACTTCCAAGGAAACAAAGCACCCCCTTCAGGGAGATTTGATTTTGTTTTATATTAGATTTTACTTTATTTTATTTTGTCTCACTAACAGATAYGTTTGAGAAGCACATACAGAAACTGTATTTCAAAAGATTTTTTCCCCCGTTATAATTAATTCAYTGTATTACACGTAAAAGATAGCCAACAATGAAAAGGGGTTATTGACCAGAAGCAATTCAAGAGTTATGCCATTAAAAATATATAAGGGAAAACTAAACAGAACACTCACAGGTAATACTGCGTAAAAACTGACTTCTTGAAAATGGCTTACTTTTGGAGAACAGAAACAGAAATTTATACACCAATCTAATATTCTGCTTCACAGTACCCACAGGGCTGCACTGTAACAGSGAGCCGCTGTATGGGAAGAATACGGGAATAGCCACGGACAAGTTACAGAGCCTGTCAGCAGCAGGGGCCTCTCCCGTTATGTATTATTTATTAATCTCACCCACATAGTGTGGGTTAAAGGAAAACCTGCAAGTGTGCTACCTACGGACCTATGAATTTGCAAGGTGCCCAGGGCTGTCACTAAAATAGATCTCTCCACTGTTTCAGGTTAGTATCCATAGTATTTTCTTGTTAAAATACAGGAAAACGCATGCCCAAAGAAGGGCTGTGCTTTAATCAATACAGACTAAGATGTCAATAAATTTCTTTTCTGTAAGCAAGAGCAGTCCGGTCCCCACAATGGAAGCTGAGATAACAATGCTCTGTATMTCTGACTGAGTTTCAGTATAAATGATGGATGTGGTATGTAAGCCTTCAAACSTATCTGCAGCTGCAGTCATGTATGCATTTATTGATTCTAAAAAAATTACTCAACCTAAATTTTCCTGTGCTATTCTACAATACTGCATTTTATAGCAGTAAAGTACCACAGGACCCCAACAAAAGCAAATCTTTATAACCAATACTCAGACAATTACAGCATTTCCCAGCGACACTGAGGTAATAATTAAAAATTCACAGAAAAAAAAAAAAGGTGAATGGGACCATAAAAAAGCCAGCGCCTCAYAAAAAAAGGATGAATCAACGTAAAGACTCTGCAACAACTACCACTATGAATGAGTTTTGGACAGCCATCTTTGTAAAAGATACAAAGCCATCTTTGGAAGAGATACAGAGCCATCTTTTTAAAGCATCTCTGCATTAAAGAGTCAAAGAACAATTAAGCCTAATACCGGGAGTGAACTATAGCAAATCATTAAATGCAATTCTCTACTTCTGCTCTCCACACTGTTTCCACGCTTTGCTGCAGCACACAGACCCTTAACTACTGACTTCATTGGCATAATGCAAGTAATCAGTCTGGTGAACAGCAGGGAAGTGATGGGAAGTACTTGGATGTGTTTACACGATAGAAGGGCTGTAAGCCTACAGAGGTGCAAACAAAAAAGCTCACAAGAGAGCTGAGACACCTCGCAGGTGATGGTGAAAGAGCGTATGTCAAAGTGGACTAGAGTGGCATCCCTCTGTCCTCCCAGCGTTATTGGGGACAGAGATCCCGAGCCTGCGGCCACCCCTGGGCTCAGCGTCGAGCAAAATTACGGGTGCGAATACGAGGACCACTGTAACYCCCTTATGAACATATTTATGCTACYAGCACTGGAATAGTCTGTAAATTAAACTACCGCCATCAAAGCAGTTCCAGGCAATATCTCATAACCTACAAACCAGRACACTGACCTTCCTCCAGTCCTCTCTGCACTAATTCAGGCAACTTGTGCCATACTGCTCAGAACAGCACCTATGCTTGGACTGCAGGCAACCAGAGATGGAGAACGTACTTCTCTGGAGCTTCGTTTCCACGGATAATTACCTTCGCCATTCCAAAACTCTGTTCAATTCCCAATTTGAAAATGCCTGTTTTAATCACCCTAGTCAGTAATTCCTGTGACACCCTCCTCGCCAGACAAAGGAGCTCTTTTGCACCTCCCCACCAAGGAGGATTTCACGCGGGCGTTATAATCACACCGGTTCTCAGATTTGTTTCTGGCAGGTGGACCAGGGCTTCTCCAGCTGTGGGTCTCCTGAAGCTGTGCACCGTGCAGAGGTAGGGCTGGGTTCGGCCCTTGCTCTTTGGCCGACAGAGTAGGGAAGAAACACGTAGCAGAGAAGCTCCCTTTCATTGCAGGGCTGGMGAATCATAGAATCATAGAATAGAATCATAGAATCATAAAGGTTGGAAAAGACCTYYAAGATCATCGAGTCCAACCATCAACCCAGYACCCATGCCCACTAAACCAWGTSCCGAAGCACCTCATCCACACGTTTTTTGAACACCTCCAGGGATGGTGACTCCACCACTTCCCTGGGCAGCCTSTTCCAATGCCTGACWACCYTTTCAGTGAAAAAATTTTTCCTAATATCCAGTCTAAACCTCCCCTGGCGCAACTTGAGGCCATTTCCTCTCGTCCTATCACTTGTTACTTGGGAGAAGTGTGCCGGCGGCAGTCGGCCCTCCCTGAATCAACCTTCCCTTCCCCGTGCTGGACATTGAGGATTGTAACCCAAAAGAAGACAGTGCCACAAAAACCCCGGGGAAACTGCACAGAACAGACCCAAGTGAGACAGCGTGGAGGCAGCGCAGGCAAACACTCTTTGTGAGATTATCTGGTCGTACAGGAAATATTATCTGAGTTTAAGAAGACCTTCTTAAGTTATTTGTGACACAAGGTCTGATGAGACTAGACGATGAACGCTTCCCTTCTCATGAAAAGTGACGCAGTCTGTTGACCGTGTCACTCTTGTGACTTGCACTTGTTTTTTCTGAGATGACGTAGAAGGAAATGTAGTAAGATACATGTCATTTTTTAAGGTGCTTTAGTTGTCAGCATTTAGATAACAGTGTAAGATCTAACAGGGTATGTTACCATTGTTACTAAACTGAAGCAAAAGCCCAGCAGTTACGGACATTATACGAATAACACCATCAATACTCCCAGCTGATAATCTTCTRAAAACAGCCTGGGGCCAGGAACAAGATCTGTCTGAACAGCATCAGTCCGTGTTATGAACATATAAAAAAAGAAATTGAAGATGGGATATTTGAGCATGTCTTAACACCATCATAAATGTGGATTTCCATGGACAAATTTCCCTTTTGGACTTGGAAAAATCTSCCTTGGATAAACAAAAGCAAACCCACAATTTGACTACGTGGATGTCTGAAAGTTTCTGATGTCAGGCAGAAGACCAGACRCCTGGAAGTCCTGAAGAAATGTGTGCTTTGATAGAGCGAGCTGTGCACGCCCAAAGAGCCCAGCGCCTCCGGGCTGCAACCTGCATCCCAACAGCATCGGAGTACGCGCGCACCCGGGGAATGGCTCCTGCCTTCAGCATGCCTTGGAAAAACATTTCAGAAAATATAAATAAGAGCTCAGCAATTCAGCATGGACAATAACCGCCGGTAATGAGCGCTTTCTTCTGCCTTGTCTTACAGTTATCACCCAGAGTCACTTACTGTCACATTTATAACCGGCATGTATATGCAGCCTGATTCAGCCTTTATATTTATTACACTCTTGAAGCAATAATGCATCAGACGTCTTACATGAGGGAACCATTTCACACGAAGGAAACATTGCCTTCACAGAAAAAGGCTGCTCCTGCGGGAGCACTCTCCTCGGAGACTAACTAGCAGAGARTCCTCGTGCAGGTCAAGGGGGAATTTGAAGCCTGTGGCACTATCTCAGCGCAGCACAGTAAAGGAAACCATTCAGCTAAAGAAGTGAAAATGCAATGTTAAATATAAAGAATAATGCTAAAAATTATTTGGGCAACAGAAACATTCTCAAAATGCTAGATTGCCCTGGGTAATTAGCACAGTTTTCTCTGTTTAATTTCAGTCCTAAATACACATCCATGTTTTTTATGATAAAAGTTGTATTTTCAAACAGTAGCAGTTAGAGGTACATATTGTAAAATAATTTAGCTCTGAAGTGTAATAAGTGATAACTGAGTAATAACAACCAAGATTTTATTTCTTGCACTAAACTACCCAAGTACCACAAGTACCACTCTTGTATGGAAGCTATTTATATGTCCAGGTGGCATCTAAAATGCTTTGGTCTGTCTTCTATGAGCCTGTCAGCTGGATCTTCTTGTTCTCTTCACATATCAATGCTCTGAATCCTTCAATAATTTGCCTAGTTGCAATTCATATTTTATAGGCATTAAAAGCCCACAGCTGAGTGTCTTAGGCTGAGATTTTCAAGATTTCCTCTACCATTCATTTATTGTCCTTTAATATTAATTTGCATCACCAGTGAACCTGGCACCTGTCAGGAAGAACAAGCCTTTCAACCTGGAAAGATACCATGAATTTGTAACTGACACACTTTGACTTGGGAAGAAAAAGCTATTTATTATTTTTTTTTAAAGGAATGCATAATGAAAAAAAGAGTCCTGGCTGAGCTTTCTCCATTAATGATGGTGGTTTAACTGGTTGGAATAGAAAATCTTTGCACTAGCTGTGTTTAAAAGTAATTGCAGAGAAGGGGAACTGGATGAAAAGGACAGAATTTTCTGAGACTATATGAGGCAAATTTTAGGCCACATTTGAGTGAGCTGCTTGATCATTGCAAATTTCCCAGTCCAGAATTCCTTTTTCTTTTTTCTGATGTTCAAAGCACATACACTGTATTTTATTCTTACATGAGAAATTCAGTGGACCTTTGGAAAGTATAAGTATTGAGTAGCTCTAAATTCGCTTTTATCAGAGCATGCGCAAATAAGAACATACAACTACGGTTGAGATGTAGAGTAAAAAGTGGCTCTGAGACAACGTGGTTCCATTCAGCCCACGTCTTGCAATGTGTCTGAAGTGTAAGAGGTATCATTAAGTATATTGACATGAGATCGATCAGAATTTAACTTCTTCAGGAATCTGAGGTTTAAAAATATATAGCATGGAAACATATTAAAAAGTCACTTTGCATGAAACAATATGGTCTATCAAGAAAGTTATTGTTCTTCTAAAAATCTTTTTAATCTTCTAGATTAAAGGAATAAACCAGTGTATTTTAATTATCATAGTCTTAGTGCCATAATCAAACTTATATAGGGCCAAATCCTCAAATGCAGCACATCAGTAACTCCACTAAAAATAGTTATAAGCTATGCAGAAACGATAAAGCAATTCCCCTAGATACAGCACAGTATTTTAACTATCACATTGCTGGATCCTTCCCCATTTTTGGCAATATAATACCATTTCTAAATTGAAGACTAGTCTATCTCTGCATTAGTAGCTGTATGTCTTTCACRTAGGTAAAACAGAGAGAGCTGGAGTAGGTTATCCATACTTTGCATAGTCAAGGATAGTATAAACAGTATAGCAAGAACAGAAAAAGCCCATATTCCTTAGACAACCAGAAGTTATAAATTAAAAGGGCAAAATGCTCTAAGTTAAGACAAATCTAAACACTGAATACAATTTGGAGAGGATTCAGTGCAAGCATGGATTGGAAAGTTAAGCCTGTAGCTATCCAGGTTTACCGCCCCGTTGTGTTTTCACTTTCAGATGGGCAGTATCTTAATACCATCATCAGTGCTTGGCAGATACAGTCCTTGCATCTGATAATCTGTTTCACACTTCAGACACCTTTCTGTGTCAAAGAGGATGTCTGAGTTTCTTTTAATATCTGCCTAATAAATTTGACTCCTCACTGTCAAACTTCTCTTTTTCCTTTCATAGATTCTGAAAGTATGATGTTCTCAAGGGCTGATTTTCTGTCTGTGTTCTCTAATTCTCTCAAATTTCCAACAACTTAATTCCAAAAAGATACCAAGTCATGGATTTGTGGGGGATCCATAGAAGATGTGCAGCGATAAGCTTTTGTTCTTCAATGCCAAGTACTATAGAAATATTGATAAATATATACATTAGGTATTCACAGCAGAAAATCCTGCTTGAAGATTTGACTAAGTGAACAGTATCTTGAGTACCGAGAATGGCTCATTGCAAACTCTAATACTTAAATGGTGATGGGAGATTAATAATACCATTCAATAAAGGACAATAATTTATTGAATACATCCCAACCACCATTTATTTAAAGGACATTATTTCAAGAGCAAGTAAATCAGTAACTAGTGATTAGTCAATGATCCAGTCAGATTTTATTTTTAATAATTAGCACTTGGCAAATTCGCCAGCTTTTAAAACTTGTCTTTTATACCGAGGGAGTTAGGCAAACTGCCAGAAGAACTGCGTGTCTCATTCACAAATACATCTTTATCGTAACGGCTGGCAGGGTGCGTAAGGAGCGATGCGGACGGTCATGCCYGGCCCCGCGTGCCGGTGGCATCCCTCCACCTCAGGGGCACGGGAGGTGGCCGAACCCCCGGCACTGCCGCGGGCACCGCTGAGACCCCCCGCGCAGAAACGCAGCTCTGGAGCTTAACACGTTGGTTGGCGTTTCTTGTTCCTAATGACCACTTCTCCATAATTTAAAAACGGGGCAGGGGAGCTCGGGCTGCTGCCCCACACCGACAAGATTGGGCAAAATCTTTGTCCAAAAAAAATAAACCAAAATCTCTGTCAGCAAATCAGGTTTGATTCTTTGCTATGCATAGAAAACTTTGTACCATACTGATTACTACCATTTATTTTGTTCATTCCGCACCCCAGCACAAGATGAATAAGAAAGCAAATGCAGAAGTGAAGGAAAATCTGTAAGGGTGCRGCTGGGCTGACACGGTGGCTCTGGCAGGAGCCAACATCCCAATTTCATCTGTCATTTACAAAATCTGTTTGTAAAAACAGCTCAGATGGTTTTCAACTCTAAGTCGAGTTCCCTGATCAATAGAAGCTTCCAAGGAATACTAAACATTTTTCAGAGAGAGAAAGAGAATTCAGATTAACCTTAAAAATTACATTTTGCCAGCGATAGGCAATGTAAGCCCAGTTCCTCTTTGCAGCATTTCAACAAATATTTGCCCTTTTTATATATATAGTTAGATTGTTTTAATAAGACTAGCTTGCTCCTTACAGCAGAACCGATCCATACTTATTATTTTTCCAATAAAATACAAATTTTTTTTCACCGCTGTGCAATCACAGTCAATTCCTCACACCTTATTTTTCAAAATAATATTTAGCTTGCACCAGTGTTCTATTTTTTAATGGAGTAGGAATAAAATAATTGAATCTTCTCAAAGCAAGCTATAAAAACTAGCATGAAAAAGCAACAGAAAAGGAATGAGGTTTCACCCTAATGAAGAAAAATCGCTTTGGCTACATCTGTGYATATGAGAGTTCTTTCAGAATAAAACTATGGGGTTTTAGGAGGGAAAASAAAGTTGCAAGGCCACTCGGGGGAGTGTTTAACTGCACTTCGACAGCACTAACCCCGCCCTGGTAAGTACRGGGATGTCAGCACTGCAGCTGAGGGGTTCGCGCACGTAACTCATCCCACGTGGAGCTRGAAGACAAAACCAGCACGTACCGCCTGGGCAGCATCCCGGGAGCAGGGGASGGACCGCTCGGAGTTAAACCCTCTGTGATGTGATCTCATTGCAGCTTGACAGCTCGTTCATTCTGGGGAAATTTTACGCTGAAATCTTTACATAAAAATCAGCCTTCTTTGCTTTTCCTAAGCAAAAGCTGCTCGAAGTCCTTGCAAACAGAGGCTACCCCACCTCTGGAAAGTTACCCAGTGCTCGGAGCTGCCCCCGGAGCCAAGTCAGACGGCAGCGGCTGTGCGAGAGCCGTGCGCAATAGTACGGGGTGTGAAACCATCAAAGTTTCATTCCTGTTTTCAACTCAAACAGCTGCTCCCACGGATGGAGAGGCAGGTGCTGATGCACGAATGATATTACTGCTAAAGGAACAGGCCATTTGGTGATAACTTTTCTCACTAGAATACCATATCGAAAATACTTTTAAATTTCCTAAAGTGTTCAGCTGGGAAAGGAAGTTAAACAAAAAAAAATATATTTTGAGACAGAAGAGGAGAGAAAGTAATGTTTTTCTCGCTCGCCTTCGTTCCACTATGGTTTTCCCAAAGCTGTAATTAATTTGGGGTGCATGTGGAAACAAGGGAGCTCTTTTACTTGACACCAGGCTGGATGGCAACGGCACGGCCGTTCTCCTGGGTGGTTTGGGAGCCGCAAACCCGGCTCCCGACGGCGYGAACCAGAAGCGAGAGAAGCTGCAGCGTCCCCGTGGGCTCCGGCCGGCAGCACCGCGGCAGTGCCCTCGGGGAGAGCCGGGCAGCGAGGCGGCATCCCTGCGGCGGGGGCTTCACCCGCGCCGCCCTGCCCGACGCCACGTCTGCATCCAGCCGCTGAGCTGGGGGCCCGAAAGGTTCCCCTGCCGTCCCACATCCACCA
Source organism: Oceanodroma leucorhoa (assembly GCA_030449065.1). Lineage (NCBI taxonomy): Eukaryota > Metazoa > Chordata > Aves > Procellariiformes > Oceanodroma > Oceanodroma leucorhoa. The sequence continues at coordinate 196,537 of JASVER010000235.1, read as the reverse complement.
GCAAAKCCGGCTCGGATGGTTCCGTGCTTTGTTCCGGCAACAGATTTGGAAATACCCTTGGAAATGATACGGCGCATTRCAAAGATGAAAAAATGAGGACAGGAGAGCAAGCACTGCAGCATCGCTCTCTCGGTGAAGCCGTGCGCACTCCGGCRACCACGGGTCAAATGCTAGACTTGCAGGAGAAAATAACCATATGGAAAAGCTCAGTGACACATTTAGCTTTTAGACATTTGGTGTTTTATTTATTTAGATCTCTCTGTTCTTGCTCATACAGACTTCATCTGATAAAGGCCTCCCTGCTGTGTGTATCTAAGGAAAAACAGGCGAACCAAACGTCTCCCCGTGCGTCACCACGGCCGCGCCGGGCGCTTCGCTGGCCGCAGTCACGCTCGGCAGACGAGCTCGCGTCTCCGCCCCGGTGTCGCAGGGGTTTGTGTACATACTTCTYATTTGTGATTTGAAACCAATATTCAGATTCCATCAAATTCTGGCTCACAAAGTGGAACTCAGTCACGACCACCAAAACCCACCTGACCTTACGCCACGCTTCATGTAAAACCACCAGCTGCCCTAATTCCTTGCTAGCTGTCTCCAGGCTTGCTTGGGAAATTCAAACTTTTCTGAAGTTTTTCACTGGGACAAGCTTGTAACTAGAGGAAACCCAGCAGCACTAGGAACGGCAGGAGCAGTTTTGGCCTAGAAATTTGTGCYGGTTTTGGCTGGGGTAGAGTTAATTTTCTTCATAGTAGCTACTATGGGGCTGTGTTTTGGATTTGTGCTGGAAACAGCGTTGATAACACAGGGATGTTTTTGTTTATCCACAACTATTAYAGCTGTTGGATTTTAAGAAGAAGCTGGGAGGGGACACAGCCGGGACAGCTGACCCCAATGACCCAAGGGACATCCCACACCCTATGGCGTCACGCTCAGCGTATAGAGCTGGGGGAAGAAGAAGGAAGGGGGGACGTTCGGAGCGATGGCGTTTGTCTTCCCAAGTCACCGTTACGCGTGATGGAGCCCGGCTGTCCTGGGGATGGCAGAACACCCGCCTGCCCATGGGAAGTGGTGAAGGAATTCCTTGGTTTGCTTTGCTGGCGTGCGCGGCTTTTGCTTTTCCTATTAAACTGTCTTTATCTCAACCCACGAGTTCTCTCAGTTTTACCCTTCCAATTCTCTCCCCTATCCCACCGGGGGTGAGTGAGCGAGCGGCTGTGTGGGGCTCAGTTACCGGTTGGGGTTAATCCATGACAACATTATAACGCCTAATGATGAAAGAGCAAACAGATGGGATGATGAAGGCCATGAACATCCACTTGGCTTGGGCTTTCCTTTGCTGGCAGCAAAAAAAGGAGGGAGGGAGGGAAGGATCCAGAAAGCCTTCAAGAGACGCATCGTCAAAGAATTCCCTCAAATTCCCTCGGCTGAGTGTGTTTGCCAAGAATAAGGAAAATCAGCAGAAATCTGGCCGGTTTGCCTTCACGCGGAGCCCGCCCAGCAGCTGCGATCCCCAGGCGCTGCTCGCCGGGGCTGCACCCGGAGCCGGGCGCCCATGAAGGGGGGGAGATGGGCAGCGATTCCGARCCGTCCCGCGGCTCTTCACACGCCGTTTCTCAGCGATGCTGGAATCTCGCAAAGACGGAACAAAAACGTAATGCCTGCTATTACAAACCAGAAGAGGTAATTTTATCCGCAACACGGTCACTGGAATGTAACTTGAACTTGATCATCTGCAATAGGAGCTCCAAGAAGTGTGGTTTGGCACAGAAAATCTCCTCCTCTGGTCCCTTYCTGAAGCCTGACATCCAGCCCCAGCTATAAACCAGCTGCTGCCTGAGAGYCCCGCGGGGACCAGGGGTCCGGGCACCACTGGGACGCTCACAGGGTTTCTGCTCCCACAGCTGCTGCACACTACACTACACACGATTTGTTTGGTTTCTTCCYTGATTTCTTTCCTCTACTTATAGTGGAACAATTATAGATAAGGTGTTCACATACCTTATGAAGGAGGACATCGGTTAAACATGCACATGAATTAGGAGCTTTGCTTTCCCAAATAATGAAAGCTTAATACATCTCTTTCATATGCCTTTATTAAAACAACTGGGAGGAAAAAAAAAATCCAGGGAAAGGATTTTGTTTTTAAAAAACAATCATGCTTTAAGCAAAGGAGAAAATAAAAAATACGGAGAAAAAATAAATTTCAGTTTCTTCTAAAAACATACAAAAATATTTCTTAGTTGAGAAAAAATCCCTTACAGAAAGCTGCTCTATGAGTGCTTTTTAATCCTGAATTTCAGTACATTAAAACTCAACAAATCCAACACATCATTACAGCCAGGTAGCTGCAGACCTCCTTTGCTGGGCCAAAAAAAGCTTGTTTAACAGTGCGCTGGAAACAAAGCACAGCTAACTAGTGTGGGAGAGCTTGTGATGTTTGGGACCCACTACCAAGAGAACACATTATCCAGATGCAACTAYGGAAAGGGTCGTGGAAAGCGTTGACAGTTTAAAACTATTTGTGYGTGTTTGTTGTGGAAATTACAAAAMCACATTTTTTTTTCCAAAAAATGCTGCAGCCCAGCTCTTGCAGGGCACATATTCCCTTTTCCGTTGCTGACCTCCTGGTGCAGCACCGTCCCAGGGCGGCCTGGRTCCCGCACGGCCCCCACCCTCCCGGGCTCCGCGCCCGGGCAGCACCGGCGCGAGTCAATGGAGTTGTTACCGCAGGATAACCAAACACCATTAATATGTCTAAGCTCAAGTTCTCGGGATCAGAAGTCACCGTCTCCCATGGAAACAGGAGCTGGCAGTAACGAGACGAGTCGGCATCTCCGAGGCAATTAGAAGCAATCTAACAGCATTCATGATTTAAGCACTCGCTGGTAAGTGCAACGCACACACAAACTTTCCACCACTGCCTGCAACACAAAAGGTATTTACCCTGTGGAGAGCAAATAATGTTTGCCCTCCTGCCTTCCCCACGGATCCCACCACTGAAAGCAGCTAGAAATTGCAGCTAAACACACATATTTGTACATAATCCATGTCCCTGCGACATGCCTTTCAGGCGGTGGGAGGGGAGGGTCTAGCGCAGAGCCTTGCCGTGGTCCGACCCCCCCTCCTTCCAGAAATCTGCCGGCTCTGCTCTCGTTCAGTGAGCARCTCGGGAGCACCGCTGCATCCCCACGAACTGAAGAGCACGAATACAAAGACGAAGGGAAATCTAAGCCCTGTGGCCACCTTCCACGGCCACCCAGAGGGAGCTGCTCAGCCCAGCCCCTGCGGCTGCCCCCTCCCCGCACCCCTGTGGGCAGGACACAGCCCACCCGCCCGCCCGCCGTGCCCCCCGCGCCGCTGCCCACGGCCGCCGCGTGGACTCTGCGGTTAGCTCTCCTCAGGGCTTCTCCCTCCCATCTTCCCATCAGCGTGAGCAGCCCGTTCGCCCCCTGCACCCCTCCTTTCCCCTCTCACCTCTGGTGTAGCCCTGGGTTTTTCTCTGTGCTGCAAACCTCCTGGGACAAGGACTCTGTCCTAGCACTCATTCAGATTTTCTCTAGGACGAGGAGCCCTAACCTCAGAGGTTTATTCTGCATGCTCTTAGGTCACCTCCACCTGCATCCCACCAAACCCTGACCATAAACATTTCCAGCGGCCTTAGTTCCACTGTTGGTTATGGAAGTTCACAGTCCCAGAGCAATAATGTAATGCTGATATAAGATGACTCAACTTCAGAGAGTTTTAAAACACGTAGTAATACGGACAAGTTATGAGATTCTGAATTTCTGCCCTTCATCTTGGTTGTATAAGTCACACCATAGGAAGCAACCAGCTTTGGTATCCAGACGTTACTATTAGAAAACTCCACCAGTTCAACTAGAAAGGATCTAGAAATGCCTAACAACTGCAGAGCAAATCTTGTAACGAGAAAAAAATGTCTCGCATAAAGCAAAGATGCCCAATTACAAACTTATCTYATTTTTTATATAATACTTCAAAGCTAAAGAGAGCTCACACTGAGAGAAGGAAGATAACAGAAGACATTTTTGTTGTCATCTCCTAATAATGATTAGGCAATAGGTGAAAGCCTGGATCAAAGTAGGAGGTATGAAAACTAAGACAATCAGAAAAGGAAAACTGATCCAAACGATGTTAATAATCTGAAAGGCTCTGGGAAATCTACTAATTGTGCTTGTGAAGGAAAGGGAAAAGATGCAATGATACGGTGAAGAAAGCATCGTGCCAGCCAAAACCCTTATCTCAGGGTCCACATCACGCCTGCCCACGCACAACGGCACCCTGCTGCAGCCCTGCTAGCGGGCACGCGAAACGGGCAACGCCGCAAATCCAAAAGGATCAGATGGATGAAGGTCTGCAAATGCAAAAACTATTTTAAAAACTCGCTCTAAAAATAAATCGCGCTCTGAGCATGCTCCCATTCCAGCCAGCTGAAAAAGACAAAGACTGTGGCTGTCTCACAGCATGTTTTACCATCTGAATTCACACTCGCTGCGAACACCATGTGATGGGAAAAGAAAAAAGTCGCAAGAGGCAGAGAGCTAAGATGGAGGGAGGAAAAACAGTATTTCCTACAACTAGAAAAAACATTAGCTCCTGCTCCAAGCTTTACGGCGCATGCCTTTCACAAGGATGTATGTCTCACTGCATTTTTTCTTTTGTGTTCAGATACAGATGGACTCGGTGAAAAACTATCCAGATTTCTACCCAGGAAAAGGATGGTCTGTCCTGGTGTAATATATAATGCATGTCTTTGTGCTTTGTGTAAATAAAATCCAGCTATATAAGCAAAAGGCTGTCTTTTAAACTCCTGCAGTTTCACTGACTGCCAAGCAAGTGAAGATAGACATTGTCTTGCATATTTTATTTTTGCAGCTTCGTGACCTGTAAGCAACAAATGGAAAAAGAGAAAAATACCTGGATTGAAATTCAGTACAGGCTTGGTTTCATAGAATCACTGCATCACAGACTGGTTGAGGTTGGAAAAGACCTCTGGAGGTCATCTGGTCCAATCCCCTGCTCAAGCAGGGCCACCCAGAGCCAGTGGCCCGGGACCACATCCAGACAGCTTTTGAATATCTCCAAGGATGGAGACTCCACCACCTCCCTGGTGGCACTGGGTCACCCTGACAAAGTGTTTCCTTTTCCTGATGCCCAGAGGGACCCTCCTGCGTGTCAGCGTGTGCCCTGTGCCTATGGCCTCTGGTCCGGGCACCACTGGGAAGAGCCTGGCTCCGTCCTCTCGGCACCCTCCCTGCGGGTGCTGGTAGACGTGGGTGAGGTCCCCGGAGCCTGCTCTGCTCCAGGCTGAGCAGCCCCAGCTCTCCCAGCTTYTCCCCATACCAGAGATGCTCCAGASCCTTCAGCGTCTCGGTGGCCCCTTGCTGGACTCTCTCCAGTATGTCCACATCCCTCTGGTACTGGGGAGCCYAGCACYAGACCCAGCACCCCAGGGGTGGCCTCAGCAGTGCTGRGTAGAGGGGAAGGATCCCCATGGTGGCACCCCAGTTGTGAGAGCTGTCCCRCCACTTCTCTGCGATCCCAGCGAAGTCGTAGCCCTGCACCTGCATAGACTTCCAGCTCCTCCCGTCCGATCCCCACGCTGTGTAGGTTAGTGTCGAGGCATTTCGGAGAGGCACCCAGCATGCCGACTCCCCAGAAGGGCCAAGGACCCGTTCCCCAGGGCTGTCCCACCCGCGCTTCCTCGTGCACTTGCCTAGGTGCGAGGTGGTTCCACTTCAGCCCGGCCTTGCTGATTGCCCCGGCCCCTCTGCTCTGTTTCTGTTGGCATTTCTGTGAGTTACAGAAGTAAATCTGTTTTCTCATTAATAGTCTTGCTATCACTTGCTCTCCTCCCTTTACTCATCATAAATATTTGTGTCTGAGTGGGGAAAAATAAAGAAGAAAACAAATGCAAGATCTCACAAAATACTTACAGGAAGCCTTCACTGCAGTGCTCAATCATTTATTGAGGGATTTGTTTCCCTAGTGTGTTCACGAGGTTATACAAGTACAGCTAGTCACCCAAAATTAACAGTTACTAGTCATTTCTGAACTGTTTTGCAAATGACAGTCAATGCAGCCTTTGTGCTGCAGTGAAACATGACATTTTCTTTTCCTGATCAAATTCTATTCAGGAAGGAGTTGAATTGGCACGGCAGAAATGCTCAACGTTCCCATCCAATGAGTCACTGATGGGGAGTCCTTACAGCAGCCCCATCCACCACAGGCACCCCCCCCAAGGGAGATGTTGCCCAAAGGGAGAAGGTCAGCAGCAGCAGGTGAACAGAACTGCAGCATTTTAGCTGGAGATCTGGTTACAGGAAAATGCCCAAAGCTGATAAACTTAGCAGAAACCTAATGAAGAACCTAAATTATTTAAAAAACAAATTCCTCTCCGGATTCAAGTGAGAAGCATATAAAAGATTATAAAAATATCTGGTGGTACTTGATTGATAAATTTCACAATTAAGTACAAGACCCAGTTCAGGACTGAAACGCCTAAAAATTAGGCACTTCAACAAGCAGTTTTGAGAAACCTAGTCTACAGGACAGAGCCGTGTTAGACAGCGGGCACTTCTGCATCAGACACAGCACACAAGACCTAGCTGCATCTTTACACAAAATGCACTGCCCTAATGTCGCTCTATCTTCCTTTCTTGTTCGTGACAAAAAGCTCATCCTCCTCTCGGACTGTAAATGTACGCTCTGTTACAGCTCGTCGTAGCAAAAGGAATGCTTTTCTCATTAAGAGTGTCRTGGTAAGCTTGGTGCATGCTTTGATAAGCAAAACCAGCTGCTAACTGTGATATGTAATACCAAGTGTGAAAATTTTAACTCCATTACACCTTTCCCATATCACATGTGTCTTCTGAAGAAGAGAAGAGTACAATTTTGTTCATATGGTGAGAGAAGTAATTTGATTTCCCAAACACTGCAAACCAACCTAGTCTTAGATTCTCTCAAAACAACACGGTAATATTTCCAAATGAAACTTTGCCCCCATTKTGTAATCAAAGCTAAGCAAGCGCACAAGTATCTTGTTTTTTACATACACATAGCACATATTAACAGGCAATAATAAAACCGTGTCTTTTTTCATACTTGCGGACGTGTCTGAGGACCCTTCACCTTACCCACAACCCTTGTATTTATATGCAGATAACATGGTTTAAAAATGYTAGCAAATTCAAATGGCAGTATTTAAAAACATATTATACAAAAATAAATGAGTGTGTGGGTGGTGAATTTGGGATGCCAAACCCCCAAACTGCAATGGAACATCTATCTCTTCCTCCACCTTGTGCCAAGCTGTCAGCAGATGCCTAAGTGATGAGCATCTCTGCGCTCTGCACGCCAAATTCCCGCGCTGCCTCTCGGGCACCTTCTCCTCCCATCCGCTCGCAGAAAGCCCGAGGACCTGAATATATGTTTCTGAGTTTGCTTAGGAACTGGCACACACGAGTTTCACCTTACAATGCTTAACGTGTGGGCATCTGGCTTAGCTGTAGTTATACAGTGAGGCAGGACTTTCCTGAACAGAAATTATATTTACTCATATTTGTGGGTGCATCCATATCATTATTTCATGATTTAGACTTATTATCCCTCTAAATCACCTAAATTGCCATAGTTTCATTGACGTCAGTGAAGCTGTATCGAGTTGCCTTAGAGTCTGCTCTTAATATTTATTCACCCAGTGTTCCTCATTCAATGCAATCACCTTAGACTGAGCAAGATATTTGATGAATGTTTATGTGCATGTCAAAAGCTACTAACTTAAATAAAAATGCACTAAGCTTCAGACTTTCAAGTATTGTTTGAGAAATTAATCCAAGAAAATATTAAGTCAGATGTACTGGTTCCCTAATGCTACACAATACAAAAGGAGTCTGCTTTTGAGCTCAGATGATACAGATCAGTTGAATCTATTCTCTTTAATTCTGATATGAATCAAAACTTTCACTTACATTACCAACATTTAGTATCATAATTTCTGTGAAGGAAATGGAAAATTCAGGTGGCAAGGAAAACAGGAACAAATTTCAGTAAATTTTAAGTAAGACAACAGCTAGTCTCACTGCTGAAAATTTTTGTTGTGTAGAGTACGTTAGTGGCAAGATTAAAAATGACGCCTAAAGTGCCTACAGACAAACATGGAATTTAAGAACTGGCTACTTAGCTATATTGACTTAATTCTCACTGAAATAAGACGTAAAAGTCACTCAGGCATCTGTCTTCATCTTTAGGCACTCTGCAATAACTTAAACTCTGGCCACTACTACTTTATGCAGGACCACAGAAAGGAAAGTCAGTGAGAGCTAGGGCTTTAACAGCTATACGGCTATAAAAATCAATCTTAATTTACAGAAAACCACTCGTAATACAGGGTGCTCACAATATGTTGTTTTCATATTAATGCATAGAATGAGTGAAAACTCATCAGAAATTATGCAAGAGGTAACTCAGAGATCTGGTTTCCTAAAATCAAAACCAACCATAATGCATCATTGAAAGATGTACCAACTCTCTGAAAGCCTTTCCTGACTGAACTTCTACAGTCTCCTCAATAATTTATTGCACTGTTTTGAATGTGGTTACAAAAAACCGTTTTTCTTCCTGTTCTTGACTTGCTTCATATTTCTACTGACAGTAACTCTGAGAAGCGTATCCCAGCTCTGCTGACACCAGCTGAAGCTCTCCTGCTGCCCATGGTAAGGTCTGGCCTCTTCCARCAAGGCAGAGCACTCAACAACATCTGCTGGACATTTCCTGGAAAAAAGCACTGTGAATTTTAACACTTAACCAAGGGTAGCAACAACATTCAATCTCAGTTGATAAAACATGATGCAGATGTTGTGACTGACCCTGAGCAGGCTTGGACATCAGCATGAAAGCAGAATACAAATTCATACCTCTTAACACCTTGCTAAGCATCTACTGCATGAAAATGAAATTAAATAATTTGCTGGAGTTTGCTAGAATAGAAAGCTATATGGATCAGGACCACTGAATAATTTAGGGTGGAAGGGAGCACTAAAGGTCATCTAGTCCAACTTCCCCCAACTTCATATAGACTACATCAATGCCCATAACAATTAGACTTATTCTATATGAAAGTGAAGGCAGAAAGGAGAGAACGGAGGATACCACTGGAGATCAGCCTTCATCTATGAAGGGCAGAGTAGTTGAAGAGCCCTAAACAAACGGAATCATGACTGGTGCTCTGACCCTGGTTACTGAACAAGTCCAGAGCTGATCGGACACGCCAGCAGACACGCAGCCATCTCCTGCCCATCGTGGAGGCAAGAGGGGTGTCACAAAACTCCCGGGAAAACTGCACCAGAACTACAACGATTACCTGGTGATACATGATTTCATCACTGCCAATGTTACCTTCCTGATCATCAGAGCAGGGAAAGTCACTGAAGCAGAAATTTCAGACAGACAAAAGATCTTTTTCGGCGACATGGACAGTGGAGTTCAGTGCACCCTCAGCTACTTTGCCGACRACACCAAGCTGTGTGGTGCAGTCGACAGGCTGGAGGGAAGGGATGCCATCCAGAGGGACCTGGACAGGCTTGAGAGGTGGGCCCGTGCGAACCTCATGAGGTTCAACAAGGCCAAGTGCAAGGTCCTGCACATGGGTTGGGGCAATCCCAAGCRCAAATACAGGCTGGGCGGAGAATGGATTGAGAGCAGCCCTGAGGAGAAGGACTTGGGAGTGTTGGTTGATGAGAAGCTCGACATGACCCGGCAAYGTGCACTCGCAGCCCAGAAGGCCAACCATACCCTGGGCTGCGTCAAAAGAAGCGTGACCAGCAGGTCGAGGGAGGCGATTCTGCCCCTCTACTCCGCTCTGGTGAGACCCGCCTGCAGTCCTGCGTCCAGCTCTAGAGCCCCCAACACAAGAAGGACATGGACCTGTTGGARCGAGTCCAGAGGAGGGCCACGAAGATGATCAGAGGGCTGGAGCACCTCTCCTATGAAGACAGGCTGAGAGAGTTGGGGTTGTTCAGCCTGGAGAAGAGAAGGCTCTGGGGAGACCTTATAGCAGCCTGCCCGTACCTGAAGGGGGCCTGCAAGAAAGCTGGAGAGGGACTTTTTGCAAGGACATGTAGCGATAGGACAAAGGGTAATGGCTTTAAACTGAAAGATGGTAGATTTAGATTAGACATAAGGAAGAAATTCTTCACTCTGAGGGTGGTGAGGCGCTGGAAGAGGTTGCCCAGAGAAGTTGTGGATGMCCCMTCYCTGGAAGTGTTCARGGCCAGGYTGGATGGGGCTTTGAGCAACCTGGTCTAGTGGAAGGTGTCCCTGCCCATGGCAGGGGGGTTGGAACTAGATGATCTTTAAGGTCCCTTCCAACCCAGACCATTCTGTGATTCTATGAAATATTCACTTCTTTCATATGTGAAGAAAATTACTGGTCTGCATTAATGCTGTATCTTTTTATTTTTGGGTTTTTTTCTTGAAGAAGGTAGGAAAAATTTTGGCATTTTTTGTTGTGTACTGCACATATATTATACTGCTCTTGTGTATKGACAGTGAGGATGACAAGGGGGAGGGAAAAACTTGTATTTTCCTTTTTCTTTAAAGACTGAGAGATCACAGGTTTCTAACCAAAGTAACAAAGACATCCACCRCTTATAAAATCAGAGTTTAGAATCCTGTCGCCTCTGATTTCTATGGCATCAAGATTTCACCACCTTAAGCTTCAGAAAGGGAGAAGACTTTGATTATGGAATACTGATTTTATAACAGCCATAAGCCTATGATGAATTAACTCATGAACACAAACACATTTAGGTGTATTTGGTTTACAACATGAGAACCATTTGAGAATCAGTAAAATAACTGTGTATCAATGACGCTTTCTTTTATCTATGACAACTTAAATTAGTAAATGGGAAGAATAAGTTTACATACAAATATCATAAAAGCAAAATTATCATAGTGACTTTCCATCTTTTGGAAGTGGAAGTCAAAACACTCCAGATTTTCAAACTGCTGATTTGATTAAAAATACATTACAGCATTACAAAAATCAGCAAACACCCTTGAAGTTATAGTATCAGCTCTACAGCTCCTTGTCCTAGACTGCACCCAGCTTATTCAGCCATATTTTCTTYTTCTTTGACTGGAAGTAGGGATTTCTGCAGCATCATCTTCACGTTGCTCACTTGCCCATGTACGCGACACAGCTGCTGTGTCCTGGGGAGAAGGGACAGCTCAAGAGAGCTGAAAATACACTTTTTTATGGTGATGGAAGTCTAGTGTGCCAGCTCTTGGATTTTTAGAATATCATCTACAATCACTTCTCTTTCCAACAACATCTAGGGAAGAATTTTTTTTAAATGACAAAAGTGCTGCAACGAAGTGGATTTCTCATTTTGTAAAGAAGTCCACATATCTCCAAGAATTGTTATGGTTAAGGTTAGGAAATTATTTTTCAATTCACTAAACAGTAAAATATTTCAGTTACTCAGAATCCTTAGAAGAACAACCTTAAAAAAGCAAGAAACGTTTTCAAACGAGGCAAGAAAAGACAAGTTATACAGGGATACTTTGAAGATGTATTATGTTTAGTGTGTCTTACTTTAATTACTAACACAAATCATCCCTTTTAATAAAAGGTCAGCTGCTTTATTTGTCAAGAATACTGACTTAAATCATTTTAAATGTAAGATGCAATAATCGCATTTTCTGCTAATGATTCCTTGTGCATATTACTTGTCATCAGCTGTCATGAGAAAGCTTTACATACAAATATTTGTAAAGATGTTGCAAAAAATAAACAAGACGCTGTAGCACGATGATTTTYGATCAGTCACTAGCTCTCCTGGCACAATAACACACGCGTGTGGCGTGTCTCGGGAATCACGGCCACGTCGGGTCCCGATGGCAAAGCGCGGGATTGTGCCACAACCGGTCCCCGAGGCAAATCTCCCACTGACACCACGGCGGGCGTCTGAGCAGGAGGGGGTAAATCTGGGGCCACTTTGGGCCAAACTGCAATTAGGGGTTGGTTTTTTTCTTTTGAATTAGCACTTAGGSGCCCCAATTTGTAGGGGAAGGTTTTTAGGTTCAAGGAGTCATTTTCTTCTGTTTTTAAAACTAGGAATTGTAGGAAACTTTTACTATTACCTTTGATATCTTAATGACAACGGTAGCTGCTACAAATCAGCATGCATTTTTTTTTTTTGTAGCAGGCTCTTTTCCTCCCTGRAGCCTCTGCATGGTGCAAAATGCTACTGGATTTTGCTTCAGTTCATTTTCTAAAACTATCAAGAGTGCACCATAATTTTCCCTCAGTGCTCCAGAATACGTTAGTATGAAGAACACCRAGTAATTGCCATGTGCAATTTAAAGCTTGGTCACTGAATAAATAGAAAATCTTAACAGACTGTATACATTTCCAACATTCATCTGGAGGAACGAGCAGGTTTCTCATTTCTAACTTTTATGCTTTGTATAATACTTGATTGTTACCATCCGCTGGAAATTAACATAATGCCGCAGATAAATTCTTGCAAACCGATTTAGAGGGCTAGAGCAAAATAATTGATTAATGTTTAAAAAAAAACCCTAAAGAGTTAGGCTTCAAGGATTCATGAGAAAAGGCTGCAGAATGCAGATTTACATTTCAGACACACACTCATTCTTTTAGGAAAGTACTGAACACAACATTTATATTCATTTTGTGGTACTAGCGGTGCTGATTGATGTGAACCTATTCATACTTAGATAACCTATGAATCAACAAAATAAAAATCCTCATATTAAGATGAAGAATAGGAGAAAGAGAAGGAGAAGATACCAACTTCATCTTTTTAAAACCATTAGCAGCACTTGCATATGGGAAGCTGTTCCCTGGCRTTCCTTTTGCACGGGTGCTGAGCCCCACCGTGCCCCAGCCCCTGTAAGAGCCACCTGCGGCCGAGGCTTCGGGGCCAGCCACGAGCTGCTGCATCCACACACTGGCCTCGAGAAGAAAGCAAAACACCCCCCCAGAAACACACGGGCATGACAGCACGTTAGCACAGGTCGAGATGTAGATCATAGTAGGATATAAGCTAAAGTAATTTAGAAGGACGCGATTAAAAAAAAAAAGTGATATAAAATACTCACTAGAGGTTGAATTTTGTAGAGGTACTGGAGGAGGCACATGTTTTGCAGTGAAGCCTGGATTTAGAAATCACTTAAGGTTGTGGTGTAAATTTAGTAACAGGCTACATATCAAAACATATATTAAAGAAGCTTTTATATGAAAACATCTGCAAATTTTCATACACTTTTCTAGGGTTTCTGCAAGTATTTAATTCATTGTCCCAACATCATTTGTTTGCTTTGAAGAAACCAAAAGAAGGRATTTTGTTGTTTAAAATCTATTCTGTGCTCTAAAGGTAATTTAGAAATMGTAAACAGCAACTCAGCCCATCCATGTGCACGCGGACAGCTGGCATGAGCGGACCTTCGGGATGAGAGTAGCTTCCACGTGGAAGAGTTCAAATTTCTAAAACCAACATGAAGCAAATACGGTGAGAAAAGAAGAAACTGCGTAACACTGAGCTGCCAGAAAACGCCTCCCCGCCGGCACCGCTCCGCCGGCTGCCGCGGCAGAAGGGCTCCCGCCGCTCCGCGGGCTGGGCTCTGCCTGCACCCTCACAGGGACCCCAGCGGCAAGCAGGGAAGTTAGAAGTTCCTTCTTCTGCCATAAATAATGCCAGTTTGGTGAAAAYTGAGGACCTGCACCTGACGAAGGCACTACCTCTCCGCGATGCAGGGGCAGGGAAGCCATCCTAAGGGACGGGCAGAAAACACGGGCCCTTGATGCACGAGTACCTACAGAAAAGCTCCTTTTCTAGGCAATAGGAGAAAAACAGGAGAGTCGCAGCCCATGGAACGCGAGAGGCACGCTCTGAAAGATCGTCATTTCAGRTGAAGGCAAACGGTTTCTTCTCGGGATACCTGGAGCAGAGATCTATTCCTTTCACATGTGAGAGCAGCAGCTCATGAACCAAACCGGTCCGTGCCAAGGAGAAATGAGAATGATTGCACAGTCCTTCAAAGGCTCTTATGGGTGACAATTTAATGCAACCGGCTGACTAAAATAAGCAGCCCTGCTCCTTTCAGACTGCAGACACAGCCTCATAAATTGCCTGCACGTCAAAATGCTGCCTTACCGCATTTTGGCATGGAAAAGGAAGAGATATGCCGTCCCTTTTCCCTGTGCAGTAGGTTTAGGAGCCCTACGGAGAGGATCCTCCCTCTGATGAAGTTTCAGTTCAGATCAGCCCCAGGTAAACCCATTGCCATCACAGGATACCGGTGAAAAACGGCTTGTGYAGCTCTGGAGATGGAAGCCCCAGGCGCTCCCGCAGCGGCTCTCCCAGCCCCCTGGTCCCCGCTGCTCCCCGCCCCCGCCCCGCTGCTTCTCCCCGCCRGGACGCTGCCCGGAGGAGCCCGCTCCGCTCCCGGCACCGGCGTGCCTTCCCACCGACAGCTCCAGCTACTGACGTTATTACGTTTTAATATACTGCTGGGAAACGGAAGCAGACGCTTATGGATTGCTGGGGTCAAAGGAGGCTAAAAGCCCTGGGGGGATGAAGCTGGAGGTCCAGCCCTCCCCCTGGCCAGGCATCGATCTGCTGAAGCGCGCTGCTCAAGTGCAAAGTCACTGCGGGGCCAAGTCCGGAAAAACCCTCATCCCTAAAACTGGAACTGCGCGACGAGGCAAGGCATGGGGTTTACTTTGTATTTCATCGTCTTAAGGCTTTTTCGAAGACGTACTTGGTTCAAATGTGAGCATTATCTTCCAATCATGGATTTATCAAGAGTACCACAAATGTAACAGTAAATGCAATCAAGCTGTGACTGGCAGAAATCAGTGTATCATGACTACTATGAATATTTCTCTCTAGAATTAATTTGTRTTATCATTTTGAACTCTTTTTATATAGCTAGTATTGATTTGCAGGAGCTGCTTGCATTTTAAATCACAACTACGTGCTTTTCATTTACAATTCAATATACTGTATTACAAAGGTGCAATGTTAATGTTTTCTCATTTTCACAGGAAATAAGCTATTGCACAAGATCTTTCCCAAGTTTGCTACCCCGAGCCCTGTCTGCCAGGGGACTGCACGGTTTAAACCGGTAGGTTACAACCCGACTCTTMAAAGCAATGGGCATGGTTAAAGCCAGTCTGTACCATCTGGGTGTACCATAAAGAACCACTGCGCTGTGGTTCTGGTTAACAACATAATTCGTGCGACTTCAGTTGAACTAGACGTTAATACTGGGGTKCAGCAGCTGAGACATCATTTAAATGGAAAGCAGGGCTGTAGGGTGAAAAGGCAATGAGTTTATACGTCTTCTAAACATTACTTTTGGAAAGTAAGTGATCTAGAGGAATTAAAACAAGGCTTGAAATGGAGTAACACCCCTCATCCACCGGGACTTTGTCAACCTCTTGTTAACAAGAGAAAACCAAGAGTTATTCCATCCGCATCAAGGGGATGCTATAAGGAATGCCCAGAGAGGTGGTGGAGTCACCATCCCTGGAGGTATTCAAAAAACGTGTGGATGAGGTGCTTCAGGACATGGTTTAGTGGGCATTTGTACTGGGTTGATGGTTGGACTCGATGATCTTAGAGGTCTTTTCCAACCTTAATGATTCTATGATTCTATGAATCACTCGCCGCTGTACTCAACATCCATGGGTTTTGAGCTGATAGAGTAAGACAAATCCATCACACGGGTTTGAACTCGAAGCCTTTCTCTCCCGAGACTGAGAACCGGGCATTTCGCCACCCAGCGCCGTGGCCAGGGCCCTGCCCCCGGGGCGGGGGCCGTGGGAGGGGGATGCCAAGCGGCTCTGCCGGCCCCGGTGCTAGACGGGACGTTCTCCTGGAGGCTGCTTCCTACCAGCTCCGATCCCCACTCAGGAGAGCGTGCAGCATCAAACCATCAAACGCTTATAAACCTTTTACTATTCCTCCCTTCCCTCTGTATTGAGTACTTTACATACAAAGATTTTTTTTAAACAGTGTCACCGCTGAAGCACACAGCCACATTTCATCCTCTTCAAAGTCAAAGAAAGATTGAAGTGAAAGAAAACATTTCAGCATCTTTTAGGCGATCCAAGAACGCTATAAAAACCCTGAATAAATTGCTATCAATTCTATGATTTAAACGTTCCCACAACATGTCTCTCTGTTGAAAGGGAATTTAGTCATCAAGCCAAAGGGGATCTGCGGGGAAGTTTGCTCCTTTACCACTTCAGCCCTTAGGCATGGAAACTGGTGCAAAAYAAATGGTTTTGATGGCATAGTTCTGCACTCAGACCGATGACAGGGCTTTGCACAGGTAAGCATTACACAGAGCATGAGGTATCTGGCTCCCTTTGCTTTTAGGACCGTTTCATAATTACAACTACACTTTATAATTTTCAAAGTTTCTTTATAGGCATAAAAATACACCACTGAACTTTCTTTGCTGTTTCTATTAGAATACTCTGTGTGACAATGATTTGAATCTGGAAAACATGAAATGTCTTAAAATCGGTATTTTCTATAGAGGAAGTGGGAGAACAGTAGGAGGACATATGAAAAGCAGATTTATCTCCATGATGGAGAAGCTGTTCCGTGGTCTCACTGAACTCTGAGATCTCTTTATAAATAAGTAGTGGGGCATGCTCCTGCCATCGATCACAATCTGCCGCAGCTACAGGTACGCCAAACAAACAAGCCCCAAAGTAATAAATTTAACTCGTTGCTTTTAACTCTTGAATCTTTCCCAGGATTAAAATGATCAGATGGCGCACCATCTTTGTGACTAGCAGGAGCTTTATTTTTAAGTTTTCTAGGTCAAACAGCTGAGTGGATGCTCGGCACTCACAGGCAGCAGAGATCCAGATCACGAATGTATCGTGCGTTGCTGACACTGTTCAGGAAGGAACTGTTACTCATTTCCTCGTTAATTCACTGAATTTCTCTCTTAACTTTCTGCAYAGAAAAAACTGCAGCAGAAAACAAACTCATTTTTAACTCCCTCATGCACAAACACTCTGAAACACCTGAGTAATACTCTGTATAAATCAAACCCTTGATTTATTTTTGTCTATTTTTAGCAGATGCTATAGTTTGTTCACCTTTTTAGATGTGTTGTTGATTCTTCTGATGTAGGGAAATGGACACTGCCTTATTATTGGATAGACCTGGTATTGTTTCACCCCCGTCACCTGCAGTTGGAAACACTCTCAGGAGAGCATGGAAATTCTCCGTAGTCACCCATTCTTTATGTAAGCACCAAAACAGAGTCTGCTTGAATACAGATGGGAAATGAATCATAACTTGGCTTTGGTCGAAAGCACTTTCAGTCAGTGCAAAAATCACCTGCTGCACGAAAGAAATCAGAAATTCATGTTCAGCTGGGAAGAATACTGCTGCCTTAGCCCTTCAGCAACCACCCGCTCGCCGGGGTGCTGCTCAGGAGCAGGAGGCCTTCCTGGACCACCCTGCAAACTCACCAGAACAGGAACCGGCAGAGAGCCCCAAACTGAAACCTTACATAGCATCAACGTGCTGATTTTAAAATCATACTTTCTGTATTTGCCGGTATCACACAGAAAAATGATGAAAATACACTATCTGCTCAACTTCTCCAAACTCCAAGTTTCATTAGCAGCTGGGGGAGCCTGGCAGTTGGCCATCTCTTTTGGATGACGACAAAACACGGCGGGAAGGTGTTTGCTCCTCAGCTGCGATCGTTTGGGACAGTGCATGGCACAGGCGTGTTCAGCGAGGAGCTGCCAACAGAACCAGCCAGAACCCCTCCAGCAAACCAAGAACGCGCTAAACCACAGAGAATTCATGGAGAGGTTTACTTTGTAATGCCTATGATCCAAGTGTAGTTATATGGTAGTTTATGTTTCTCTCCCTCCCCGGACACGGGGTTTGCTGTGCTGGTAAACTGAAGTGCTTTAAAACTCTGTTTGCTTTACCAAGCATTTCATCAAGACAAGATGCATTTTTTGGTAACCTTAACATCCTCACCACTGCCACTGCACTCTTCCTATGTCGAACACTTCATGTACTGCTCTTCTAGCGTGTTACTTTTTGATCCCACCCTTACAAATGCGGGCGGTGTTTGAAATTCCGCAGCCACAGCAGCGGCTGAGCGCAGCCCTGCCCTCGCACAGAYGCCGAGGCTTTGTCTCCGCTCTCGCTTCGCTGCAAGCCAGCCATCGCGCCTTGGGTGGCCGAACGGCGAGTTGGAGGAACGGCCAGCTTAGGAGGAAGCTAGCCGGGAAGGTGTCACACGCTCCTCTTTCTCTAAAGCCGGACAGGCTCCAGCGCAAACCACAACGCGGCTGCGCAGGCTGCGTAGGGCGAGAAGGAACTGGGGGGACTGGGAGCACCTTTAGTGGGTTTTGCTGCCAGGGAGGGACTCTCGTGAGGTTATAACCCAAGTGCCACCCAGCACCTGCTTCCGCAGTGACCGAAACCAGCTCGGCTGCAGAGGGTCCCTGCAGCCCCCTGCCCCACCGCCTGCAGTGCCAGAGCCGCTGCCACGGCCATGCAGTAAGCAGGATTAGCAAACGCGTCTGACTGACTGCATTTACTTTCCCTTTAGACAAGGCGCTCCACACACACACTCTTTTCCCATGTTCAGTGAAGCTCTGATATACAGATTTTCCYATTAGACAGTTTCTTTAATAAGATAAACTGCTTTAACACATTTGATTTTGTCTGAACAGCGTGCTGTATTTTGTATATTGAAAATAATCATTAAAAGTGTGTGTTTATCCTCCTCCATATCCCCATACAAATTTCTAGATATCTCATTCCTAACGTAAAACATATTTAAATGTATTGCAACACCAGATATTTCTGTGTACTGAACCAGCCAGACAACAGGAACAACACAGATGCAATCTTCTGTACTCTTCAACAAAACATTAATTTGGAAATTTCTAAATTTCACATTGTAGAAGAAACAACARGTAAAATTAATGTCTACTATCCAAAACTGTATCTATATGTTTTCATTCTATAAGCTCACTATTTAGTTCAACTTGACAACATGCATGTACAGCTCATCACATAGGTAATGAGTTTTTGTTAAGCAGACATAGGTCATATTTTAGCGATATATTTATCCATAAATGTGTCTGATAWAATCCACATAGATTCATTGTTTATCTTTTTTTTTAAAAGCTAAATTTTTCATATCAATATGCTGAATGATCCCTAAGGWCCCATCCACGCGCCGCAGGTACCTGCTGGTCCTGGGGAAGCATGCTCCCCTCATTCAGCCTCGCATCCACATTCACACGCATGTCTAATTACTTGTCGTAACAAGTGGAAATTCTTCAGCATTTCCTTACCCTCCTGTGAAAACCAACAATAAAACTTTATGCGCTTAAAATTACCTCCGTATTGTTCTAGGACTTGTCTAGCATCTCGTTAGTAGCTTCCCTTCATCTTGCAACTTTAATTAGCAGCTCCAGTCTGGGATTTACCTATGACTGTCATGGGTGAAGAGTGCTAGCTAATGAATTATTCAAAGTAAATTAAGAGACTAAGGGAGTTCTCTACCTGTCTAAGACTCATACACACTTCATTAGCAAATATTTTCACCTGTGACAGTCACAGGTACCTCACAGACTGAATTTCTACGCTCACCTGAAATGGATTCTGTCTATGTCCATGTTAATGTCAAACCCGGAGTTTTACTTCTATAGAGATTACATTAACAGTGACAGTTAGTAAATTGGATCCTCAAGATTATAGGATATCTTCATTAAACCTGGGTAATGCTAGGAACCGTTAAGCAGGCAGATTTGTATCACCCTCGAAATACCCCAGTGTTGCCTGTCAGGATCCCACAGCGTGATTTATCACTACCACCACAGACTTCTTGGTATATTAGCTGAAACTTTCCGAAAACTTTTAGCAATATTTTTAACTCTGAAGATATGCAGAAAGCCTGTTTTACCTGACTCACCCTGTGCCAGACTAGGTAAGGATCTGCCCTCCATCAGCCCAGCCAGTTCATCTTCACAGCAGCAATTTGCTAGCCATGAAAACCGGTTCTCGACCAGCATTTTAACAAGACCAGATCAGTAAAAACAGAACTTCATCTACACCTCTGACAGCCGCAGAGACAGTGAATCCATCACAGCGGAGTTAGCAGAAAGATGGGTATTCCTGCGGTCTCCGTGAGTGCTTCTCCACAAACTAATTAATTTTACATACTGGATACCATAACGAAGGACCGCAGTTAGCTGGTGTGAGATGGTACCACAGTGAAAAAGGGGTACCAAGTGAGCCAGCTCCACGTAACGGGGGGAACAGACACAGGTACATCTCATGCAGAAGCCAAAAGGCTCCCTCTCTGTACAACAAAAGAGATGGAGAGGAGCGTGGCTGCACRGCGCGAGTGCAAGACGTCCCTGGGGTTGGAAGCCAAGGACAGGGACCTGCATATGCCTCACCTGCGCCGGGGCTGCCAGCCGCCTCTTCCCAGCACCGGCACCGGCCGGCTGCGCCCTGCTCCGAGCGCACCACCGCACCCCACGCACCGCACCCCACGCACCGCACCAGCACCCCACACACC